>JANAVB010042018.1:10015662-10078538 GCA_029216955.1 Iris pallida
GAGTTATGATACAGTTGCTTGCTTCTATACTGATCTCAGCAACAATGCAACTCTCTGGAGCTTTTGAGTTGCAAGCATTCAACAATGCGACCGGAACGAGAGCCATAGAAGATTACACGATACCCATGAAGTTGTCCATATTGAAACTGTTGCCAACTAGGGTTGTGTGGCTGCTGAGATCATGAAGCAAACAACATTGTCAAAAGTCTCATTCATGACAAAATTAATTAATCCAAGTCACCAAGGGCAGAACTACATAGCCCACCTAATTTTTTTCCCACTTTTTTCTGTATATTTTTGGTTTTATATTTTTTTCAAAATGAGTCAGCCTACACCTAGCCCACTCTAGCCTACCCAAGTTCGAATTTCTGATTCCAGCATTGCATGTCACACAACCTCTACCATGCGAAACTAGATAATCCAATTCACACCCTCACATATTTTCATCTAGCTTTAGGGTCTCGTATAATATTCAAAATTTACGTTTATATCTCTCTTTTTGAACGTACAACCAAGTCAATCGTTAGGACGAAATCCAAATTATATTCTTTGAAACACAATGACCTAAACATAAATTTACAATATTATACTTGACCCTAAAACTAAATAATCCTTAGTTTCAGAATGTTGAAAGATCTTTTACCTCTGGTCCTAGAACAGTCCAACGTGGCACCTCCACAGAACCCTAAAGAGTGTGCACCCTTCACTCCTGCCGCATGGAGATTGTGTCAAGCCACTAGTCTCCATGAGCTCCATCACAGCACCCGGTCTGTGAACAGCATCCCCTTAGAGGACACCTTCTAACCTCCCGTAGGTCCCAAAACAGCAAAAAAGTTGAAACCGTCGCTTTCATTGTCGGACGCATTGCTTCAGGTGAGGAATATATGGAGGAAATTAATGCACTCCCTCTTTCCTTCTTCTCCTCTTCGCTTGTGTGTATATATACAAGAAGACTGTTGCTTCTTTTCTCATAGGAAAAAAAAAAAATCTCTTCATTAATTTTCTTTGACCTCCTCCAATGGTGATTGCCGTTTCCGACGATGAACTTGCTAAGCTGTCGGTCTTTTCCGAGACCAAATTACATGCGAAGAAACGTTCTCTGGGTGGAGATAATGAGGGTGATGGTGACGACGACGATGACGATGATGGAGCAGACGTTGCTCCTGCTGCATGAATTAGATAATTTTACTACGAGCTTTTTGAAGATATATAGAAATATACTATATGTACTTGCGTTGGTATAATCTTTATAAATTAGGTCAAATGATGTTTTATCCGTGAACTGCAGTAGTGGTTTATAGTTATACTGGCCATATACAAATGTATTATAGATGAAATTGTCTTCTAGTTTTATAACTAATTATACTTATTTAATACTATTTATATGTATCTATATGTACACGCAGGTCTTATAGACTGTAGCTGTTCAAGTTCTCTGATATGAGATGGTAATTAAATTAAGAGTGGCTTTAATTTCTTAGCTTTAACATATGAATTCACTCTGAGCTGTGTGAACAATTTTATAGACTGCATTATTAGAAGAGTCATTTGCATTTACCTCAAACCCCCCCCCCCCCCCCCCCCCCCCTAATCATATCTCTACTTCCCCCCCACTTTTATTTTAATTATCAGGTAAAGTGCAAACAAACCCTCCTTAGATTTGCGTTTTTTCATTTGAAGACCTCTTGTTTAAAAAAAATTCCATATTTTTATTTTTGTTCAGTTTGTCCTCCTGTCGTTAACAGCCGTTAAAATACGTCTAAAAATACGATTTTACTCTTCCCTCCATTCTATCCTCCCTCACTCTCCGGTGGTAGGAACTTGTCGAGCGGGGCTGACCAGAGGAGAGGGGAGAGTGGCCGGCCAGCTGAGGGAGGAGTGGGCAGGTCGAGCTAGGGGTGAGCATTCGGTTAATTCAGTTCAAACCTAACCGAAAACCGAATTGAACAGAAAACCGAATAAGCAAAACCGAAACCGAACCGAATTGGTCCGTAACCGAATCAAACCGAATTAAATCGATTCAATTTTCGGTTTATTCAATTTTTTGATTTATTTGAACTTTTTTGGTAATATATATAGTTCTAAAATATATCTAAATTTATTTAGTATATATCTGTAGTGTGTGTATATATATATATATATATATATATATATATATATATATATATATATATATATATATATATATATATGGGAAGGGATATTGCACCAAACTTATTGCATCAATTATTGCACCAAACAATCTCAACCACACATTTATTTCAATCATGTGGTTATAAAGCATGCTGACGTGGCAACAACTTTATGGAATGCTTTATAACCACATGATAAAAATAAATGTGTGGTTGAGATTGTTTGGTGCAATATCCCTTCCCTATATATATATTTTTGGACCGAAACCGAAACCCAAAATCGAAACCGAATAATTTTCTTATCCTTACTCGGTTTTGGACCGAAACCGAAACCCAAAATCGAAACCGAATAATTTTTTTTAGTATTTTCAAAGCCGAAATCGAACCGAATATTTTTTAAACCGAGCCGAATCTCTTATTCGTTTCGGTTCGATTTTTTCTTATTCAGCCCCCCTCAAAACCCCACTCCTCCCTCCGCTGGCCGGCCCCCTCGACCCGCCCCCGCCCCCGCCCCTCCTCCCTCCGCTGGCTAGCCCCCCCAACCCCCCTCCTACCTCCGCTGCCCGGCCCCCTCCGCTGTCCGGCCATGCTCGACCAATGGGTGAGCATTATTCGGTTTTGGACCAAAATTGAACCGAATCGAACCGAATAAGAGATTCGGTTCAGTTTAAAAAAAGATTCGATTCGGTTTCGGTTTTGGGGTTTCAGTCCAAAACGAAAACCGAATAAGAAAATTTAGTTTATATATATATATATATATATATATATATATATATATATATATATATATATATATATATATATATATATATATACACACACACACACACACACACACCGACGGAGGAGGAGGTCAAGGCGGCTGTCTGGTCCATTAATGAACACAGTGCTCCGGGGCCGGACGGATTCAATGGGGGTCTTCTTCAGATCTTGTTGGAACATCTTAAAAACTGACTTATTGGAGGCCACCCTAGATTTCTTTCAAGGGGTGAGATACCCCAATTCCATCTCTTGCGCAAACATCATCCTTATCCCCAAGAAAGATAACCCGAAAACCTTCAAAGACTTTCGCCCTATCAGCCTTTGCACCTTCACCAACAAGATTATATCGAAGATCGCCGCCAACCGGTTGTCCAATATCCTTCCCAAGAACATATCCGAAGAACAAAGCGGATTTGTCAAAGGCCGCAACATCACTGACAACATTCTTCTTGCCCAAGAGATGATCACTTGTATGAAATTCCTGTCTAGAGGGGGAAACGTCGCCATCAAACTGGACATGGAAAAGACCTACGACCGGCTGGACTGGCAATTCATGATCTGCGTCTTCAGGGCCTTCAGATTCTTCGAACCCTGGATCGACATTATTTTCAGATCCATCAGCAATTCTTGGTTCTCTACGGCGATCAATGGCCAGGCAGCTGGGTTCTTTCGTTGGACTCGAGGAGTTAGACAAGGAGTGTCACGACCCGATCCCAAATAATTGGGTCGAACCGGATCATGCCCAGCCTGCACCGTTGTGAGACGGCGGCAGTAAGCTGTTCGATTAGCAGGTATTCATAACAACATCTATACATTTGTCACAACTGAATAAACGGAAATTTTAAAACTTTATTCAACATTAGCAAAGTACAACTGGGAGTAAAAGAACTGAAATAGAATGCTGAATTCGAATTAACAAAATTCCAAAAAAATAATGAAACTGAAAACTGGAAATAACTAGCTAAGCGTTCGGCTCGTCGGCCTCAGGTCCTGCGTCCTCCAATGGGGACTCTAGCAACACCACAGGGTACAGGACCGGGTCATAATAGCTATTGTACAATAACTCAGCATCCTCAATGTCACCTAAAAATGTTGTCTCCAGTCAGGAGGGAGCAAGTACGAGTATATATCCAACATTTCAAATAATAATAGAAATTTGCAATTCTAAACAATTTGAAATACTATATTTTCCTACAATTCTACACGGTAGAAAACAATGTGATTTGAGTAGATAATGACTATGATCAGCTTGGGTTGTACACTTGTATCCTAGCGATACGATATGGCTTATCCCCGTGTGTAAGAGGGGTAAGCTAATACATTCATTAATTATTTGGGGTATTGGTCATAGACACTATACTACTTCTCCAATATCCCGCAGTCAATCAATCAATACTCTAGGAGAGAGTTCCGTGTAACAATGTGGTTTAAACATGCAAGATAATAATTACTAATCAAAATGCAGAATAATATAACCGTAACTTGCCTCGATTTGTAAGACTGGAGTAGGGGCAAGTTGGTACCGAGGAGGAAGTCAAGTTCGTCTTCGAGATCCTACAGTTGAGAACTTGACTTAGAACCATTGTGAAACCGAGCTAGGTGTGCTAGTTGCATTTCTAGTAGCAGGTCCTAGTCAAGTTTTAAGTTTGTTAATTATTCTACCGGAAAACGTCTAACGTCACAATTCTACGTTCATTATTATTTATTTAAAATAAACCGGTTATTGATTAATTGAAAAAATGGCAATTACCAGTTAACTTGGCAAAACTTGAATTTTGTAATATTATATATAAAACTACTATTTTTCCTTTAAATGAGAAAAACGTGAATTTTGTTTAAATTACAAACTTGCAATTTCTCCTATTATTTATTGTGAGAAAATCTTATTAATTTTCTATATTAAAATAAATACTCATTTTAATAATCTACACGTTTAAAGCCAAAACAATAACTCAGAAAAATAAAGAAAAAGCTACGCTACAAAATACAGGGTCGCAGCAAAGAAAATAGAAAACTGGGCTTATGCCCTTACATTTATTTACATAAATGAATTTTTAGAAAAAATAATAAAACTCGGGTGAATCCTGAACGCCGGGAAGCGGTCCATTCAGCAGGCCGAAGTCCTGCACCAAAAATACTAACAGCAATACCCATACTAAAAATAATAATTATAAATTAAAGATAATAATTATATGAGTCTCAGACTTGGTCCAAAAGTCATAATATTGGCTAGCGCCTCAACGTACAGGAACCCTGTAGCGTTTGCGCTTCGCCAGGCTCATTTGACCTATAAGGTCGTCGCCAAAAAGGTGGTACAGAAATCCATAAATCCGAAAGCCGACAAATCCAACATATAAACGTTTTGCAAAAGTCCGATTTTTAAATCCCAAATTTTATACGAAAATCCATTTTAAAAATATTTTTGAAAAATTGGACAGCATCTCCTCTATATCTGGGACAACCCAAAATTGGAAAAATGCACAAACAACTCCAACAATTATCCCAAACCAGGGAAAATCCAAAAATTAACTTCCAAAACCATTTTTACGTAAAAATTAAATTCACAGAAACATTTCCGAAGCTAAATCGTAAACCTGAAATAAAATCGAAAATTCCTAAATGAAGTCGGAACACCACAGCACCCAAAAATCCAGAATAACACATTTCGAAAAAATCCAAAATAACCACAGAACATCACAGAAACAATTTCGGAAACTCCGAAACCATTACGCCCACAAAACCGAATTCGCGGGAAGGAATCGGGGACCAATCTCATCATCGAATACGAAAACGGGAACAAAAATACGAAATTATACCTTGGGTTGCTCAGCTAGAGCTCTCAGATGATATAAGGAAAGAATAATCACGGACAGCAGGAGAAATCGGCGCAACAAAACCGTGGAAAGCGCGGACAGCGGGTTCGAAGACCCCAGGACAGCGCTGGACAGCGTTGTCGGCTCAGCGGGGGGCGCGGGAGGCTCGCAGGAACCGGGGCAGAGGGGAGCGGGCCGGTCGGAGTGCGGGACAGCGCCGGACAGCGCCGGAGGAGGCCGGCGGGGCTGGGCGTTGAACGCTGGAGGCGGGGCCTAGAGGGGGCGGCCGGCCGGAGCGCGGGACAGCGCCGGACAGCGCCGGAGGAGGCCGGCGGGGCTGGGCGTTGAACGCTCGAGGCGGGGCCGAGAGGGGGCGGCCTGGAGTCCGGCGCCGGAGCTGGGTCGATGTGCGCCGGGAAGATCCGGCGGAGGCCAGAGGCGGGGTCGGCGGATGGCCGCCGTGGTCGTGCGGGAGGTAGCGCCGGAGCGCGGGCGGTCGCGGAGGCTGGAGGGGGAGCGGCGCCGGAGATGGGCGGTCACGGACGGAGCCGCGGGCTCGATGGGCCGGGGGCGGCGCACGGATGCTGGAGTCTCGGGGCGGTTCTGGAGTGACCGGGAGAGGGTTCTGGAGAGGAGAGTAATGAGAGAAAGGGGAGAGGGAAAAAGTGAGGGTATGGAGTAGTGGGAGAGGTGGTGGTGGTGGTGTGTTCTTAAGGAGAAGGGGAAAGAGAATGATGTGGGAATTAGTGAGGGGGAGAGAAAATAGGTGCTGGAGAATAGGAAAGGGAGTGCTGGTCGTGGGGGGGAGGTAGATTAGGATTTGTTTTATTATTATTATTATTATTTTCTCATTCCAAATAGTGAAACCTATTTATATATATTTATATATATGAAAAAAAGAATTTAAGAATGGGTTCAGAAAACAGGATTGGGTTTCGGAAAATCGTACCGGGTTCGAACTCGGGTTCGGAGTCCGGACTCGGGATAGGGGCAGGGCCGCAATAAAAAACCAACGATAATTTTAAAATAATGTTTTTCCTAAATCCGACTAAATAATAATATAATAATATAAATAATAGTAATAATAATATATAATAATAATAATTAACTAAACTAATATTACACTACAAATCCATTAAATCTAAAATCTAGGTTTCACAATCTTCCCTCCTTAGAAAATTTCGTCCTCGAAATTCAGAGGGTACTACTAGGGGAATGATCAAAATCTCTACATGTAGACCAAAGCTTCCTTTACTGTCTCTTAGTAATGTTGACAACCTCTAGATAGTCTAATTTGATCAATTCATGCACTTCCTTCAAATCAACAGTCTTCCCTCCTAAGAAACACTGTCATAGCCCATAATTAAAATTTTGCTTCTATTTCTGAATTGGCAGCCACCGGAATGGTTGTGCGAACTTACTCTTTGCATCCATACCTATTATCTTCGGGTAGGATCTAAACTTCTTCATCTTGCTAGTCGATTCGATATCTACTAAGCGATGCAATTCCATATTGCTTGCAACGTACGCTCCATCAATTACTTGTACGTCATAATTACTAGCTCTTACCATCATCACCCTTGATCCACTACGGCTCCTCCCATCCTGCCATAACTTATTTTCCCAAATCATAAAATTCATAATCATCACCTTCATCCATTCACCAAATCCAATACCCAAGTACTAATATGCTCCACTAATGATTCATTCCTAAATGAACCACAATTTATAATTCTCTCTAGACTAACTTGCTTTTGTGCCTTGCCATGCTACCCTTTGGTACCCTTAGCTATCTAATCTCATTAGAAAAAAAAATCGATCCCCTAAGTGTGCTTTTATCATATTAATGTAATAAGGTTGCTAGGTGACTATCTAGGTTTTCCCCACATATAACTATCAACCAACTTTATATAGCTGCAAAAATATATAACTACCCACAAAAATATGCAACACCCTAAAAATAGAACCTTGAAAGGAATTGAGCCAGTAGAGATTGATATGGTCCTAATAAGTTCTAGGGAAAAATCAAGTAGAATTTTATAGGTAATCTTTTCTTTCTGGTTGTGACAAGAGATTTCTGGAAATGGAGACAACCGCTAGAAATGTAAATCCACTAATCAGACAAAAGTCAGAATGATTTGATGGTGCAAAAGACAACCATGGTATGAATATAGTCTGAATAATATTCAGAAACCAAATATGTTTGAAGTCACTTTGTCTCAAATTCATGCCTCGCCAGAGTGCACCTGACTGCAGTAAATTTTTCACCCAATAACTTGAATAATTTTAGGTTACCGAGTAATCTTTCAACTTTATCCATTTCATGGCTAAGCAACATAGAAGATCAACATGGTGCATTTAGGACAGTCATAATAATATCCAAAAACCTATGAACACCCGAAATTACTTCAACTTTAGAGTCTTTTACCTCGCCAGTGCGCAATTGGCTGCAGTACACTCGCAGTTTTCATAATTCAGACAATTGACTATAACGCATTGTGCGAAGTCATATTAGGTCACGGAATATTTTTCCAAACCTTGTCCATAAGAATTTCAAAGGAGTTTCCGAAAAATTCAAACGAGTTCTAAGGTTCTAGTCATGATAGGAAAAGATGTTGATGTATGTTCTTCTGGTTTCAAGAAAATTTATCAGGATAAATATGTGTTCCAGTAGCTCTTGAGATTTAAGAGATTTGATTTTGAAAAATTGATCAAACTTGAGTATGACTAATTGAGTTGGACACATGATAAGATAGAAGAATCAGAGCTTTGAGTTGAGTTGAAGAAGCCAATGAGAATATTCCTGACAAATCACTTAAAGGATACAGAAGTTTACCAAAATTATTTGAAAAAAAAAATTTCTTATCCAAGGAAAGTTTTGAGAATGTGATGGGTAAGTAGGGTTGACACAAAAGAAGTATGTCTTTATGGATTCAAGGAAGTCAGGTTAAAATAGTTTAGTAAAGCCAACAAGTGGATGGTTCAACAATTTAAAAGTTTTTTAATGATTTAAAGAAGATTTAATAATAGGATGGAATCAATTCTCTGACCGTTCGTACTTCACGATACTCAAGCATTGAGTTTAAAAGCTGTCTAGGCCTTGATTTGATCAAGAAGTTGCATAGAGAGATAGGGTTTCAGGTTGAGTGGAGGGGATCAAAATAAAATATTTGGAATAACCAAGGAGATAACAATCAGTATTGAAAGTATTTTTGAAAATATCCTTTAGGGAAATCATGAACTAACTAAGCTGAACCAATTCTTTTGGTAATAATTAACCTTGAGGCTTTATAGTTCCAGAAGAATTTGGTTCAGGATTAGTTCCGAGAAAGTCAATTAAAATGAGGTTAAGGCGAATGGTTGGATACGCTAGTCGTAGAAGTACTCGGATAGATAAGGGTTTATTAGAATTAGAAACTCTAGATAGCGAACGAGTCTGGATTCCAAATAAAGATAGAGAAATAAGATTTGATCGACTAGTGGAGAAGTTTTAAAAATAGGTTTGCTGGCGAAGGAAATTGAAGAGTTCTAATATTGGTCCATAAATAGCGAAAAATATAGATCCTAAGGGATGCAAAAAAAATCTGTTAAAGATATGGGAAGAAAATAATTCCCGAAAATTATGGGACGCTAAAAGATACAAAAATCAAGGAAATAAAATATATAGTAACATATACCATCATACAGTCGGCCTAAACTGGTTAAGGTCAAAATTCACTCCTTATGTCATTATCACTCCCAATTGTTATAAGTACCAACTAATATCTGGGTATTCCAAAATTCTATTCTTCCAATTCTTAATCACCAATATATCCTTGATAAATACCGCCTTACAACCTTCTCATTAAGATTACAATTTTCAAAAATTGTATCATAGGAGAAAGACTTTGGAAAAGATATCTACCATAAAGGTATAACCAAGAATTTTATTCATATTGGAGAATTACAGCAAGACTCTTATGATTATTCTAAGGACATCCTGTTACAACTTCTTATAATAATACATAATGCTACTCAGCAGTTCTAGGTACTAGTCTTCATGGCTCTGGCTCTGGTTCTTGCACGAGCAGTTTCCAACTGCTTCATCTTATTCTATAATCCTCGAGTCTGCATCATGCCTTTCTGCAGTGGGTGTAGGAGGAAAGGTCTGCTCGATAGGAAGCGAGTCCCTAGGTTGCGGCGTAGCAGGTATTGCTGGGATAGGTGCTCTGGTACGATGGAATGATAAGGGGCAGTTATTTACCCGATGTTCAGTGGATCCACATGCCAAATATTGTCCCAATCTCTTACGACAACTATTGGCTAGATGACCAGGCCTCTTGCAGTAGGCACAAGCCAATAGCTTCTTACGATATGACTGCTGGGAAGTATAGTACTTGATGGGACCCAAATATCTTCTAGATTCAGGGGTATCCCTCCTAGGGTGAAGTTCCGCACCAACTCGGTTTAAGATAGCTAAGGCTACGTCATTGACATCCTTCATAACATCTCTCGTGATATCAATCTGTTTCTGCTGGGCCTCGGCTTGGGCCTTCTGGGACTCCAGGATTCCTTGAAATAGGGCAACCATTTAGGAGGTGTCTGCTGGTACTGGTAGGGCGACAAGAGTAACTATCATAACAGGAGATGGTAAAATTGCCGTGGACGGAATAGGTTCGGCTGTAGTATGAGCTGTGCTGGGAACTTGTGCAGCAAAGGGGGGATTGATGAGCTGCAAAGGAGAAGGGTTGGAATGGGCCTGAGAAAGAGGGGTGTGATCAGGAGATAACACCTTGTCATCAGCAGGACTAGAACGGGTTGTCTTTCCTCTAGTCATAGTCTGAAAGGTTTAGGAGGCAAACATAAGCAAGGTAGCCTACCAGTCTATAACAACCAAAAATATTTATTTATAATATAATTCGGTCCTATGTTGTGACAAATTAATGTTCTAGTGTTCTAAATGTTCTAGAGGTGTTCTCCTAAGTTGTTGTTGAGAGAAGGACCTGCATGGGCCACCACTAAAAACATGTCACGACCCGATCCTAAATAATTGGGTCGAACCGAATCATGCCCAGCCTGCACCGTTGTGAGACGGCGGCAGTAAGCTGTTCGATTAGCAGGTATTCATAACAACATCTACACATTTGTCACAACTGAATAAACGAAAACTTTAAAACTTTATTCAACATTTGCAAAGTACAACTGGAAGTAAAAGAACTGAAATAAAATGCTGAATTCGAATTAACAAAATTCCAAAAAAACAATAAAACAGAAAACTGGAAATAACTAGCTAAGCGTTCGGCTCGTCGGCCTCAGGTCCTGCGTCCTCCAATGGGGACTCTAGCAACACCACAGGGTACAGGACCGGGTCATAATAGCTATTGTACAATAACTCAGCATCCTCAATGTCACCTAAAAATGTTGTCTCCAGTCAGGAGGGAGCAACTACGAGTATATATCCAACATTTCAAATAATAATAGAAATTTGCAATTCTAAACAATTTGAAATACTATATTTTCCTACAATTCTACACGGTAGAAAACAATATGATTTGAGTAGATAATGACTATGACCGACTTGGGTTGTACACTTGTATCCTAGCGATACGATATGGCTTATCCCCGTGTGTAAGAGGGGTAAGCTAATACATTCATTAATTATTTGGGGTATTGGTCATAAACACTACACTACTTTCACAATATCCCGCAGTCAATCAATCAATACTTTAGGAGAGAGTTCCGTGTAACAATGTGGTTTAAACATGCAAGATAACAATTACTAATCAAAATGCAGAATAATATAACCGTAACTTGCCTCGATTTGTAAGACTGGAGTAGGGCAAGTTGGTACCGAGGAGGAAGTCAAGTTCGTCTTCGAGATCCTACAGTTGAGAACTTGACTTAGAACCATTGTGAAACCGAGCTAGGTGTACTAGTTGCAATTTCTAGTAGCAGGTCCTAGTCAAGATTTAAGTTTGTTAATTATTCTACCGAAAAACGTCTAACGTCGCAATTCTACGTTCGTTATTATTTATTTAAAATAAGCCGGTTATTGATTAATTAAAAAAATGGCAATAACCGGCTAACTTGGCAAAACTTGTATTTTGTAATATTATATATAAAACTACTATTTTTTCTTTAAATGAGAAAAACGTGAATTTTATTTAAATTACAAACTTGCAATTTCTCCTAATTATTTATTGTGAGAAAAACTTATTAATTTTCTATATTAAAATAAATACTCATTTTAATAATCTACACGTTTAAAGCCAAAACAATAACTCAGAAAAATAAAGAAAAAGCTACGCTACACAATACAGGGTCGCAGCAAAGAAAATAGAAAACTGGGCTTATGCCCTTACATTTATTTACATAAATGAATTTTTAGGAAAAATAATAAAACTCGGGTGAATCCTGAACGCCGGGAAGCGGTCCATTCAGCAGGCCGAAGCCCTGCACCAAAAATACTAACAGCAATACCCGTACTAAAAATAATAATTATAAATTAAAGATAATAATTATATGAGTCTCAGACTTGGTCCAAAAGTCATAATATTGGCTAGCGCCTCAACGTACAGGAACCCTGTAGCGTTTGCGCTTCGCCAGGCTCATTCGACCTATCAGGTCGTCGCCAAAAAGGTGGTACAGAAATCCATAAATCCGAAAGCCGACAAATCCAATATATAAACGTTTTACAAAAGTCCGACTTTTAAATCCCAAATTTATACGAAAATCCGTTTTAAAAATATTTCCGAAAAATTAGGCAGCATCTTCTCTATATCTGGGACAACCCAAAACTGGAAAAATGCACAGACAACTCCAACAATTATCCCAAACCAGGGAAAATCCAAAAATTAACTTCCAAAACCATTTTTACATAAAAATTAAATTCGAAGAAATATTTTCGAAGCCAAATCGGAAACCCGAAATAAAATCGGAAATCCCGAAATGAAGTCGGAATACCACAGCACCCAAAAATCCAGAATAACACATTTCGGAAAAATTCAAAATAACCACAGAACATCACAGAAACAATTTCGGAAACTCCGAAACCATTACGCCCACAAAACCGAATTCGCGGGAAGGAATCGGGGACCAATCTCATCATCGACTACGAAAATGGGAACGAAAATACGAAATTATATCTTGGGTTGCTCGGCTAGAGCTCTCAGATGATATAAGGAAAGAATAATCAGGGGCAGCAGGAGAAATCGGTGCAACGAAATCGTGGAAAGCGCGGACAGCGGGTTTGAAGACCCCGGGACAGCACTGGACAGCGTTGTCGGTTCAGCGGGGGGCGCGGGAGGCTCGCGGGAACCGGAACAGAGAGGAGCGGGCCGGCCGGTGCGCGGGACAGCGCCGGAGGAGGCCGGCGGGGCTGGGCGTTGAATGCTGGAGGTGGGGCCGAGAGGGGGCGGCCAGCAGGAGCGCGGGACATCGCCGGAAGAGGCCGGCGGGGCTGGGCGTTGAACGCTGGAGGCGGGGCCGAGAGGGGGCGGCCTGGAGTCGGGCGCCGGAGCGGGGTCGAGGTGCGCCGGGGAGATCAGGCGGAGGCCAGAGGTGGGGTCGGCGGTTGGCCACCGGGGTCGTGCGGGAGGCAGCGCCGGAGCGCGGGTGGTCGCGGAGGCTGAAGGGGGAGCGGTGCCGGAGATGGGCGGTCACGGACGGAGCCATGGGCTGGACGGGCCGGGGGCGGCGCGCGGATGCTGGAGTCTCGGGGCGGTTCTGGAGTGAGCGGGAGAGGGTTCTGGAGAGGAGAGTAATGAGAGAAAGGGGAGAGGGAAAAAGTGAGGGTATGGAATAGTGGGAGAGGTGTTGGTGGTGGTGTGTTCTTAAGGAGAAGGGAAAGAGAATGATGTGGGAATGAGTGAGGGGGAGAGAAAATAGGTGTTGGAGAATAGGAAAGGGAGTGCTGGTGGGGGGGGGGTGTTAGATTAGGATTTATTTTATTATTATTATTTTTTTCTCATTCCAAATAGTGAAAACTATTTATATATATATTTATGTATATGAAAAAAAGAATTTATGAATGGGTTCAGAAAACAGGATTGGGTTTCGGGAAATCGTACCGGGTTCGAACTCGGGTTCGGAGTCCGGACTCGGGATAGGGGCAAGGCCGCAATAAAAAACCAACGATAATTTTAAAATAATGTTTTTCCTAAATCCGACTAAATAATAATATAATAATATAAATAATAGTAATAATAATATATAATAATAATAATAATTAACTTAACTAATATTACACTACAAATCCATTAAATCTAAAATCTGGGTTTCACAAGGAGACCCCCTATCTTCTACTATCTTCATCATCGCGGCTGAAGCTCTCAGTAGAAGCCTAAACAGCATGGCCACCCGTCCCGGTTTCCACCACTTCCATACCACGACCGGCTGCCCCCTTATCACTCACCTGGCGTACGTTGACGACAACCTCATCTTCTCCTCCGGAGACAGCGGATCGATCGAGGTGGTCTTAAATACGACCGCGAGGTACACTTCTTGCTCCGGCCAGCGTGTCAATAACAACAAAAGCGTCATCTACACCCATAACAAAGCCGACAGATCCCGATCAGTCCTGCTCTCCAACTTAACCTCGTTCAGGACGGCATACCCCCCTTCCTCTACTTGGGCTGTCTATTGGTGTACGATAGGTCTAATTCGGGGATATACGACCACCTTCTTGACAAAATTCGCAATCAGATAGCAGGTTCGCACAACGTAACCTTATCTCTGGGGGCAAGCTGACCCTCATTAAACACGTTCTCTCTTCTATCCCGTTGTACTCCCTGGCCGTCTGCTCCCCTCCCATGTAGGTCCTCCACGCCCTCGAATCCCTCTTCGCCAAGTTCTTCTGGGGTCATCACGACGGCAAAGACAAACACCACTGGGCAGGATGGGATACTATGGCACCTAAACCGACAGATGAAGGAGGTCTGGGATTCCACAGACTGGCCCACATCGTTGACACCTGCTCCATGAAGTTATGTTGGAAACTGCGCACGGTAGACTCGTTATGGACGAGGTCCATGAGAGCTAGATACTCCAGATTCTCGCATCTGTTGGAGGTGGCCAACAGCAACAGATCTTCGACGTCGTGGCACCGCATAATTCGGGGACGCAACATGGCAGAACCTTTAATCAGCCTCCAGTTTGGCGACGGTCGCTCATCGGCAAGCATGGAACGGTGGTTAGGCGAAGACACCCTACACCCCAACGAGAGAACCCCGCAGGAATGTGCCATTAGGGACCTTTGGGAGGTTGGAACCGGTTAGAATTGGAGAAGGATCAGAGATTGGTTTGGTCATCAGGCGGCCGACGACCCCCGTGCCACCGATCTGTGGGTCTCCGACATGCCAGACATATGAAAATGGACCCCTCATCCGGGTGGGACCTTTACGCTGGCTTCCGCCAGAATAGGGGCCAGAGGCAGAGGCGTGCGGAACACCACGACGGCAAAGTTTTGGCAGTCTTGCATACCCACCAAATGGTCGATCCTCATCTGGCAAGCTCTTCGCCGAAAGCTATCGACGGAGGACCACTTCAGATCTATCGGATTCAGCCTTGCGTCCAGATGCCACTGTTGCGCGAACCACTCAACGGAATCGGTAGAGCACGTCCTTCTTTCAGGAGAGATGGCGACTCAGATTTGGTGCAATCTTCACAATAGACTGAATCTGGCCCACCCACATGGGGGCCTCTACGATCTCCTGGCCAACTGGAGCCGCTTCTACGGACATCAGATCGTCGCGGCCGCCGGAATTTGGGTTTTATGGAAGAACAAGAACAACTTCAGATACGAAGGATGCCATCTCCGTTCTCCACAATTGTACAATCTCAAAGCCAGGAGGCATTGCTCTCACGCCACCAACACTTTCTGGGAGGCCCTGGCCTAGGGTTCCTCCGGACTTCTCGCAGTCGCGAGATCCGTTTTTTTTGTGCGCGCGTCGCGCTGCTTGTTTTTTTGCTCCTTTTGGTCGCGCTAGGCGCGCTTACTTGTAAAGGCCTCGGCATTTTGCGTCTTTTTCTTCAATAAATCTTTTGTTTCGTTATATATATATATATATATATATATATATATATATATATATATATATATATATATATACACACACACACACTATAGATATATACTAAATAAATTTAGGTATATTTTAATTATATATATTAACAAAAAAGTGCAAATAAACCGAAAAGTTGAATAAACCGAAAATTGAACCAATTTAATTAGGTTCGGTTTGATTCGGTTATGGACTAATTCGGTTCAATTTTGGTTTTATTTATTCGATTTTCTGTTCAATTCGATTTTTGGTTCGATTTGAACCGAATGCTCACCCCTAGCTCGACTCGCCTCCTTCTCCCTCCGCTGGCCAGCTACCCTCCCCTCTCCTCTGGTCAGCCCCGCTTGACAAGTTCCCACCACTGGAGAGAGAGGGAAGAGAGTGGGGGGAGAGGTAAAATCGTATTTTTGGACGTATTTTAACGGCTGTTAACGGCATGAGTGCAAACTGAGAAAAAAATTAAAATGTGGAATTTTTTTTCAACAAAGGGTCTTCAAATGCAAAAATGCAAATCTAAGGAGGATTTGTTTGTACTTTATCCGAAAATTGGAAGGATAACACTAATTAAAATAAAAATGGGAGGAAAGTAGAAATATGATTAGCAATTGGGGGCGGGGTGGTATAAATACAAATAACTCTTACTGGAATCACAAGAGGGCTAGCTACACGTATCCATTATATATCAATACTGTTTATGTATTGTAAGCATACATAGTCCGTGCAAGTTCCGTACTCATTTTGCAGTGATTTATATGGGTCCTCTACTTCTGTAACCCAATTAACTCAAAATTTCATCAACAGAAGACACATGATGATAGGTACGTCATATGTTGTTGGAGTTTTGGCCTTTCCTTTAGGAACTTTAGTCCCACATCGGACAGGCCAAAGAGTTTGTATCTCTATATATTAGCTTTGCTATTATTGGAGATGCACATGTGGTGTGGAGGTGCACATGGGTTTGCCATATGGGGTTATTTTTCTAATGGGAAAAATACTAAAACCAAGGCTCAAGGGCTCATGGGCTCATGAGGCGTAATGTGGCATTTTGTTGGCGCACTTTGCACTTAGCACGTCAGCATCGTCGCTAGGCGCATAGTGCGCTTTCGTTGCGCTCGTTGCGCAGCCACGTTGCGCAAGCCCAGTTGCGCATGCCCAGGTGCGCAAGCCCAGTTGCGCTGCCCAGGTGCGCTCCCAGGTTGCGCTCAGGTTGCGCTTGGGTGCGCTGGGTTGCACAGGGTTGCGCTGGATTGCGCAGGGTTGTGCTGGGTTGCGCTGGTTGTACTGGTTGCGTAGTGTGTACAGTGCGTGCAGTGTGCACAGTACGTGTAGTACGCGTAGTGTGTGCAGTTCAGTGCACGCTCTGTCGCGCAAAGTGTAAGGAGCGCTGGGTGTGCGCAGTTTGCAGCAGAACGTGCGTTTGCATGTTCTGGGCGGTTGTTACATGTTCGGGGTGGTTATTACCACGTCCATAACTTTGTGGCAACCGACCAGTTGCTGCAGGGCCTATATAAGGCATCCTCTCTCTCAAGGCTTATTACAGAATAAAAAGAGAAGCCACCAGAAAGTTTATGAAGTGTTCTTTAGCACAAGTAAACAGAGAATTCAGACTTGTTCTTTAACACAGTTCTGATCTGCAGCCTTAAAAAAAGAGAGAAAAGGCGCCGCACCAGCGTTGCTTTTGTATGGGAGTTCGTGTCCATCTGAGGAGTTAGAAGAGCAGGAGTGTTCCAAGTTCTCCGACGAACTTGCTGGTTCCTGGAAGCTGTTCGTGTAAGGCGAATAAAGCTTTGAGCAACGGTGATCATTCACCCCAGCAGGAGTTCTTCCATCTTTCGCCAGTCACCTTCTTCGTTGCTGCTAGTAACTCTGATTGTATCTTCTTTTTAGAAGTACTACGATCTGATTGCTGTGATTATGAAATCTTTTTAGATTCTCGTAATATCATAACGATATCTTTTTAGATCTTCCTAGAAGTATTGCGTTGGAACATTGTTTTTACAATTGTTTCATATTCTCAATTTTCCCTCGAAAAATTGTGCTCCGGTAATAACAATATCAAAGCTTTATTGCTATGATGGAAAACGTTAATGCTTCACTCCTCAATACTGACTTTTGCAAATTAGAAAAGTTTGATGGAGAGCATTATCAAGTCTGGAAGAGGAAGGTTTTTCTCACTCTTCAACTCAGAGACATGGATCACGTGCTTCTTGAAGAGGAACCTACCGTTCCAGATACTGGGTCTGCTGCCGCAATCTCTGCGGCTACTAAACTTCAGGCCAAGTGGAGAAGAGAAAATAGCATTTGCAGGCTTCTTATCCTGAATGTTATGGAGGATTCACTTGCAGAATCCTATTCTAAGAAGAATATCGCTAGAGACATATGAGAGTCTCTAGAAAAACTCTATGAAGAAGACAAGAACCGCAGTAAAATATTTGTGGCTGAAAAATATCACAAGTGGTTCTTTGAGGACGAAAAGTCTATGCTGCCGTAGGTGAAGGAGTTCCTGAAGCTGTGACAGAAGTTGGAAGACGAGGCGATGCCCCTCCTGACAAGTTTGTTGCTGGAGGGATTGTCTCAAAGCTCCCCGCTGGGTGGAGCAAGTTCTATGCAAACATGCATAGGAAGAAGCTTGAGATCAGCCTTGAAGATCTCTTGCAGGAAATATATGTTGAGGACCAGATGCGGGCTCAACTGAAGGTGGACACACTGTCCAAGCAATTGGCTAACACCAATCTGGTTAAGACCAAGGAACCAAGGGAAAAGCAGACGGCTTTCCACAGCAAGAAGAAGGACCCTGACAATCTAAAAGTCAAGGGAACTTCTATCAAGAAAAAGAAGCCAAAGTCTCAAATGCCTTGCTTCAAGTGTGGCAAGAAGGGCCACTTTAAGAATGAGTGCAAAGCAAAAACCAAGCAATCAGAGCAAGGAGAGCCTAGTAAGGTATCTATGATCACTGACATTGTTGCTATGATTGCACAGGTTGATGCGGTAAGGACTAACTCTGAGTGGTGGTTAATCACTGGAGCCTCCTGCCATGTCTGCTCCAGTAAGGAGTGGTTCACCACCTATACACCTACTTCTGAAGTGGTTATGGTGGCGAACCAGGCACAAGCTGAAGTGCTCGGGATTGGGACGGTGGTGTTAAAGCTGACTTCGGGAAAGTGTCTGACGCTTCAAGGCGTGAAGCACGTACCTGCTAATGCCAAGAATCTGATGTCAGGAGGCCTACTCTACAAAGCAGGCCTCAGAATGGACATCAATGTTGGCCTGATGGTGATGTCTATCAAAGGAACATATTTCGGGAAAGCTTTTTATACCGAAGGAATGTTCAAAATTCAGCTTGTAAATTAGCCAATATAATTAATATGATTAATGAAGTCACTCATTCTGCTTATACTCTTGAGTTGTGGCATAATAGGCTAGGACATGTTCATTGTAAACGAATAAACAAAATTTCTAGTCTAGGACTTATCTCCAAGTGTGGGGGTAAGGTAGAGAAATGTGAAGTTTGTGCTCAAACAAAGATCACAAGGAAACCCTTTCCTCGGGTTAATCGAAGTACAGATCTTTTGGAGTTGGTACACTCCGATATCTGTGACTTCAAACAGTTCTCTACAAAGGCCGGGATGAAGTATTTCATAACCTTCATCGATGACTTCTCAAAGTATGCGTTATTCTACTTGCTGAAGGCAAAAGACGAAGCATTCTAGAAGTTCAAGGAGTTTAGAGCCGAAGCTGAGCGGCAGACTGGACAACAACTCAAAAGGATAAGAAGTGATCGAGGTGGGGAGTACAGGTCTCATAAATTCGCATCGTTCTACAAAGAACATGGAATTGTCAATGAGACTACGGCTCCGTACTCTCCTCAATCAAACGGAGTAGCTGAGAGGAAGAACAGGACGTTGACAGAAATGATTAACTCTGTGTTGTTGACTGCTGGTCTTCCTAAGTGCTACTGGGGAGAAGCTGCATCGACGGCCACTTTTATTCTAAATAGATTACCTCATGCAACTTCAGACGTTACTCCTCATGAACTCTGGTTCAAGGTCAGACCTAACTTGAATGTCATTCGAGTGTGGGGGTGTCTGGCATATGTCAAGCTTCCAGATCTGAAGATTCAGAAGCTTGGGACAAGGACTACTAAGACGATCTTCTTGGGGTATACCGAGAAGAGTGATGCTCGGAGATTTCTTGATATTGAGTCAAATCATATCATTGAATCTTGCGACGCAGAATATTTTGAAGACAAATTTGCAAGGCACAAGAATATTATTCTTGCGGATGTTCCGGAGAACAATGAGGGTGCGCAGGTCTTCAATAAAGATGTGGTCCAAGAAGATGTTGTTGTTGAAACAACGGTTGAACCAGATCTCGCTGAGCCGTCAACGAAGCGAGTGAGGAGGCCGAAGGATTTCGGAAGTGACTTTGTCACCTATCATGTGGAAGCAGATCCACTTACCTATGATGAGGCGATGAAGACCAGAGACGCAATTTTTTGAAAGGAGGCGATTGACAATAAAATTGATTCCATCACCTCAAATAACACTTGGGTGTTGGTTGATCTTCCTGAAGGAGCGAAACCCATTGGATGAAAATGGATCTTCAAGAAGAAGATGAAAGCAGATGAAACTATTGACAAGTTCAAGGCTAGGTTGGTAGCCAAGGGGTTTTCTCAGAAGCAGGGGATTGACTTTTTTGACACATATGCTCCAGTAGCCCGGATGACCACCATCAGAATGTTGATTGCTCTTACAGTAATACATAAGATGGTGATACATCAGATGGATGTGAATACGGCTTTCCTAAATGGCGAACTGACCGAAGAGATTTACATGCAACAGCCAGAGGGATTTGTCATCAGGGGTCTTGAAGACAAAGTCTGCAAGTTGGTGAAATCCTTGTACGGTCTTAAACAAGCTCCCAAAATGTGGCATGAGAAATTTAATAAAGTTATAAGGTCAAATGGCTACATGGTCAGCGATACGGACAAGTGTGTTTACACGAAGTTCGCTGATGGAAGAGGTGCGATCGTTTGTCTGTACGTGGATGACATGCTTATCCTAGGTACGGATATTAGTTGTGTCACGGAGACAAAGAAATTCATCTCAAGCAAGTTCAGTATGAAGGACTTGGGGGAAGCTGATGTGATCTTAAGGATCAAGATCATCCGGACAGACACTGGACTAGCGCTGTCACAGTCTCATTATATTAAGAAAATGATCACTCACTATGGGTATCGGGATCTTCCAGGGATCGATACGCCGTACAGGTATGATCTGAAGTTGAAGCCTAATTCAGGAGAAAGCGTCAAGTATCTGGAGTATGCAAGCGTAATCGAAAGTTTGATGTATGCTACTAATGCCACAAGGCCTGACATAGCTTTTGCCGTGGGAATGCTGAGTCGTTTCACGAGTAATCCAGGTGCTGAACACTGGAAAGCTGTGAAACGGGTTATGAGATATCTCAAAAAGACTCAGACATATGCACTGTACTACAACGGAGATCCGCCGGTAGTGGAAGGCTTCAGTGATGCCAGCTGGTGCTCAGAGGTGGAGAGCGAGAGGTCCACAGGTGGATTCATTTTCACAATGGATGGAGCTGCTATATCGTGGAAGTCGAAGAAGCAGACTATGCTCTCGCGGTCATCCATGGAATCTGAGTTCTTTGCACTTGATACCGCAGCCGAGGAAGCAGAATGGCTTCGGGAGCTCATGTATGATCTTCCAATGGTTGGGACATAAATACTGACGATACCGATATACTGCGACAACCAGGCAACTGTGGCGGTGGCATCAAATGACCTCTTCAACAGAAAGAAGAGGACTGTGCAGTTGAAGCACAGGGCAGTATACGAACTTATCAAGAGAGGTGTTATTACAGTTATTGATGTTCAGAGTCAGGAGAACCTGACGGATCCGTTCACCAAGGGCCTCAAGCGCCAGCTGGTCGATGATACAGCTTGTAAAATGGGCTTGAAGGCATTCTGATATTGTATTATTGTATTCCTACCATAAAGTTTATGTTCAGGAACGGTGGGTACATGTTCTATTGGACATGGAGAGGTTACGGACCTATAACCACTGTTGTCTACTGTTGTTTTCTACGGAAAATGGTTCCTGTGGGAAGGTTGGCTTAATTGCCTTAATGAGTTCTCAGGCAGAGTGAATGCCTGGTGTGCTTTACAGGAGGCACGGTAGAGCAGCACTACAAGGAGTGAAACTCCATGCTATAGTGGGATGACTCCACAATGAGGTTCCTATATGTGGGGTGCTGTCCAGTAATAGGATAAAGCCTCGGCTTTGCAGGCCAAGTCACAGCGGCGTAGCACCGCAAATAGGCAGTTAGCCTAATGTTGTATGATTAAAATAAAGAGGGGTGTAGTCAGCACTACAAAGAGGAGGAGTTCCTCATGTTACAGTGGTACGACAACACGATGAGGTACCCAGTTAGGGATAAAGCCTCGGCCTTGCAAGCCATGTCGTTGCGGCGTAACACCGCAAGGGAGCCTAAGGCTTCATGCTGGGTAGTTTGGCACTACAAAGAGGCGGTTGCCTCATGCTACAGTAGTATGACACTACGATGAGGTTCCCGGTACGGGGTAAGGCCTCAGCTTTAAGCCATGTCATGGTGGCGTAGCACCGCAAGGGAAGCACAAAGCGCTTTATGCCATGTCTCTTTATAATGAACTCACCTATAGTGTATGGACAAAGCGATATCAGGCCGTCTCTTGAGGGTAAACTTGTAGACGTCTAAAATTATAAACTGAAACCAGGCTGGCACAGGGCCTTTAATGTGTAGCCAGAAGCACATGTAACTACATTATGTGAGTGGAAAGAATTTCAGCTATGATGCAGAATTCAAGGCTTAGTCCATTCTTGTATTATAGTCTGATTTTTGACCCATGCGGGAAGATTCAAGTCGTCAGCAATATCTCTTCTAATGTATGATGGACAGTTACTGTAGGGAATACTTATACCCATATATAGAGATATGTGGGGGATTGTTGGAGTTTTAGCCTTTCCTTTAGGAACTTTAGTCCCACATCGGATAGGCCAAAGAGTTTGTATCTCTATATATTAGCTTTGCTATTGAGATGCACATGTGGTGTGGAGGTGCACATGTGTTTGCCATGTGGGATTATTTTTCTAATGGGAAAAATGCTAAAATCAACAATAAAAGCATTCATGTTTTTTGCTCTTGGGAAATTTATTTCCATAGGAGCTAAGTCCCGTAGGGGCTTAGCGACTCGAACTTGGACTCGGACTCGGACTCGGACTCGGGCTCATGGGCTCATGAGGCGTAATGTGGCATTTTGTTGGCGCACTTTGCACTTAGCACGTCAGCATCGTCGCTAGGCGCATAGTGCGCTTTAGTTGCGCTCGTTGCGCGAGCCACTTGCGCAGCCACGTTGCGCAAGCCCAGTTGCACTGCCCAGGTGCGCAAGCCCAGTTGCGCTGCCCAGGTGCGCGCCCAGGTTGCGCTCAGGTTGCGCTTGGGTACGCTGGGTTGCGCTGGGTTGCGCAGGGTTGCGCTTGGTTGCGCAGGGTTGTGATGGATTGCACTGGTTGCGCTGATTGTACAGTGTGCACAGTGTGCATAGTACGTACAGTATGCGCAGTGTACGCAGTTCAGTGCACGCTCTGTCGCACAAAGTGCAAGGAGCACTGGGTGTGCGCAGTTGGCAGCAGAACGTGCGTTTGCATGTTCTGGGCGGTTGCTACATGCTCGGGGTGGTTATTACCACGTCCCTAACTTTGTGGCAACCGACCAGTTGCTGCAGGGCCTATATAAGGCATCCTCTCTCTCAAGGCTTATTACAGAATAAAAAGAGAAGCCACTAGAAAGTTTACGAAGTATTCTTTAGCACAAGTAAATAGAGAATTCAGACTTGTTCTTTAACACAGTTCTGATCTGCAGCCTTAAAGAAAGAGAGGAAAGATGCCGCACTAGCGTTGCTTTTGCACGGGAGTTCGTGTCCATCCGAGGAGTCAGAAGAGCAGGAGTGTTCCAAGTTCTCCAACGAACTTGCTGGTTCCTGGAAGCTGTTCGTGTAAGCTGAATAAAGCTTTGAACAACGGTGATCATTCACCCCAACAGGAGTTCTTCCATCTTTCGCCAGTCACCTTCTTCGTTGCTGCCAGTAACTCTGATTGTATCTTCTTTTTAGAAGTACTACGATCTGATTGCTGTGATTACGAAATCTTTTTAGATTCTCGTAATATCATAACGATATCTTTTTAGATCTTCGTTATACTTGCGCAACCTTCCTAGAAGTGTTGCGTTGGAACATTGTTTTTATAATTGTTTCATATTCTCAATTTTCCATCAAAAATTTGTGCCCCGGCAATAACATATGTAGTCCTATGTAGTTGGGTGTCTCCTTTGATACCCTTTCTTTGATAGGTACGTCATATGTAGTCCTATGGTTTGGAAGAAAGTAAATGTTTGTTGTATACAAAAGTGGAGAATAATGCTCTTATTCATAGGACTATGGAAAAAGGAGAAGGAGATGGTCGAGTATGGAGGAGGAGATTATCGGGTCGACGACAAGATTATCGGGTCGATGGCGGAAGGAGGAGGAGGGCGGTCGGCGGTCATCAGAGGATACGAGAGTGGGTCTGGGTTTGCCGAGGGAGGAGGTGGGGAGGGGGTGGGGGGTATCGGCGGTCACCGGAGGAGGAAGAGAGGGGGTCGGGGTCGGGGTCGGGGAGAGGAAGGGGTTGGGGGGCGGGGTGGAGAATATTGTTGAAAATTTTAGAATGAGAAGAGAGGGTTCTGTGCCAATTTTAGTTATGGCCAGCGACGGAATTTTTCGTCGCTTGCGTCACCGACAGACTAGTGATTAAACCAGTGATGTATATCTAAAACTTACTATATAAAAATTATTGGTTACTAGTTAGTCGCTAGTCAGTCGCAATATAGCGACTGATTAATTTTCGTTGCTAAGTTCTGTCGCTATTTAATAGTATTTTTTAGTGACTCCACACTTTTTCTAAATATAATACCAACATTAATTCAGGGTTCCCATTGGTAACCCCATACACATGTATATCGTATTTTATATTGTTTATAATCCCAATGATGAATATGCTATGTCCCTCTAATATTCTATTATTTCTCTTCCTCCAAACATGCCAAACTGCAACCGCCTAGACGTCATCTCGTACAAGCTTCTCGATACCACACGCCACCTATTTGCTTTGATGCTTCGATATCGTGGATCACTATCATCCAGTTTTTGGGACCTTTGTTCTGCAACCTTAGTTTATCTGCCTGCACCCTCCAGATCGGCCATACCGTTGGGCATTCGAAGAATAGATATCCCATGCTCTCATTCGTTTGCATACAGAAAAGCACAGTATTATGCCCCCAAACCCACACCAAACCGACCAGGTCTATCCCATGTCAGAAGTATGTCCATCTTTAACCTATACAAACAGAGTTGCATCTTTGTAGGAGTACTCAGTACCCTTCATCCAGGAAACCTTCCCTGCTTACCACGTCTCATGAACCAATCTGACTTGGTTATACACCATGGTACAATCAAATCCCCAGCTTTTACTGTCATCCCATACCCAGATATCTTTCAACAATGATGTATCAATCTTCTCTTTCGGAATTGTCGTCCCATACATGTGCGCATAGCCGTGATCCTCCAACCGCCATTGTCCATCTTCATGAACACCTCCTCAACAACATGTGTCCCTGCCCATTGGAGTAGCCCCCTATGTTGGACCCACAAGTCTGCCTCGCGTCCCTCCTTTAGTATCTGTGTGACACACTGTTGCACCCTACCTCTACATATGAGCATGTGTTTAAAAGTGACATATTCATTATTGTTTGAATAGTAACCCCAGAAGTTACCACCGTTCAAGTATCTAGTTCGTACCCCTTGAGCCCACAAGGAATCACCTTGGATAAACCACCACACCAACCTTATCCCTGCTACCTTTCGAAGTGTGTATAAATACCTAAAGCCAACGCGTCCGTCTGCCCAAGGTCGACATAGATCCCTTCATGCAATCTGATGTATCCCTCCCCCTCTAAAGGAAATCAACACATAGCTGTTCCATACTCCTTATGGACACCAACGGGAGCATAATTGACAGAAGCTAAGCACCTAGCATATTCAACCATAACACTACATTCAACATCCTTCTGTTAGCTGATGCTCAGCTTGTGAGCAAAAGCTAAACTCCCACCTACCTTTAGTCCCACATCGGTTGGGCAAGGGAAAATGAGTGTGTATATATTACTACTCCCTCTTTTGTTTCATTAAAAGTTGTGTGTGGGAGCTCCATGGGCCACACACGCGCACCGCCGCCGCCCGGTCCGGCTCGGCTCGGTTCGGTTCGGTTCGGCATGCGTACCGGGTGCGGGTACGTGCCCACATCTGCAGGCGTCGAATGCCGATTCGGTGTCATCTTCGGGTTCGGACTGAGACCATAAAATCCTTTTTGCTCCTCATCATTTATTTTTCGACCATTATTATTCATTAATTCTACAACGTTTGGATATTTGTATCATGTCCAGATTCAATGTATCACATTTTTATCATTGCAAAATCTCTTTCTAAAATTCTCCTCTCTCTAAATACTGTTCTTCATTTGTTGCTCTGGGCGGAGCTAAGTCGGAGTCATTCTCTCGACGTTGTGTGCGGCAACGAGATTCCGGTGTAGCGGAAATTTTTCCACTAGGGGCGTTCGGATTCAGTCTGTACATATATCTGAACTAACTCTTAGGGCAGTACTTTGTGCGTGACTTCCCTGGAGGCCGGTAACTTTTAATTTAATTTATTTCTTGCAGATTTTAATCCAAAAAATTTAAAAAAAGTCCAACAATCTAAGATTTAGTCCATTTAAAATAAAATAATAACAACTTATTTGCTATTATAGAACGAAAACAATTGTGTGCTGCCACAAGTTCTATATTACTTTGTCTCTGTCAACATAATATAAATTTGCTTATTGTCTACATGAATTGTGTGGTCGTCGACCATTAGCTTCTGGTAACATCTACAACTGTTAACAAATTATTTTGTTAAGAATTTGCTTTGTTAACAAACTGTTTTGTTAATAATTTGCTTTGTTAACATCTACAACTGGTAACATTCGGCTACAGAACATATATTAACATTGCCTCTATTAACAAACTTTGCTTTGTTAAGAATTTGTTTAAATATATTTCTCAGCAAACAGTTATCACACAATACCATTTCCATTAAGCAAATAGTTGTTACCTAATTAATATTTGTTGCCTATTACAAACAAGTTACTTGTTAACTTTTAAATATTTGTTCGTAACAAATTGTCATTATTGGTTAAATTGACATCTTATACAAATATTATTGTGTTAGTACGTTTTGTCAATACTAGTTTTCTTTACTCAATATTTTAATTTAGGCTAAATAAAACATTAATTGATTTAGTAAAATTCCTTCAACTTTAAAGTTCTAAAGTAGAGATTTGTTTGGGAACAAGCCAAAAGGGCCATTCTGTCAACAAGACGAAAATTCATCTAAGCGACCGGTACTTAAGTTTTCCTAGTGAAACTCCGCTTGCTGGGATCCGGCCCCTATAGCTAACCCAACCTTATCAAAACTTGAAAAATCAAGATTTTGAAGGTAGATTATAAAAATCATCTTAATTGTTAATTTTAAAGACATCTTACTGAGTAAATATATATTTTTACAGACTTTAGAAAACACGACTTTCAAGGAAGAGACTTTTTCTGCAAAGCCTGCTAAATTTAATGGCACCTACTTCAAGAGATGGCAGAGCCAGATAAAATTTTGGCTTACCACTTTAGGCCTGATTTCAGCCATTGATGGGTCCACATCCATCTCAAATGATTCTGATGAGAGTGAGTCTGACGTAGGGGTATCCAAATCATCCTCCTCCTCTAAACCTAAGACTCCTAAGGAAAAAGACTACCATTGCTTTCATAGAATCTTAAGCACTATGTCTGAGTCACTTTACGACATATTTTTTGAATATAAAAGCGCTAAAGAACTATGGGATGCTCTGGAAGATGAATATGGTTGTGATGATGCTGGAATTGATAGATTTAATTCCTCCACATTCAACCGATATGTCATGGTAGATAACAAACCTATCAGTGACCAAATCCATGAGTTCCAAGAACACCTTAGACATGTTCAAGGCAAGGGAACATTCTTTTCTACTGAGCACAAAATAGGATGCTTGATAGACAAACTCCCTCCTTCTTGGTCTAATGTGGCAAATGATCTCCTTCATCTACAAGGATCTATTACATACCCTCAAGTTTAGAGAATCAGAATATAAGAAGAATAGGGGTCAAAGGCCAAAGCTAGGTCTAATGCCACAGCTAGGGTAAACCTTGTAGAAAACTATTGCAAATGTCACGTCCCGCTCCCATAAGAGCGATCTTCCTCGCTAAGGTGTGATACCGCACGAGCATAGATTGCGCTCGTGCAAGGCGGGTTCCATAACGGCCGATTACAACGGCTGCGACGGGGTCGTCGTACAGAAGTCCCAAGCAGAGACATTGAATATGCTAGCAAAAATTTAGAACAAAACACAAGTCATTCAAAAGATGAATTTTATTGATATTGAAACAAGGATTACAAAGGGGCGCATGGCCAAGATTACAAGTCACTCAAGCTCACTCTTCTCACATTATAAGTCACTCAGCTCTATCTTATCTCTCAATACAAGTCTTGAACCAGCGGATGCTTCGGAGAGGCGATGTCTATACATTATGTCCCGTATAAGTCTTGACTCCACGCGGCCACACATTACGAATCGCCAAGGAACTCCGTGCCTCGATGCATCTAAGCAAGCTCCGTACTATGAGCTTCTACCTGTGTCTGCACATAAAAACTGTGTGGGTGTCATTACTCAACTGTACTGGTAGAATGAGCTCCTCGTCCACCCATACAAAACCAACACGTTTGATTTACTTTGTGCAACATAGTCCCTTCTTATCAATTGTCTTTCTAGTCTTATCTTAGGATCAGTTTTATGACTGACGTCTTGGCCTATTTTGTGTCTCTAGACCATTCCGTGCTTGCAAAAACAACGTTAACCTATCAAGTCATGTTTGCCTTACGGCCTAAAATTAGAGATGCGACTACGCGATAGTACCCAATTTTCTTGTGACAGTGCTACAAATCCATTGTGCTGTGTCTCACAAACTCAATGTGACATAACTATATCGCCGCCTCGCGGCCCTTGCTACTCTAATCACCAACTGACCCAAATAAAGACTTGTGGACTAAATGTCACCCAACCAACTTTGCCTTACGGTGTTTCCTGACTTAAACTCGAAAGACTCAAATTCAACTCATGCAACTTATATGTCAATAACTTAAGACTCGACGCCATATCTCGTGCCGAAGCACGTCACCTACGTTGAAACCAAATCTTAGGCCCAATATTGTGTCCTAACTGTACACACACACATTCGACTTGACTCAATCCAAAGGCACACATGTGGGCTGCCGCCATGCCGACTCATCTATATGAATTGGTCACTAACGCCCAGCGCTATCCTGGACTCCCTTTAGCTTTTGTTAGATGGACGCTCCTTCAGCACGAGGTAGCGAGCCCCCCCCTGACAGTATCCGTATAACCCGTGCGGTCATCCAGCAACAAGCTAATATATATTTCTCAAGAACCGGTCCCGTTGGCCGTCTGGGTCACCGTTTGAGGAAATGCCACCTTGTCGACAAGTTGTCCATGACCATGCAAGACTCGACTTAAACTGACGTCTTACATAGTCATTCTACCTCTAGTGTTACCATCTCTTTCAGGGCCTAGTTCAATACTTCTCACATCTAAGATCGTCTCGACGATCCATAGTCGCGAGCATTCTTCTTTCTTGCCCTATCATTTCATTCAACTCAGGAACAACTATTTGAAGCCCCTTTTTCCAAACTTAATGAATAAACCGTAACCCGTGCCTTAAAACACTAAGTCCGTGACATCGTGTCTTAAACCAACTTGGACCCTATGCGACACCACCGCCCAAGTCATACTCTATATGACGGGCCTTCAGTTCGTAAGACTATGTGGTTATACCTAGCCATAGAACTCGTAGGACTGTGCTTGCTACTAATCCGATAGCCTAACATAACTTGCCTAACTTAAATTTGTGATAACTTGACGAGCAAAGGCTGCGTCAAGCTTTTCCTTGATGGAATATGTCGTGCACGTGTCCGGCTTGAACAAATAAGTTATTTGGTTGCCTAGGCTTATGCCAAAAGCTGTACAATACATCTTAACAAATGGGGCAGACGAAGGCTATGCCAAGCCTTGGACAATGGATCGTGCATGCTTTATCAAGCATTCATGCGGGCGATGCCTATGACTTAGGCTACGTTCATAACTTCGCCTACTCAACCAACTTTCCTTCTTCCAAGCCACGGGACGAAGGATCGAGTGTCATTTTCAAAGTACACCGTGCACCAACTCTAAGCCGACCGTTGGACCTTTCCATATTCTAACTCAATTCGAACTGTCGGGATTATTTCCTCTTTTATTATCAAGCCTACTTGTGTAAGTTGAAATATGCGATTTATTATGTGAAGGCTAAGATGAGGCAAGTTCACCGAAACTACCCTACCTGAGCGAAGAGTCACCTCGACCGAGCGATGTCTCCGAGCAAGCCGTTGCAAGGCTAAGTCTGAACGCCGTCGGTGTTTCGATTCCTCGGATAGACTGAGCAGGACGGGGTACTACATCATACACCACTCAAAAAAAGTTTCGTCCTCGAAACTAACTGAGTACACTTATCGACTTATAACTTGATTCAACATCCTACGTTTCTCGCACACATTTCTCCTATGTGTTCCCTCAATCCGAGCCACGCTCGTGCTACCCATAATCTTTTCTTTAAAATTTATGATCTCAAAATCCTCGACACTTTCTCCGTTCCTCAAGTATCACTTGATTCAACGTATCACTTAGTTGGATCATGCACATATCCTAGGCGTCCCTAAAATACATACATTTCAGCCAAGCCTCGTGATAGAGAATTTGCCATCACCACTGGAATCGGATCGTGCACATATTCGGGCGTCTCTGATATACGTGCATGTCAACCAAGCCTCATGAGTGGTGCCTCCACAATCCCTATCGTTCCGCATCGGGACGTCAGCCTAACCACTAGGCTATTTCTTTAGGCTAAAGTCATCCGTCAGTATTGGAATCATAGTTTCCAAACAACAATATCAATACTGACCCCGTCCTAAGGTCAAATTTAGTTGATAGTACAGGGTTTCCTACCCAAGCTCGCATCACTCCGATTTCTAAACATCGAGCATTGATTCCCTACACACATCATGACATTCGCTGTACGAGGTTCGAGTCATTCAGCAAAGCCATCCTAAGATAACTTACGTTCAACCAATTCTACGACATATCAATATCGCTCGTTCAATAAACCATCTTGCATAGTCATCCCTTCAAACACGTTCGATATAGTTTGCCTATCAATCCTTCTCAAATCAATCATGCTATAATACAATTCGTCGCTAACCAAAATTTTACATTTCTACATTCCCTAAGTCATCTATTTCAATTCACGTAATCGATCACAAGGTCGTCTGAATTAACAATATGCCACGCTCCGATCTCATATGAGTCCGATTATTCACGATGGACATGAAATCACTATACAATGCTCCCATAGAATAATTATTCTCTTCGGGGCATAACTCTTGTTTTGAGTCTAGACTAATTCATTCGATGCACGAATTGGACCTACTCAATCCTCAAGTTTACTCAATCATCAATCTCAAGTCCAAACATCCTCAAATTTTCCTTCACATCAAACTAACAAGTCGAGACAATCAAAGTTGCCGTATCCTGATTTTAGAGTTCGATCATTTTTGTGACATGAATCACCATGTCAGTGCTCACGCAAAACGATCGCCCTAAATCCGATACGACACATGTGCGAGGCTCGAGTTGCGCTCACGCAAGACAAAAAAATCGATTTGTGGTTATCCGCGTAATCATCAAGACACTTCTGCTTTCATCCTTCTAAGTATAGCATCTATGGGAACAACAACACTCGCACGATCGTCATTCTTCGACTTAGAGTGCTCCCGAGTTATCGCATATCGATCTTTGATACGCCTCAATACCATCGATGATATGCGTAACCTGACAATCTTCCTTTGCAACAAATTTCGAGTTGTGTGAATGATGCTATCGTCCGACTGGATAATCTCCTCGACATTCAAATTCAAGTTGGATCATTATCCTTCGAATCATTTACAACATCAATTTCCTCAAACCCAAATTCACGTATTGTTCATCCGTCTATCTTAAGTCATCGAGCACATTTTTCATCAAATCACATCATTCCTTGCTAACTCAAATCATCGAGCAACATCCATTCTAATCCTCAGAGTCATTTTTAAACATTCAAATCAAACTTTTCATGCACGCTATCTTTTCATCATGCTAACTTTTCGTATACGATCCACATCAATTTCCTCGATCAAGTCATCCATTCGTACACCTTAAATTTTGATTCAGTTTTACCTACTCAATTATTTTCGTGTTTCATACTTGCGCAATCCTCAATCCCATGCACGTTCCGTGCGCGTCGATTTCTAGGTTGTTCGAATCAACACATCAAATCTCAAGACTATAACTTATTCAATGATATTCAATCTATGGCTTTGCATACACGCGATGCTTGTTGATAGACTCATTGACACCCCGTATCCATAATCGATCGATCGACATCCCTGAGGCTATCGCATACACCACTCAGGGATGAAGTCATTCAATAATTTCTCAACTTATCATTTGATTCACAATCTATTTTCTCTCATTTTCGTCCGAACGATTCATTAAATTTCAAGCAAGCTCAGCTATATCGCACCGACAATATCGTCGCTCGATAGTACCCCTATCGATAGTCATCCCACTTACTCAATCGATTCTAACTTATTGTCATCCGAGATGGATCGAATCTCGCACTCGACTCTTCTAAGGTCGACGCAATCCTTGGTGTATATGCTCAGCCTAACTTAGCCAACCGTGCTTACGTGAACCATCTTTCTGTTTCTCGTAAAAACCTATTCTCCTATGTTTTATATATTAGATAAACTTATTGTATGGACATCCCATGGGACAATTGAGAGAGAGCGCACCAATAATATCAACTTTACGGAAGCAATATTTCAGAGTTTACGAAAACAACGAAGTTAAGAAATTCAATCGAAAGTCTAAGGACGTAAAGCCGTGCTTTGATACCATTATGTCACGTCCCGCTCTCGTAAGAGCGATCATCCTCGCTAAGGCGTAATGCCGCACGAGCCTAGATTGTGCTCGTATAAGGCAGGTTCCATAACGATCGATTACAGCGACTGCGAGAAGTCGCAAGCAGAGATATTGAATATGCCAGCAAAAATTTAGAACAAAACACAAGTCATTCAAAAGATATATTTTATTGATATTGAAACAAGGATTATAAAGGGACGTAAGGCCAAGATTATAAGTCACTCAAGCTCACTCTTCTCTTATTGTAAGTCACTCAGCTCCCTCTCATCTCTCAATACAAGTCTTGAACCAACGGATGCTTCGGAGATGCGATGTCCATACATTATGTCCCGTATAAGTCTTAACTCCACGCGGCCGCATGCTACGAATCGCCAAAGAACTCTGTGCTTCGACGTATCCAAGCGAGCTTCGTACTACGAGCTTCGCACTACGAGCTTCTACCTGTACCTGCACATAAAAACTGTGTGGGTGTCAGTACTCAACTGTACTGGTGGAATGAGCTCATCGCCCACCCATACAAAACTAACACGTTTGATTTACTTTGTGCAACATATTCCTTTCTTATCAATTGTCTTTCTAGTCTTATCTTAGGATCAGTTTTATGACCAACGTCTTGACCTATTTTGTGTCTCTAGACCATCCCGTGCTTATAACAACAACGTTAACCTATCAAGTCGTGTTTACCTTACGACCAAAAATCGGAGATACGACTATGCGATAGTACACAATTTCCTTGTGACCGTGCTAAAAATCTATTGTGTCGTGCCTCGCAAACTCAATGTGACATAACCATATCGCTGCCTCGTGGCCCTTGCTACTCTAATCACCAACTGACCCAAATCAAGACTTGTGGACTAAATGTCATCCAACCGACTTTGTCTTACGACATTTTCTGACTTAAACTCGAACGACTCAAATCCAACTCATGTAAATCATATGTCAACAACTTAAGACTCGACGCCACATCTCGTGCCGAAGCACGTCGCCTACGTTGAAACCAAATCTTAGGCCCAATATTGTGTCCTAACTGTACACACACATATTCGACTAGACTCAATCCAAAGACACACATGCGGGTTGCCGCCATGCCGACTCATCTATATGAATTGGTCACTAACGCCCAACGCTATCCTAGACTCCCTTTAGCTTTTGTTAGACGGACGCTCCTTCAGCACGAGGTAGCGAGCCTCCACTGACAGTCCCCGCCTAACCCGTGCGGTCATCCAGCAACAAGCTAATATATGTTTCTCAAGAACCGATCCCGTTGGCCCCCTGGATCACCGTTCGAGGAAACTCCACCTTGTCGACAAGTTGTCCATGACTATGCAAGACTCGACTCAAACTAACGTCTCACACAACATTTTACCTCTAATGTTACCATCTCTTTCAAGGCCTAGTTCAATACTTCTCACATCTGAGACCGCCTCGACGACCCATAGTCGTGACCATTCTTCTTTTTTTCCCTATCATTTTATTCAACTCAGGAACAACTATTTGAAGCCCCTTTTTTCAAACTCAATGAATCAACCGTAACTCGTGCCTTAAAATACTAAGTCCGTAACATCGTGTCTTAAACCAACTTAGACCCTATACGACCCCACCGCCCAAGTCATACTCTATATGACAGGCCTTGAGACCGTAAGACTATGTAGTTATACCTACCCGTAGAACTCGTAGGATCGTGCTTGCTACTACTCCGACAGCCTAACATAACTTGCCTAACTTAACTTTACAACATCTTAACGAGCAAAGGCTGCGTCAGGCTTTGCTTTGATGGAACGTGCCATGCATGTGTCCGGCTTGAACAAATAAGTTATTTGGTTGTCCAGACTTATGCCACAAGCTGTACAATGCAGCTTAACCAATGGGGCGGGCGAAGGCTATGCCAAGCCTTGGGCAATGGATCGTGCATACTTTATCAAGCATTCATGCGGACGATGCCTATGACTTAGGCAACGTTCATAACTTCGCCTACTCAACCAACTTTGCTTCTTCCAAGCCACGGGATGAAGGATCGAGTGTCATTTTCAAAGTACGTCATACACCAACTCTAAGCCGACCGTTGGACCTTTCTATATTTTAACTCAATTCGACCCATCGGGATTATTCCCTTAGCTATGTGGATTTGTCTATTTTATTATCAAGCCTACTTGTGCAAGTTGAAAACATACGATTTATTATGTGAAGGCTAAGATGAGGCAAGTTCACCGAAACTACCCCACCTGAGCGAAGAGTCGCCTCGACCGAGCGATGCCTCCGAGCAAGCCATTACAAGGCTAAGTCTGAACACCGTCGGCATTTCGATTCCTCTGATTGACTGAATGAGATGGGACACTACAGCAAACCCAAGGCTAACAATCATCTCAAACCCAAGAAAAGCTCCTTAAAAAAGAACCAGAGTTTTCAACCAAATCACCAAAACCCTCATTACCAAAATCCTCATTATCAAAACCCTCAACACCATCAACCCAGAAACCTAGAAACTTTGGTCAGACTCAGGATCAAAGAAGATTTTGTTTTGTGTGTGGTAGAATCAATCACACAGCCATCAACTTCTTCCAAAGGAAGAAAGAACCTATCAAGACCTCCTTCAAAGGAAAAGGCAAGTCAGAGACTAAAATGATTCTGAATGGGTCTTCCAGCTCCTTCAGGTCTATAAGCTATCAACCTATAGTAAACCTTCTTTCCATTCTGATGATTGGTGGTTAGATTCTGGAGTAATGTTCATGTTTCATTTGATCGCTCATGTTTTTCAACCTATCAGAAATCAGGTGGAGGAGGCATGACTCTAGGAGATGGCTCAATGGCACAGATTGTGGAAAGAGAAAGAATAGATCTGAAGATGACATCAGAGAAAATTCTACCTCTCCATGATGTACTTCATGTGCCGTCTGTTAGAAGAAACCTTGTTAGTGGATCCCTCCTTATAGCCTCATGATACAAAATTGTAATGGAGGCAAATAAAGTAGTTTTTTCTAAGAATGATTTGTTTGTGGGGAAAGAATTTATGAAAGATGGACCCTTTATTTTAAGTACTATGAATAAAATTTCAAATCCTTCCGTTGTTGCAAATATTGAATCATCAAATATTTGGCATGGCAGATTAGGTCATGTGAACTTAGGATCTATTAAAAGAATGATGAACTTAGATCTTATTCCTATGACTCCTATAGACGATGAACACAAATGTGAGATCTGTGTTCAAGCCAAACACACTAGATTACCTTTCAAATCTGTCCATAGGGATTTTGAACTCCTAGAACTTATCCATAGTGACGTCTGTGACTCAAATAGGGTCTTAACCCGAGGTGGTATAAAATACTTTGTTACTTTCATAGATGATCATTCAAAATATTCTTACACCTACCTCCTTAAGACCAAACACAACAAGAAAACATGGTTTCTGTGACATGTAAAGTTGTCACAGAAGTTATGAAACTCGTCACAAAAAATCTTCTGTGACGAGTACAGTGACAACTCACTTTCGTAGCATATACCTCCGTAGCTAAAAGAATAAGTGACGACTAAAAGTCGTTGTCACAAAAAGTTCTCTTCTGTGACAAGAATATGTTGTCAGTGATACTTTACTTTCCGTGACAACAAATGCATCACTAATAATATTATAAGTGACGCATGGTATTGTCACAAATAGCATTTATTGTAATTAAAAATAAATATATATATTTTTAACAAAAAAGTAAAAATTATTTTTGTGACAACGTTTGATATCACAAAACAATTTTAGTAACACTTTTATTGTTGTCACAATAACGTATATGTTCAGTGACAAGTATATATCATCATTGTAAACACTTGCAGTAACACTTGTATTGTTGTCACCGTATACTTGTATATTTAGTAAAGGTAAATATTGTCACTATAGTGTACATTTTATATGTTTGGTGGCAAACCAATATTGTCACGGATATTTCTTTTTGTTATTGTCATTATACATTGAAACACAAGAACACACAATACAATATCACACAATTCTTGTAGAAGAGGGTATGCATTATTGTGCCCATCTTCCAGGAACACCCCCATCAACTTTCCAATGTAAACCAGAACTAACATTCACAAATTCTAAATGGCCTTTATATAGACGGCTAACTCTAAAGTAATTATAGACAAGAACAACATGAAAAGTAATTATATCAATCCTCAAAAAGTAATTATATTGCTCCTCAAAATTTAGTACATATAATTTGAAGAGTAGTAATATGTCCTACTTATAAAATAAAGAGTATCCAAACTAGCTAGTTCATAAAACCTAGAATAATCTATAAATATAAATTGGTGATCAATCGCATATGCAGCTCCTGTCTTGGTGATGATCAATCTTTAATGACCTGCATAAATTAATAAAGAGACTGTTTAGAATTTGTGAAGGTATATGAATACAAGAAAAAAATTGTCAATAAATCCGATAAACTTCTGACAGTTCAAGATGTTGTGTAAGGTTTATTGTGTTAATTTACACAAACAACTGACAGTTCAAAATGAAATATTTCACTGTTTGGCTAAGTAAATCCGATAAACTTCTACCAGGGAAGGTTCAAAGTGAAAACTACCTATCCTGATGCAGCACTGATTCGAAGTACTCTTTCAGATAATGTATTGTGGGTCTATGTAACTATTTCCATTCATGTGGGGGGCTGTTGGAAATTAGTGTCCACACAAATGGTTTTAAACTAACTTTAAGCCACAAAATTAATGGGTCCCTGCATTAATTTGATTAGGGACAAATTGGAAATTAATGTACTACGTATGTTAATTAAATGAGAATCAAACTTTAGGTGAAAACTAATTTTGTGTGAATTAGAAAAAAGTCTCCAAAGTACCCTTCATGAACATGGAAAATGAGCATATACATTTCCAGATGAAGTGTGTTAATACGATTCGTAGTCTCTGCTGTGAGCAGATATCTTTCCAAGTGAAGTGCGTGTTCAAGAAGAGGCACGTTTCTTTGTGTAAATAGTGTCCTGATCTGGCCAATAAGGGATACAAATTAAAAAACAAACAAAATCTCAAATTGTCATTCAAAATCAGTTCGCTAGAACTTAGCATTTCTGTGCCGAAATTACTAAGGTGAAAGACTGTTGTATCTTGGGAGACTACTGCCGAAACATTGTGAGCACCATAACAACGACAGAAATATTTTGTTAAGGAAATTGCCTAGCAAGCCTCAGTCTAATTTCCAAGTAAGATTCAACTTACCTTGATTCTGTATTACTTTATAGAACAACGAATTATTCTGTATAATTCAACTGTTCAAGCCTGCTTCTTATCCTCTAATCAGTAACTGTCCATCGGGTGGCCACTTGATTGAAAATTACAAGTTTCCACATAACTGCTTCTTATCCTCTATTTTCTGGAAAAATAGTAGAAGAATTGCCTTGTGAAAGCATGAAATGCTTTCTTGTCCTCAAATTACTGTTCTTGGATTCGTATACATGCTTGGTTCCTCTCTAATTTTAGCTGGCATTTTCTACAGTTCTAGAACAAGTGGAACCTTTGAGATTTGCCTTAACGAAAGGTGTTGGATGTTAATGTAACTAGCAAAATGGTTGAAGAATAGCCTTGTGAAATTAGTATGAATGCTGCCTTGTTCTCAAATTACTGTCAAAATGGTTGAAGAATAATAGCCTTGTGGAATTAGTATGAATGCTGCCTTGTTCTCAAATTACTGTTCTTGAATTCAGATACATGCTTGGTTCCTCTCTAATTTTAGCCGGCATTTTTTACAGCTCTAGAACATGTGAGATTTGCCTTAACAAAAGGTGTTGGATGTTAATGCAACTGGCAAAATGGTAGAAGAATATCCTTGTGGAATTAGTATGGATGCTTTCTTGTTTTCAAATTACTGTTCTTGGATTCAGATAGATGCTTGGTTCCTCTCTAAGAACTTGTAGTTGTCCAAGTCTGAGTTATATGGTGTTCCATATGGGAGAACGATGAACTTATTTTTAACTATCTACTCGCTAACAATAGGAAAAAATACTGTAATTGCTCGTTTTAATTTCCTGCATAAAGATCTCGGGTTCTTTGGTTGAGAACAGCTCATGTTATGAGATAGGCTATTTTAGTACGAGTGAATTCTCATCTTCACAATCTGACTGTTCATTATTGCATCTATGGTAATATATGGAATAATATTGCTAACTTAACCTTATATGCTTACTAATCTTTAGCTCAACCAAACCAAACCAATCCATTATACCATGGTGGAACAGGAATATTTTTTATTTTGTCAATCACCTTTATGCAGAAAAATAGTATCTAACCGAAGGCAAATATGTAAATTTTCTGGAAACAAAGTCCAAACCTGAGTAGCTACTTCAGCTAAACTTCAAGATCAAGTACAAATTGCTAACAGAAAGTACGGAATTGTAGTCTTGTACAAGAAGTGCAGAAGTGCAAGTACAGTGAAGGAAAAGAAAATGGTTGTATATATTGCGTGATTATCTTACCTAAATGATCCAAGACGTGCGGTAGTGTAAGTAGCTTGTCTTAGCAAACCAGCAGAAAGGCCCTGCCCGAAAACAAGATAAATACAATTAAACTAGAGCTTTAAGTAACAAAGATCTCCACCAAACAAAGGACAGAGCATTTTAGGACCAATAAACAGCTCATGTGTGGATGCTCAGTAAATAGATTTCAATTCTCAAAACAATAATCGACCTGTATCTAAAGGCTTCAGAGATGCAATGTATGTACAAACACATGGATGAAACAAGATTGTATTCTATATGGGCAAGGTAAACAAATGGCAACATATGTGATGACCTGAATTAACAAAGCTCAAGGATAACTTCTAACTGCATGCATAAATAAAATGGTCAAGTATTTTTTGTATCAATAGTATTCCCAAATTGGAATTATCATTCCAACACTCACATCAACTCTCATGTTATAAATATAATGCATGGCTTCAACATTATCCAAATAATCACTGACGTCATTTCAAAATAATCATCAAAATGTTTATTTATGTACTGCATTCTGACTCATGTCTGTAGCTACCTTATTGTAATCAAGCCAAAACATTATCAAATCAAGGTTGGGTTGCATGTGAGTACCATTAATTGGAAGTGATGTCAGAACAAAATCAGAATCAGTGGGGTTAGTATCAAATCGGGGGTATAGGCCAGAAGGATATAAAATAGACGATACGTATTGGTATACGTATTGATATAAAATAGACGATACGTATTGGAAAGAAACAGGAAACAAAAACAATTACTAAATTAAATTACATGTGGAGATAGGTACGTACGACATACTCGGACACTTGGGTACACAAAGAATGTGTGGTTGGATTCACGTACTTTACATATCTATTAAGGCACTACTTTCTGTAAATTTGGTGTATCATGATGTGAAGGAGAAAATAGTAATAATGCTATTGAGAAGATGAAAAATGCTGAAAGGTATGAATATGAATGCACTCTTATCATAGTTTTTGCCTCAGATCCTTGCTCGTCCTTGAAACACTCTTTCATTTCTAGTGGTACAAAAAATTAGTTTACAAGTCTCACTTTTTTGAGAATATAAATCTCACTTATTAGTTCTTTTTTGTGTTTAGATAGAGAAATAATCATTGATGTGTTTTCTTTAATGTATCCTAGTCTTCAAAATTGTTGTGTCCTCATATCCGTATCATGTATTGTTGCGTCACCTTTTTATCCATGAAAATAGGACCTAAATGATACTGATTCCATCACTACCAGCAATCTCCAATTTGCTGCTCTCTAAATAATTCGGCATGTCCATAGTGACAGCTGCTCCTCTTTAAGGCACAGCTTCATTGTTTCCGAGTTCATTTGACTTGATGCATGCATGAGAGTATGTCATTGTTTTCAGATTGAATCAGAATTGGGTTCTCTCTTAATGGCTGGTTCATTTTCGAATAATGATTTTATTTAGTGGATGTAGAGTTTGGATCCAGCCCTTGTTTATGTTTTGTGTGTCTAAATGAACCTCAAAGATCTGTTTTGTCTTAATGACTGGTTTAGTTTGGTTGATGAATTGAGCTTATAGATAGCCGAAGAAAAACATTCCTTTACAAATTCACCAAAAAATTAGCATATGAAGAGTATCTTGGATTTGAGTGTCAACTTCGAACACTTTGTGCGAATTTATCAAATATAGACACATCATTTGTTTGATGGATGCACAGTTGAAGTTAATATGATAACTGGGGAATGAAATATCTATGCTTCAACTCATGTGTCCATAATTTGAAAACATATTAAAACACACTACCCACTCAAGCTTATTGTTGTAATATTCTACGGAAGAACTCTCTTATTTCTGCAAGACATACAAATGTTTTCAACTATATACTAATGGTGTTACAAATGTTTTCACCTATATACTAATGGTGTGGGGATAGTGTATATAAGGATCTTAAATTATACTCTTGGTAGAAAGGAAATATCATATTAAACAGATGAACAATTTAAATATGCGATAAAATGTGTCTTGAACTCCACTGTTGACAACAAATGCAAGTAATGTGCACAGTAGCTCCATCACATGTTGAGTACTGGTGGAGAGACTGAACTTACCGCTGTTCAACTATTAAAATAATCCCCCATCTTCGGGTTGAAACAGAGTTCCCCAATGAACGAAATATACTTCGTTATGAAGAACACTTGAATTATTTCAAAGAAATAGGATAATTTTACCTATGCATGTTGTTGTAGATTTCCAAACTTTGTTCTACTATAAGTAAAAGGAAGTCAAATATATCAGACATGACAATGGAATAATGTATTAATAAATGCTTATATAGTATTTGGAGCTCCTAATCCCTGTGGCTATTGTTGCAATTGTAATCTATGTGAATGTTACATTCTCTGCATATGCACATAGTTTTACAATAACAAATACGAAAATAAGTCATGGATATCATCTTTTTGTATTTGGCATTGCTAGACATCAGATTAGCAATGCTTTTGTATTTGGCATTGCAAATCTGATTTCATAGATTCTTTCAGAGAAAAAAAAACAGCTTCTTGATATTTTCTTTTAGGTGGTAGTTAGCGACCATGGCATGACTGATGGTGGAAATCATGGAGGATCCTCATATGAAGAAACTGATTCCTTGGCTCTATTTATTGGTGGGGACACTGCAACATCACATTTTTCAGCCAAAGCACATAATTCAGCTTTTCAAGTAATCACTGTATACTTTTCTTTTCCTTCTAAGCTAGTATTAGAGAAATATGAATATAGACTGTCACTATATTTATTTTGTAGCACACCATTGTGACCATGGCAGATGAAAGTACTATCATCTCTGTTATATCTTATCGACTTCAAAATTGCTGATTTTTCTGAGACCAAGCTGTTGGGCAAAGTAAATGTACTTACTTAAAAGTTGCAAATTATATGATAGCATACAACTCACAACAGAAAGACTGAAAATGACTCCTCAAAACTATCATTTCCTATTTAGATTTTGGATTCCTTTAAGGTAGGACAAGTTTCTAAAAATGTGGAAATATTAGTTCATAACTACTTTTACCAAAATATAATCACGATTGGCCTTTAAATCCTTTGAAGTCTTGCAGTCGAGGATGTTGTACCCAAGTAGGGCCACTATATCTGAGAATAGACATCATCAAAGAGCAATCTAATAACATCGGAGTTAATATACTGCATGAATGAGTTTCCTTAGAGATCAAATGAACTCATGAAGACTGTAATTTTGGTATTCAAATTGATAAGTTCTACATTGTTTCAACTCCCAACAAAGATGCATCATGAAACTTGCAAGAGACACAAAACAAACATCTTATGCAACACATCTTAGTTGAAGACTTACAAATGGTATACTTCAGGACTGTTTCTTATTGCCACCAATAAGAATATGGTGGTATGTATTTCCTCGACCCTCTAGGCATTTGATTTCCCTAATCCCTAATTTATTTATCAAAACATCAATAGTGTAACATGTCTTTTTCCAAGTAAATCTGGTATTACCTGAGGTCACTAGTTGTATTGGTCAAAGTTAATATGCAACTCAGATATTAGATGAAAATGGACTCCATTTAATAAGATTCGATTGGCAGTTTATCTAAATTTGACACAAAACAATAACAATAAACTCGACCAATCCAGCCATATTCTAAGAAACAGTCGGTTGTGATCTATGAAGAATACTTGAGACCGAAAGATGAAGACCGAGAACTGCAATTAAGTAAAGCTAATTACAAAAATAGCAAACCAGACATTGATAAGAATAATTGCCAAAAAAATCACATTAACGTAGAAATTGAAGAATTCTAGGGTTCATTCAAGGATAGAAAAAAAAGTTATAGAATTGAGGGAGAATCCATACCTCTTCTTCAATGGTAGGGGGAGAGTTTCTGAGAGGACTCTTCTTCAATTGTAGGGGGAGATCTGCGTTTCTGAGAGGCGAGGCTTGGGTTTTAAGCGGGAAAGGAGGGAGGGAAAATTGGGACCCGAAAAAAAAAAATTGCTTGGAGAAAAAATGGGGGAGAGGGAATTAGTAGGGCTGATCGGAGGGCTGGGAGCATGAGTTTTTATGGATTCTTTAGTATCCATATTAAGATATATTGATTCAAATCCGGTTAGAACTTTGAATATTTGATGGAATTTTTTATAGACAAAATTCTTGAATATTAATTTGATGGAAATACATATATGAGAGAGCAAATCCGGTTAGGAATTTTTTTTTATTATCCATATATAGGATATATTCATTCAAATCCGGTTAGGACTTTGAATATTTTATGGAATTTTTTTTAGGAAAAATATGTTACAGCCGAATTATGATTGTATTATTTGATATGAATATTTTTTGTACGATCAAATCAGATTACAATTTAAATATTAATATCAAAATAATATTAAAATTAGAATATTTTCTTTATTTAACTTTTTTAAATTACTTTAAGTTTTTGTTACAAGGAATAATTTTTTTCTTTGTGACTAATAATTTTGTGTGACATACAATTATTTGGTAACTAAAAGATACTTTTAAGTGACATGAATAAAATTTAAATCTGTGGCTAATACTTTTATGTGACAATAATATTTTCTTGTTACTATAAAATACCTTAGGTGACAAGTGTTTTCACTTGTCACACATAACTTTTTTTTGACATAAGTCTAAAATTTATATTTTATTTTAGTGACAACATTAAGTGACGACCAATAAAAACATGGTCACTAAATGATTTAACTGTGTGATGGAAAACCACTGTTGTCACAGAACCGAACTACGAGTGACAACAATATTTATTTGTCACAAAAATATCCCTTTCAGTGACAAGTTTTACGCTTGTCACAAATTACTTGTCACGGAAACCCATATTTCTTGTAGTGTATAGAGGCCAGACATGAATAAGTGAGTGTCATATGAAATGGATCCAGTAATATTAAATCGTGTTTGTAATATAGAATCAAATAGAACTAGCTACAACTAAAGTACAATAAACGACAAGTAAATGGAAGAACTATCAGAGAATGTACTCGCCTGCTACTGTGAAAAGAGTATAAATATCAGATGTCTGCACCAGAGTCACAACGTCCTAAATAGAGCAGTACAGATTATAACATGTTTAAAATAAGGTAAATGAAATTTACGATGCAATCTACATGAATTCTAGGTCAACCTAGGTCAAAGTCAACTCTAACTAAAACCTGGTCAACTGTCTAGGTCAAGGTCAACTTGGTCAACTCTCTAGTCCATCAAGTCTTACTAGGCCTATTCCAAGCCTATACTAGCAATCCAGCACAAGTACAAGCCAAACTAGGCAATACAAGTCATCAACACACATCATTGAGCATTCATGCCATATGCACAGACTATCACATAGGGATACACCCAAGGGCAATGTGCCATGTATATAGGCTATAGGCCATATAGGCTATATCACACATATTGTATATATTACATTATATAATATCACATATTCACCACATTATTATCATGCATATAGATATATATACATACATAGAGTGATATAGAGAGGGGGGGATAATGGCATGTGTGTCTGTCACCCCCATTTCTTATATTTCGTATTGTACTCGTAATTTGATTTTTGCACGTATTTTATTTTCTCGACTTGCAGATTTTGGTTTCTCGTAAATGGGTTTGGACCATGGCTTGGTTTTATTTTGTGGAGTTGGTTTGGTTTGGTTTGGTTCATCATGAGTGGAACACCTTAGCCTATTCTCCACCTCCATTCCATCACAACCACCCTCATTAAAACCTACCAACTTTTTCTCTCTCCTCCTTAACTCTATTAATTTCTTTCAACTTCTTCTTCTTCCTTCTTCCACACAACTCCCCAACCCATAGGCAAGTGCACCTTGCCATCAAATAAGCACCACTTTTTATTTGTCCATTAACTAGATTAGGCCATGGGAAACAACTTTAGAACTTGACATTTTATGATTTGGAGCTTTCATTCTTCTAGATCTAGGTTTTAACTATTTTCGAAAATCCTTAGTTTTGATCTATTAAACTTCAATTTTTGCATGTTTGATGCTTCCATGTGGAAGAGAATTCGATTTTACTCAAGTTAGACCTTTAAAAATCTAGATTTGGTTTTGATTTTACCAAGATATGATGTTTTGAAGAACAGTTTGGCAACTCTAGAGGGGGGTGAATAGAGTATATATAGAAAAATGATCAATTAAAAATAACTCTTTCACCAATAATAAATAATCAGAGTAAAGTGCGGAAAATAAAAGGAGATTAAAAGAGCATACGCAAACACAGCAATTTTAACCTGGTTTCCCTCGTGGAGGACTAGTCCAGGCCTGAGAACTCTAGCTCAGGATTAAATCCACTATTTGTGAAATAGTAGTTTACAACCCGTGCCTTTTCTTCAGAAGAGAACGTCAACTTCTAACAGATAATCGCAGTGACAATTTGCTTGGAATTGTCCAAGCGACTTCTTCGACTCTTGCACAAGAATCCTAACTGAGAGATGCTAAGCACTCGACACTTAGGAGGCTTGTGGCTAGTAGATGGGAAGGGTATGGCTTACTTGAGCTTATAAGAGAGAAGAGAAAAGAAGATTGGATGGATTGGAATGAGAGAATTCATGCCCTATTTATAGTGTTTTTATAGGCAGAATTCGGCCAGAATTCGGGTAGAAAAATTCAAAAATTTGGCCGTTGGACAACTAGCAACCAGCTAACCCTAAAATTAGGGTTCCTGATTTCTAGGGGACAGAGTTCGGCCCGAACTCTGTGTGGAGGCAGAGTTCGGCCCGAACTCTGTCTCCAGAGCACAGAGTGATTCTAAGGAGATTTTTGGGCAGTGTTTGGTTCAGTGGAGCTTGGGATTTTGGGTAGGCTGTAGACTAAGTGTCAAGAGCTCAGCAAGACTCAGAGTACACAAGTCTAGACTCAATGAAAATAAAAATACAGACTCGAAAACACACTGAGAGCCGGAGACTGAGCTGTCGTCTGTCTTGAACTGTTATGCAGACGGTGTGTCGTATTGAATTAATACAGATATTATTTAGCCAATGTAGTCAATATTGGTTGACTGTGACTTTGTGTCAACAATCTCTCCCATATTGATAATTGACAAAATAATATATGTATATTCAATATTCATACCTGGACACAGTTGATTATAGCAACATAGCTCCCCCATACTTGATGCCGAGCTAGAATGTAATAGCTTTCCCGTAATCAGTGAACGGTGCTGAGCTAGAAGCAATAGCTCCCCCGTAAATAGTGCATGGAACCTGTATAATATCTCCCAAAAAGCACAAACAAGCACAGAAATACGAAAAGATAGGATCTGATACCAAACAAGTATATCCAGCCATATATATCCAGGCAGAATATACATAGTTCTCCCCCTTTTGGCAGTTAGCAATATAGACTGCAGATAAATGAATAATAGAAAAACTGCAGTAGACAATAATAGTAATACCAACCAGCAGAGAAGAAACAGTATAGAAATAATCAAAAGAAGCACTAGCTAAAGTGAAACTACCATAATGAGCATAAAATGTCATCCACAAAATCAAATATAAAGCACACAACCAGAGTTTAACTACATAAATCTAAGTACAGAAATCCATAATAAACTAAAAAACTGAAATCAAAAAGCAATAACTAAGATCATCATCAGTAGCAGCAGCAGCAGATAGTAGCCAATCTCCATCATGGAGCACGAGATGGTCCAGGAGTGTCAGAACGTCTGGGATCCACAAAAGCAGCACCCGGATCCAGGTAACGCATGACCCACGGATCATCAATGCGATAGCCCTCACGATCGGGATCCCGCTGCATAGGAATGGGCATAGTAGGATGATGGGACATGGAGTACCGAATATCATGCAGCGAGTTGCTGAGTGCACTCATCTGCAGGGTAGTGCGGTAGTCCATCTGAGCCCACCGATCGTCCTCTAAGTCGAAACAATCCCGGAGCATGGTCTGGATGGAGTCAAGAGTGGCAGGTGGAGGAGGTGCATCCTGACCGAGTGGAGGGGCGTCTGGCTCCTCATCATCAGAATGCTCAGAAGCCTCAGGAGAGGCGACGACTGCTTGAGTACGTCGTGCCTTGGACAGGAAAGCAGGAGCAGACAAGAACGAACAGTCATGAATAGGAATGGTGAATGCACGAAAAACCATAGGAAGGTATAAAGGATAAACCAAAGCTCTTGGTTTCTTCCTACAATTATCATCCAGTCCATTATTGTCCTAGGAAGATTGAAGGGGATACGAAAATGAAGGTGATATAAAGCAGAGATCTCAAAGTAGGTAACTTCATCAGTTGAACCAGCTTTTGGTAAGATAGTATTGAACACGATGCGATGAAGTTCATAAAAGTAGGGGGTGAGATGCTTGGCCTTTAGCTTGCGAGGACTTACGTTAGGAGCACATAAATCCTCCTTGAATCCTTCAAGGGAAGTATCGCCAACAAATTGAAGTTGACGTGCTTCCACAAGCTTGTCCCACACATCAAGATTCGGGAGAGCAAGAAAGTCTCCCAACTCAGAATCATTGAAGGCAATGTTAATGCCAGCAACCCGGGAATAGATGTGGGTTGCATCGTGAGTCAGATTACAGTAGAACATTTGGATTGCGCTACGGTAAATGACAAAGTTGGAAGCAACTAGTTCATCCAAACAAAGATCACGAAATAAAGATCATATTGAGAAAATATTGTGAAATTGATGGGATGGCCCCCAAACACCGGACGAGTCCTAAAATCGCTAAACCATTCATTAGAGGCGTCTAGCGACACAAATAGACGGTCGTCGTATGTATTAGGGTCATCGGGATGCGGCGGATTAAACAACGGATGAATGGGGTGTTGTTCAACAACTTGTTCAATCGGAGGAGGAGGAACCGAAGAGGAAGCTCCCTCATGTCGAGTCCTTCTCCCTCGTTTGGACAAGCGAGATGCCATTTGCAAAGAAATAGGAGAACTTGAAAATGATAGAAAGAGAGAGTTATACCTGAAAATAATACCAAACAGTGGAAGAGAATATTGAAAAACCCCTTTCCCTTGATTTTGAGAAGAAATGGAGCTTTCTAGATCAAGAACTAAGGTTAGGGTTTGAAGGAAAGAGTTTGGAGAGGTGAGAAGGAGGGCAATAGTGAAGGAGAGAGAAGAAAACCCGAAATATAAGAGAGGGTTTTCTTTGGTCGGAAGAAATTCTGACCGTATGATCTAAAATGATCCAACGGCAGAGGCTGATCCCGACTCTGGAACAATTGGACCGAACTCGGCCGAACTCTGTAGGGGCAGAGTTCGGCCCGAGTTCTGGATTAGTGGTCCAGAACAGAAAACAGGCTGAAAAGATAGAAAAATTGGTTAAGTGATGAAGAAAAGTGATGGTTGAGGATAAAAGTTTGATGAATCAATGAAGTACATAGAGAGGTACTCAAAAGTCAGAAAAACTTTAGAATGTAATAATTAGACAGTATTAAGTCGAAACAAACCATATAATAAACAAGGAAATATATTGTAATTCAATATTTCAAATTTGCCATGGATTAGCTGCAGGGGTCGGATCCCAGCTAGCGGTAGTCCTGAGGACTAGTGCACCGTGTCGCTTAGGCTTTTACGCCTTGTTGTCAGAAGGACCCTTTCGGCTTGTACCCATACCAAATTTGTCGTAAAGAATCAAAATATACTCGATATTTATGCAGGCGAGTCTCAACTTATAACTGCTTCATCCAAAATTCCGAGTTCACGACAAAGGAAATTGAAGCGCTCTTCGGATAATGGCTTAGTAAAGAAATCTGCTAGCTGATGATCAGTGTCAATAAACTCTAAGTTAATCGTGCCATTTTGCTGATGATCACGCAAAAAGTGGTGTCTGATCTCAATGTGTTTAGTGCGTGAGTGACAGACAGGGTTCTTAGTCAAATTAATGGCACTAGTATTGTCAAAATATAGGAATATGCATAAAAGATAACTTATAGTCTTCAAGGGTTTGCTTCATCCACAGAATTTGTGCACAACAACGCCCAGCTGCTATGTATTCAGCTTCTGTTGTGGATAGTGCGACAGAGTTCTGCTTCTTGCTAAACCAGGAGACTAAAGCTTTTCCTAATAAATGACACGTGTCGCTCGTACTTTTACGGTCGACCTTGCATCCAGCAAAGTCAGCATCGGAATAACCAATAAGATCAAATGATGTTGACTTGGGATACCATAGGCCCACTGTAACCGTACCCTTAAGGTATCGAAAGATACGCTTAACCGCGGTCATGTGTGATTCCTTAGGATTAGCTTGATATCTAGCACATAGGCAAACACTGAACATGATATCGGGACGACTAGCAGTTAAATAGAGTAAGCTGCCTATCATACCTCGATACTTACGTTGATCAACGGGTTTGCCGCTCTCATCTGGTTCGAGTTTGGTTGAAGTAGCCATTGGCGTGCTGATTGGTTTGACGTTGTCAAGATCGAACTTCTTCAGCATGTCCTTGGTATACTTCGATTGCAGATGAAAGTTCCATTAGCCATTTGTTTCACTTGCAGACCAAGAAAGTAGTTGAGCTCTCCCATCATGCTCATCTCAAATTCTGTCTGCATACACTTGGCAAATTCTTGACAGAGGGTTTCATCAGTAGAACCAAAAATGATATCATCAACATAAATTTGAATCAACAGAATAGTGTCTTTAAAAGATTTTATAAACAGTGTAGTGTCAATTTTCCCTTTTGAAAAACCTTTCTCAAGTAAGAAGCTACTTAGCCTTTCATACCAAGCTCTGGGGGCTTGTTTGAGGCCATAAAGCTTTCTTTAGCTTGAACACGTGGTCGGAAATTTGTGATTTTCAAAGCCAGGAGGTTGTTTCACATAAACTTCCTCCTTAATAAAACCATTCAAGAAAGCACTTTTCACATCCATTTGAAATAATTTAAAGTTTTGAAAATTAGCAAAAGCACAAAGCATCCGAATGGATTCTAGTCTAGCAACAGGAGCATACGTCTCATCGTAGTCGATACCTTCCTCTTGGTTGTATCCTTGAGCTACTAGACGAGCTTTGTTACGTGTGACTGAACCATCTTCATTTACTTTGTTTCTAAAAACCCATTTAGTACCAATTATCGAGTGATTAACCGGTCTAGGAACGAGTTCCCATACTTGGCTTCTCTCGAATTGGTTGAGTTCTTCTTGCATAGCAGAAATCCAAAATTCATCATTAAAAGCTTCAGAAATGTTTTTAGGCTCTACTTGTGAAATGAAGGCAGTGCTAGCAACGGAGTCTCTTAGTGATGATCTAGTAGTTACTCCACGTGAAACTTCTCCTATAACTAAATTTTCTGGATGAGAAGGTTTGAAAGAGAATTTCTTAGGCAAACCCTCCAGAGAATTAGTTTCGGTTGAAGTATTCATTGGAGTAGAAGTTGATGGCTCAACGTCATCATCAAGAGTACTTACTGCACTGTTGTCTTCATCAAAAGTCACATTTGTTGACTCTTCCACAATAAGTGAGCGTTTATTAAAAACTCTATATCCCTTACTCTTGGCGGCATAACCAAGAAAGATACCATCGTCAGCTTTGGCATCAAATTTGCCTAAGTTGTCTTTGGTGTTAAGGATAAAACATCTACAACCAAAAACTTTAAAATAAGAAACATTGGGGGTTCTCCCAAACCAAAGCTCATAGGGTTTTTCTTCGTAATGGGACGAATTAGCACCCTATTCAAAATGTGGCATGCTGTACTGACAGCTTCTGCCCAAAAGTATTTCGGAAGTGAAAATTTATTCAACATGACTCTGGCCATATCGCCGAGAGTTCTATTCTTCCGCTCCACAACACCATTTTGTTGAGGAGTTCTAGGACAAGAAAATTCATGATCAAAACCATTTGCATTACAAAAATTTTCAAAATCATAATTTACGAATTCGCCTCCATGATCACTTCGGATTCGAGTAATCATGTAGCCTTTTTCGTTTTGAACTTTCTTACAAAAACTTTGAAAACAGAAATAGCATCGCTCTATTAGCGAGAAAGAAAACCCAAGTAAATCTCGAAAAATCATCAACAATAACAAATGCATAAAGTTTGCCACCAAGGCTAGCTATTCTACTAGGACCAAATAAATCCATATGAAGTATTGCAAGGGTCTAGTAGTACTTACAGAGTTGATGGAATGAAACGAGGATTTAGTTGCCTTGTTTAGTTCACATTCGGCACATACCGTGTCCTTTTTGAATGTGATGTCAGGCAATCCTCTCACTAGCTTCTTGGTAGAAAGCCTGGATATAGCATCCATGTTGGCGTGACCAAGACGCTGGTGCCAAAGTAGTCGTTCGTCTTTGTGGGCATATAGACATCTACCTGCATTGTTAGTATTTATAGAAAGATAAAAATATAATGTTGTCTCTCTTTTCCTTCAAAAGCAATGTCTCCTGTTGACCTATCATAGATGTAGCAACTTTTGTCCAAAGTTAATATCATATCCATGATCAGCAAGATGACTAATGCTGAGCAGGTTATGCTTTAACTCGGTCACTAGGCAGACATCCTTTATTACAGGAGAAGGAGGATGACCAATGATACCATTACCTATTATGTGCCCTTTGAGATTGTTACCGAAGGATACATCCTTCTCTCTTCATCGATAGTGATGCAAAAAGATTTGCGTCTCCCGTCATATGTCGCGAGCATCCACTATCGAGAATCCACTTACTTTCAGTTGAAGAGGGAAGGTCCACCTACATCAAGAGTAGATGTGACCTTTGGTACCCGAGTTCTTGAGGGTCCTGAAAAGTTAGTCTTTGGAAACCAAGTATATATCTTTTTATCTACAAGTCTTCTAAATTTGCACTGTGGTGAGATGTGTCCATGTAATCCACAGTAAGTACAGATAGCATTCTTATTTATACTAGGAGCATGAGAATAATATCTATAAGCAACAGGATGAGGATGGTCATGATGTGAAGAGTTAGCATGGTGATGATGATTATGCATAGAATGAGTGGCATGGTGATGGTGTCTATGAGGCATATCATGATGGTATTGTCTATGATGTGTGACATGCTGATATTGTCTATATGGCATGGCATGATGATTTTGTCTATATGGCATATGATGATCTTGTCTATATGGCATTGCATGATGATCTTGTCTATATGGCATGGCATGATGATATGTGGAGTGATGTTGATTGTGTCTTTGTGCATGATGATTGTGTACTGAGTGAGAATTATTCTTACGTGCACGTGGTTTGTGAAAGTTTGTGTATATAAATGCATGGTTATGTGCTGCATGAGAATGACGTGGTTGACTAGCATGAGTGGTGTTGTGCCCATGTGATTGGGTTTGAGGTTGAACAACCTGTTTACCCAATTTGGTTTCTAATCTTTTAGAAACAGCTTGCAGTTCATCAACCTTAATATTTAAGCCATATATCTTAGTCATGGAAATCTTGTGTCTACTCTTTTCTTCAGCAAGCAACGTGTTGAGTGTAGTGATTTCTTGAGTTTGTTGCTCAATACGTGCTTCAGCATCATGTAAGCTTAATTTAAGCTTGGATACTTCATCAGTGTCATTAGTGGGTGTCGTTTTCTAACATTATCAAGAAGTAAAGAAATTCTTTGTATCTCATCTTAAGACTTTTGATTTTGTCCTTGGCATGTTTGTATTTACCGATGACCTTTTTGTGATCATCGAGTAAATCAGTGAAAGCATCGCCAAGTTCATCAAAAGAGAAGTCATCTAGAGTTTCGTTAGATACCTTGTTGGAAGTTGCCATTAGGCACACATTTGCTGTATCTTGAGGAGAGCCTTTTCTTCCTCGGAGTCACTCGCTTCACTTTCATGCCAAATTCCTGTGTTGGCATATTCTTTGATGAGTTCTTTTGTATGGCTTCTCATAGCGGTTGCTCTTCTTCAAGAATGGGCAGTCTTTTCGGACATGTCCAGTCTTCTTGCAACCGTAACAGGTTGGCTCTTTCATCATCTTCTTGTGAATCCTTCTTCCTTCGATTGAAGCGAAGGAATTTTCTGAAGTTGCGAACCATGAGAGCTTGGTCTTCATCATCCGAGTTATCGTCTTCGGTCTCATCGTGATCAGCCCTTCGTCGATGAGCTTTGAGTGCGATCTCCCTGGTCTTCGGAGCAGGCTCTTCGAAGTCCTTGAGGTCAAGCTCGTGAGTCATGAGCTTACCCATCAAGGTCTCCATTGACATTGATGTGAGATCGTTTCCTTCTATGATGGCCGTCACCTTAGGGTTCCAAATCTTTGGCAACCCTCTGAGTAACTTACGAATCTTCTCGTGGTTTGAGTACTGCTTACCAAGCGAGGATAGAGGATTGATGATGTCGAGGAATCTTATAACATTTGAGTGATCGTCTCATTTGGCTTCATCTTGAAGGCTTCGTATTCTTGAGTGAGACGGCTTATTTTAGATTCCTTGACTTGTGTGGTTCCTCATGCGTCACTTCTAGAAGTCTCCATACTTCATGAGCAGTGGTGCATGTGGAGACCCTGTTGAATTCATTCCTGTCTATAGCACAGAATAAAGCATTAATAGCCCTAGCATCTAGACTTGCCTGTTTCTTCTCTCGACAGAATATTTGTCGTGTGGTTTCTCAATGAGGTCACCATCGACAACTATCCTGACGGGCTTTTTGTAACCGTCAGTGACGACAGTCCACAGGTCAAAGTCTAGAGACTTAAGATAGAAGCTCATCCTTGTTTTCCAATATGTATAGTTAGTTCCATCAAATAGGGGAGGCCTATGAGTGGACTGACCTTCACCATGATTGGAAATCAAGGATTGTGTGGTTGCCATGGATCAGCTCTTAGGATGTTAGTCCTTAAAAGAGAACAGAGCTCTGATACCAATTGAAGAACAGTTTGGCAACTCTAGAGGGGGGTGAATAGAGTATATATAGAAAAATGACCAATTAAAAATAACTCTTTCACCAATAATAAATAATCAGAGTAAAGTGCGAAAAATAAAAGGAGCAAAAGAGCATACGCAAACACAGCAATTTTAACCTGGTTTCCCTCGTGGAGGACTAGTCCAGGCCTGAGAACTCTAGCTCAGGATTAAATCCACTATTTGTGAAATAGTAGTTTACAACCCGTGCCTTTCTTCAGAAGAGCACGTCAACTTTAACAGATGATCGCAGTGGCGATTTGCTTGGAATTGTCCAAGCGACTTCTTCGACTCTTGCACAAGAATCCTAACTGAGAGATGCTGAGCACTCGACACTTAGGAGGCTTGTGGCTAGTAGATGGGAAGGGTATGGCTTATTTGAGCTTATAAGAGAGAAGAGAAAAGAAGATTGGATGGATTGGAATGAGAGAATTCATGCCCTATTTATAGTGTTTTTATAGGCAGAATTCGGCCAGAATTCGGGTAGGAAAATTCAAAAATTTGGCCGTTGGACAACTAGCAACCAGCTAACCCTAAAATTAGGGTTCCTGATTTCTAGGGGACAGAGTTCGGCCCGAACTTGTGTGGAGGCAGAGTTCGGCCCGAACTCTGTCTCCAGAGCACAGAGTGTTCTAAAGGGATTTTTGGGCAGTGTTTGGTTCAGTGGAGCTTGGGATTTTGGGTAGGCTGTAGACTAAGTGTCAAGAGCTCAGCAAGACTCAGAGTACACAAGTCTAGACTCAATGAAAATATAAAATACAGACTCGAAAACACACTGAGAGCCGGAGACTGAGCTGTCGTCTGTCTTGAACTGTTATGCAGACGTCGTGTGTCGTATTGAATTAATACAGATATTATTTAGTCATTGTAGTCAATATTTGATTGACTGTGACTTTGTGTCAACAGTTTTGAACCTTAGAGTTCTTGGAGTCTTCTTCTCGGCCTGGAGAGAAGAAGACAGCCTGCGCTCTTTAGCGCAGGGCTGGATTGCGCATTCCCCCTCGGGCAGCGCTCCTTAGCGCAGCGCCGACCGCGCAGCTTGCCCCTTGGCGAACTGCGCTCAACCCGAGTGCGCATGGATTATGCACAGTTTGCTCATGCGCAGTCTGCTCATGCGCAGTCCGCTCATGCGCAGTCTGCCCATGCGCCATCTATCCCTGGCACTCCATTCATGCGCAATCTGACCCTGCGCCATCCACTCATGCGCAATCTGACCCCTGCGCCAACCAGTTCAGCGCAAGCCGACTCCTGTGCAGCTCACTCCTGCGCAGTTGGCCCCTGCGCAGCTGACACCTGCGCAATCCAACTCCCTGACCCCTTGCGCAATCCATTGGCTCTTGGTGTTTTGGTTTTATTTCTCTAAGCTTGGCTTCTATAGCCCGGTATATTGATATTTTATTAGATATTTTACGCCCATTTTATATCCTTACGCCTTTTGTCATGAACTTGATTTTACTTAACATGTTTGGAAGGACTATTGCACATGGCATGGTATGACAAGGAACTAGCATAACACGACAGTGACCCGTAGTGGTGCACTCCTGACATGACCAACCTGACATGATAGTGGCCCGTCGTGGCACACTCTTGATAAGTACCCTGACATGATTTACCTTGATGACTTGATAGTGGCCCGTTGCGGCGCACTCCTGACTTGACTTGACTTGTAACTTGTAACTTGACTCGTATAATCAACTTGACACCGTGGGTGCTCCTGCTTGCTTGCTTGTACAATCCACTTGTCTTGTCTTGCATCATGTCTAGGACGTGACTTCCTGGGTACCACGGCCAGGGACTCGTGCTAAATTAGATTAGGCTAATTATTAGATCAAACTAGAACATGGAGAATTCCCAGTCACAGGCAATCTCGTTATCTGGGCGCTTTAATGGACTTGTAGCTTGCCGACGAGTAGAGCACATTTCCAGCACACTGTCATGTGTTGCACCCTCTAAGTCACCTAAGGGTACATTTGTCTCCCGGGCAATGTACCCACCTATAACTCTCAACCCGCGAAGGATGACTGGATGGTCTACAGGGCTTGGGACTGGAAATTCTCACTTGCATCTTGTTAGTAATTAGGCTTGTGATAACCCTAGTTAGTTAAAGTAGTAAGCCGTAGTACTTGCTTGGCCGATTGTGAATGAATGGTGTCCAGCTCTGTCTAAGTCTTGTCTAGCCCCTGTACCTGGAACTCTTGATCATGATTGTTTTACTTATCTCTAACGATAAATAGGTAGAGACAGTGAGCTATTTAGGCGAAGGGGTACAATCCCGGTCCTTGTTTGGTTTAAGGATTGTAAACTGGCTCCCGGAATGGTTCCACGTCCCTAGTCGTTTATCGCCCTGTGTACTTTACTACTTGTACTTTTTTATTCTTTATGTTCTGATATGCTGGCTTTTGTTCTTATTTGTGGCCTCCTTGTGGCACTTGCTCTTTCTGGGGTTTGACCCAGCTGGTTTTGTGTGGCCAGATTTTGGAGCAGCTACCGAGGATCTACCAAGCTTCCAGCCCAATGGTGAACACTAGACGGAACCCGGGCTACGAGGGATTTCCTTTTTGTTTCACCCACTTATATGTAAATTTATTCTTTTGAGGCGTTTAGCCGACGAGCACCTGTTAGCTCGATGCACATTTACTTACTGTCTGCCTACGGGCTGTAAACATGATTAACAAATCCTAGGGTTGATCATTTGACTGAACTCTTGCTAGTCCTATCATTTTGTACGACTAGATTCATGATCATCCAATATGTAATATTTGGGACGCCTTATATATATATTGATGCTCTAATATCTTGTAACTCTGTTAATTGCTTGAGATTGAGACAATAGGCGTGACCTTAAGAGACTGCTGGCTTGTAGTAAACCCTCATATCTAGACAGCCGTGACCGTATAGTTGAGATGTATTCTATTTCAATATACGTAGCTGGCTATGTCTGTCCCCGCTCTCCAGTATTCTGGTTCTGGGGCGTGACAGTGTCTATGTATATATGGCTATAGTTAATAGGTGTCAATGGGATAAGTAGGGTGTATCTTAGGTTTAGGGTGTGCACATGTGAGAAGTTATGTGTGTGTTATAGGGATGAGCTTAGTTTTATGTGTGTTAACATGACAGTTTTGTGTGGGTGAGATAACATACACATGTGGACAGTAGAGTGTAATGTGTCAATAGGAATGTGGCATGGTGTCAAGTGACAGTAATCAATGTGTGTAATAGGCTAACAGTGAAGCAGAATTTACAATTGTGTGTGTGTGTAAGTATATATGGCTGTGTGTCTGTGCTACACCTGGGAAAATCAGTGTCTTAGTTATAGGATTAGCAACCTGTGTAAACCATGTGTGTGTTAGGATTACATTAGAATAGCTAATGTGACAACCATTCTCAAGAACCCATTTCCAGGATTCCAATCTCAGGTCAGTTTAGAGGTTAGCTTGCATGTAAACTCAGTTATTGTGTTGTGTGACTTAGTGTGACAGGGAATTAAGGAATGAATGGTAAACAGTGAACACCATCTCATATTTTAGGAAACTCACTATGATAGTTCACCCTTCTATCCAAACCAATTCGAATTTCATACATCCCAAAGACCCAAATTCGAATTCCCATAACTGATAACATCAACCAATGAATCATTTATTTGCTAATACAATGTAATGGAATCAACCTGGCAATTTAAGCATCAAGTTAGTTCTAATTCTCAGACTTAAAACTGGAAATTTAGATTCGGTTTCAACAGGAATGTATCAGTGAATGCATATATTTCAGTTCAAATCAACATCTAAAATCCATCAATTGATAACAAAACCTAATCTAACTTGCCAATCCTAACTAGCAGTAGTTGATACACATGTAGATGAATTAACTATGACATTAAACATCAAGAATCAGTTAAAAACAGGAAATCGATTCAAGATATTACAAAATCAGCATATGCGTATCAGTGACATGGGAAACTGGAAATCGAACATCAAAACTATGATAAAATGCAAGTTAATTGGTTGGTAATTAATCCCCCACACGTGTACGTGTCCCAGGAGTGTTTTTGTGTCACCCTAGAGCCGGACACAGCGTGTCCACGTCTAGAAACACACACAGACACTCGTACAGGCATACAGCGTCGTACACGCGTGTGTGTCACTCTAGCACACGACACAGGGCGACCCGTGTCTCGTGCTCATGCATGTGGGTTCGCATAGGATAGGGCTAGGTCTTAGGGTGTCTGAAACGTGTCCACATCACGTGTCGTGTCATGTTTTAAGCCATGTCAGTGGCTAAAATCGCGCGTGCACAGCGCGCGCGCACGGCCAGTACGACCAGTGCGAGGAGGAGAACTCCTCGTACACTGCACCAAATGGCCTCAAATTTTGGGAGGATGATGTCAGTCAGTGCCCTGACATCCTCCCAAAATTTGGCGTGTCCTCGTGTCCGACACAGGAAGAAATTGAGCCCGTACAGCAGGACAGTGCACGTGTCCTCGTGCGCGCGTGTCCAACACCAAATCTGACACAAAAATGACACCAAAATACCTAACACCCTTCACAAAAATTAATGTACATATTTATATCTACAAATTCATGTAATTAGATTTACAAAAATCGAAATAAATTCCTAAGTGACATTTAATCAAACACCTATACGTACACTATGACACGTGTCCGATACAGACACCAAATGGATACGAAATTGACCCAAACTTCTGGGACAGCTAGGGGACTCCTAGATCTAGCCCTAAATACAAAGAAAACAGAACATTAGATCAATTTGTGGAGTTTTACCTATAGGTGCAAAAAGCAAGAAAAAGCTTCAAATGGGGGGTGTTCTCATTGATGGCCAAATGCTCCAAATTGATCCAAGGCTGAGATTACTCTCCATGAACAGCAAGAAGAGGTTAATCAGAACCTAATGCAAAAGATTTGAGCCAAAAAGGACTTGAAATGAGAAAGTTATGGATTGGGGAAGATGGCTCTTTACCTCTTTCTTCAATTTGTTGAAATATAACAAAGAGGCAAGAACAATCAATGAGGAGATTATTTATAGGGAGGGGGAGCCCTATGGCTGGTCATAAAGTGGAAATTAGGGTTAGGGTTTAATCTAATTTGCTATGGGCTTAAGTCACAAGTCCTTAAGTCATGAAGTCATAAGCCATTTCATAAAACCATAAGTCATGACTAGTTTACTCTAAACTTAATCCTCTCATTCTAAAACTAACTTCTAATGACTAAAATGGGTTAACTCAAGTTAGACTAGGGTTACCATATCTAGGGTTAGGTTCTAGGCTAGTCCACTAGGTCTCAACAAGTCAAAGTCAAACTAGAATTCACCAATTCATTAAATTAATTAAAAAAATTCAAATAAGCCAAAATGACCAAATTACCCCTAGGCTAAAAAATAATAAATATCCCTAATCACATGGTTAGGCTCCTGGTCAGACAGTCTCTCGGGTTTCACTAGCAGCACATCAAAATCATAAGTCAAGATTTAAAACAGTTTTTTTAAATAGTTTAAAAATGATTAAAAATTACCAAAAATCATAATGTGAAATAAATATCAATAATAATATAATTACAAAATTTCAAAATTATCCTCATTTGGAAAACTGGGTGTTACAATCCTACCCTCCTTAGAAAAATTCCGTCCTCGAAATTAAAATGATCGCACCCTTTCTCGGTCAGACCCAAACAATCAAGGTCAGAGATAATCATGCAACATAATCTTACTGGTCCTGATTCCATAGTCTCGAACAGGGTAGCTATGCTATCTATCAATCACAAGCAATATCCTGGCAGGTACTAATGGAAATCTCACAGGAAAGTGGAGAGGAAGAATGAGAAGGACAAACCTGCTAACCCATCACCTGCAGCGTCGGTCTCCTCGACCGCCATCGCAAAAGCTCTACCCCTCTGGTGCTGAGCTACAGGTGGCCTAGCTTCCTCAAAAGGAGGTGCAGCGGGACAATCTATCATCTTGTGAGCACCAGACCCACAGAATAGATAAACCTTCAGCCTCCTCCTACAAGACTCCCAAACATGCCCTGCCTTCCTGCAGTAGGCACAAGCCGGCACCCTGCGGTCCTGTCCTTTAGGCTGATGCTGTGCCTGCTGCACTCTCACTGGTGCCTGTGCCTACTGAATCTGCACGTGAGGTCTCTTGGCCTGGCCTCCGCTGCTGCTACCACCCTGGAAGTCCCGACCTCTCTTCAGCTTCAACCCCAGGTCGTCCTCTGCTGCCATAGCTCCAGAAAAGATCTTCGTGCAGGTAGCGTTCCGGTCACTCTTAGTCAGTGACCGAACCTCTCTAATCAAACCTTGGTGGAACTTCCTCGCCTTCGTCTTCTCAGTCAAATCATCAATAAACTGGGCCAACTGACAAAACTCCTCGGCGTATTCAGCAACTGTCTGGTTCCCCTGAACCAGACTCTTAAACTGTGCCTCGATGCCTCATAGGGCCACATCTGGGAAGAACTGTTCCTTGAACAGCTTCTTGAACTGCGCCCAAGTCTGACTCTCAACTCCCACCCTGGGATCTGTCTGGTACCAAGCACGGGCTAAGTCCTGCATCTGATTGTCCGTCACCTCGACCCGAAGTCGGGCTGGTATCTCTGCCAGACTAAATATCTCCTCGATATGCTCGACCCAATCGTCTGCATAATGAATGCCCTCAGTGCCCAGGAACTCTCTAGGATGCATCTTCTGAAAGTCCTGGATATCCTTTCTTCCGGTAAGGCTGCTGCTGCTCCCCCTGAGAAGTCACCATCTCTACTGTAGTACGAACCAGCTGATGTGCCTCGTCAATACTCTGACGGAAATCAGCAGTCTGTCGCTGCTGCTGCTGCTGGTGAGACGCCAGAATGCTCTCCATAATAAAAATAGGTGGGCAGCATCAACCATTCCTGCAGGTGGCTGCGGGTACTGCTGCTGGAATACCTCCGGAATGACTGGGGTCGGCCTCTGGACAGGTAGAGGCACTCCTCCATAGGCTACAGTCATTCTGTCTGATCAGGAACAGAAGGTGCTACAGTCTCAGCAGGCTGCTGCAGTGGACGAGAGGTGGCAGACCCCTCTCCAGCGGCTGCTATACCAGAGCGATGTGATCGTGTCTCCACTATCCTGAAGATAGATCGAAAAGAAAGTCAATACTGAGCAGGAATCGATAAAATCAAAGGAGGACAGTTTATTTCAAAGAAGGCAATCAGTAAGATATGTAGATGGCATGAATTGAAGCAAATTTTTTCCTAACTGTGATTGAGTACCTCTCCGTTAAAGCCTATTACTCAATCCTATCGTAGGCTCGTAGCAGTGCAACTAAGTCGCCGTACTACCGCGATATCACACTAATGCGACTCTCGACCTGCATGGGCCACTAAAAATGTGTCACGACCCGCACCGATTGTGAGGGTACGAGCACGTAACAACGCCTAGCCTACGCCGCAGTGTCGGCGGTAGAACTGTTCTAGGTCACTATCTAACCAACAAATCATGTAATTACATAATGTACTTGTAAAAATATCAACTCCGAACGGAGGACAAGTAAAGATATAATGTAATCTCAATCACAGTCTAAGCACGATATGATAACACAGAAGATTATAACTAAGACTAAATAGCAACAATAAACCAAATACTAAATAATATAATCTCAGACAATCTCAAACTACATAACTCCACTTATTTACAACTCAAGTTCTAAAGCATGAAAACTAAAACAAGACAACTAGCTAATCTCCCGATCACTCCTGAGTGCCGGGGCCATAGGTAGCTAAGCCATCTCCTGGTCCATAATATGTAGGGCATGTGTCCTCAGGGCAATAATCTATAAAATTTTCAACAGGTCCAGTCAGGACAGGAACGAGTACAACTCATCAAAAAATCCCAAATAAATGACAGAGAACTATAAACAGTTATAAACAATTATATTGATAAATCATAGCAGTTTTATACAGGTAATGATATAGAGAACAGTTAAGTACAAGGAAAGGAAAGTAGCTAAACAAGAAGGAAAAAACATGGCAAAGAAGACTGCAAAATATAAAGCTGAACTAGAGTAGCATGATATAAGTCAAGACAGTAATGTAGACAAGTATAACTCCAATGTAAGTCCAGTACAAGACGAATATAATACAAGATGAATCCAGTACGAGACAATTCCAGTCATAGTGATCAATGATTCCAGGGTGAGTCCAGCCTAACTCTAACAGTGTTTTTAAAATATCGGGATCGACATGTAAATGGCTGTAGGTAATACGGCACAACCGCACACTCGGCCAAGTGTGGGATAGCTATTATTCCAGTATAATTCCAAGGGAGTGGTTCCAGTTTTTGGGTATGTTCACATGTCTACTCCAATATTTCCCCGCCCAACCAGTACAAGTGAATCCATAACCCGACACGAAAATAAGTATAAGTCCAGCCAGTACACGAATGATACCAGTAAGTGATTCCAGGGTGATTCCAGTAGGTAATTCCAGAAATATAGAGGCCAGA
>JANAVB010042018.1:10078551-10173551 GCA_029216955.1 Iris pallida
AAAAAAAAAAAAATGTATAGCTGCAAAAAAAAGAGAGGAAAAAGCAGCCCAAAGCCCAACCGAACCGAGCTCAGCCCAGCCTAACTCGGCCAGCCTGGGCAACCCCGGGCAGACAACCCCCGACCCCCCCTGTTCTATAGGAACTCGTCATATGCATAAACCGAGAGAACAAACGAAACCCTATCAAACTAACACCTATACCGACAACCCCTGGCAAGAGTTCGCCTGGGCGCCCCTCCCTACTCGCGCGCGCGCCGCCGCAGCTTGTCGGCCGTTGGCCGCGAAACAAGGCCGTGCGCGGCCTAAAAATAGAGCGGGTGACAGCAGTGGCATGGCAGCGACGGGGCAACCTTCGAAGTGAGTTTTCTCCCATACCGTTTAACTATTTTCGACCTATAAGTCCTACGTGCTGACAACATATACGGCTATCAGTCCCTTCAAATAGTTTTCTTAAATTGCACTATGTGAGACGATAAACCGTTCAAAAACTGGAAAAAGATGGGTTTTATTAATTACTGAAACAGGGAACGAAACAGATTTTACCCTGTTTGGAAGGCCGATTGTTGGCAATCCACTAGAAAACTTTGAGAAACCTTTTAACAAAGTTTTAGATAATATATACGAGATTAAAACCTATTTTGTCGATCCAGATTTTATTAAGTAGGTACAAAGTTATTTGTTTTAAAAATCATGAAAATCTTGTTTTCTAAAAACTGAAAATTCACGAAATCCTTCCACATGACGTGCATCCCGCCATTTCGGGCGACGTGGTCACGAACCGAAAGCATCGAAAGGTGCGTAACAGCTTCGTGGTCGTGTGGGCTTTCGCGGAATTCAAATTGGTCGCGTATGTGCGACAAATTTGATGCGTATCCGTCAAATTCACCATATCGTGCACTTTGCAAATTTCTCAATTACTTTGTGCACGCTCGTCAGATCGAGACAAAACTTGCGCTATCAGGACCGTATGATTTTTTTGGTCCGGCATGCCAAGTTTGGTCCGATTCTGATACAGTAGAATTGGAACGCCGTTTTACGGGCCCCACGGTCCCACTCAACGGGCGATTTTGTGCACGGCCTGCCGGAATCCAACTTTGGACATACGGTTGGGTTCGTATCGGTAAACCAGATCCGTAGACATGTCGTTTGACGACTTTAGAGACCGTCGACTCTGGCACGCTTTTCGGTTGCAAAGCGGGTCCAACGGCGGACACGGGTTTTGCCCGAAATTATCGTTTTGCCCCTGTGTCCAGAATTGGACTTAAGAACAGGCAATTCTAGCTAATTTGACTATTCTGAGAATGTTGGTAATATTTATTCATCTTTCGGAGACAGTTGTGATGACTTGGACTTTCTGACTTGTTGATTGGCGATACATTGTTGGTTCTCCGTGCAACCTACAGGCAAGTATATTTTGTCGAACATATACAGTATTTACATGGTTTCTCCCCCTTTATTGTATTCCTTTTCATATTGTCACATGATTACATATTGTGATTGATTCGTCCTTGATTGCTTTTACTTGTTCTAGATTACGTGCACGTATAGGATGTTTGATATTGCTAGAATATTGGTCTCTTTGTGTTACTCTTTTCTCGTGATTGAGTTGTCAGTTTTATATCTGTCCTTGACCATTCTCGACTGGGAGTATCTTGCATTGTACTACAGTAGAGTCATACTATAGCTTGGGAGTATCTTATATTGTACTACGACCTATAGCATATATTGATTGATTGATTGACTTAACTTGCGATACTATAAATTGGGAGTATCTTGCATTGTACTACGATTTATAGGAGTCAACTTGACTTATTATCCTTAGGAGAGGAGATCGATACTGTAATTAGCTAATCTTGACTGGGTTTATCTTGTATTGTATTACAGTCAAAATCTACTATAGATTGGGAGTATCTTGCATTGTACTACAAACTATAGAGGTTAATCGATTGATTGGTAGCCAAGTCTAGTATTACATTCCCTCACGACTCGTCGTCCTTAGACGTTCTTCTTGCAGTGTTCTTATTCTCCACACCTGTTATTTACTGTCATATTAGTAGACATGTTTTATGTATCTTGCTAGTCCTTTGAGGACCTGATGATCTATTCAGGTTTAGCGATTGCATGGAGTTAGCAAGTAGTTCTCGATGGCAGATGTGGTGATACGTTTGCGGGATTCAGGTATCATTATTGTATTTATTATCCTCTCGTGCTTATATTCAGTACCATGTTATATCCTGCTTATTTTATAGACTCATATTATTCTTGGAGTCTAATCGAACAACATGCTAATGGGCTGCAGACCATGACCCATTCTTGTTCATTCTTGTTTATATAATTCCTGTAGATTGAGATATAGTTTAGATTAGATATGATACCCTGCCCTGGACAGCTTATACGTACTTGAGTCGGACTGGAGTCCGCTCGATACGTAGCTGGCTTGCTCACGAGCTCGCGTCCGAAAACCGGGTACGGGTCGTGACAAGTTTTTGTGGTGGCCCATGTAGGTCAGAGCATATCGTATCGATTACGTAAATGTACTGATATGAGCCTGCGACCTTGACTAAACCTTAGAAATCTCAATCCACACTGCCTTAAAAACTCTCCTAGAAATTTTCTACATCCTTGAAAATTCCATATTTGCTCTCGATTACACTCCCTTGCTTTCCGTACCGTTGATTCTCGTCCTTTCCTATTTCGGAGCGACGAACGATCGCGCCGTCTAGGATTCATTAGAAATCCTTAAATTATAGTATAATATTGCTTGACTATTGAATATTGGTTGTTTATATATATGAGGGATTATAGATACCATATGTCCTAGATATTTTTGGTATAATTATTAGTCACTAGTTAGAGGATTATAAGATTTTAGTGACCTGTGTTCCAAGGAATTAGTGTGACCTAAGGTGGGTAGAAGTCCTCGAGATTTCGTAAATACCAAATGACTAGAGAAGGCCATAAATATTTTGAGGAATTAAATTTGAGGAGACTTTGATTTTTAAGGACTAATTATGAATTAGAATTTCGAGGACGAAATTATTTTTAAGGTGTGTAGATTTGTAGCTTCCCTTTTCGAAAATTTTTGAAAATATTTTTATTTTATTTTTATTTTATTATGATTAAATGGTGATTTTTAGATTTTTCTATAAATAATTATTTAGTTGATTATTACGGGGGATGATTTTAGTTATGGTTGAGTTTTGAAGTACAAGACGACTAGGAATTGTGGCACAGAAGCTGTAGCAGTGAGCCTTGACTAGTGTACTAGCCATGCTAGGGGAGGACTAGCCATAGTGATACCCGAACTAGGAAAACCAGACCAGGTTGTGAAAGGACTCATTTAAAATGTTTAATTAGTTCTTATTTAATATATTGATTTTTAGATGACCCGGTTGTACCAATCAGCCCGAATCGGACCCGAACCAATTCCAAACCTACGCGGGCATATAGTGAGACAAGGACGACCGTGTAGGCACATTTTATGTGTGCAAATATTCTTTAAATTATTTTACAATTTGATATTGTATTCCTAATTATTAAGTATTATACAATATTGGTTTAATATTATTTAGGTATTTGACAGTATTGTATGTTTTTATGGAGCCAAATGAGGAGTGCGTAGGTTACGTTCACCAAACACTACCATTGATTTATTTTTAGTATTATTAAGTTTTTATTATTTTATCATTATTAAAGTATTTTTGTGATTAAATAATCATTATTACTATTACTTTATTATTATCATTATATTATCATTATTATATTATTGAGGATATTATTAAATAATACTATTTTATTATTATTATCGGTTATATATGTGTGTAAATATATATATAATATGTATGTGTATGTATATAAATACTCGTATATATATATATATATATATATATATATATATATATATATATATATATATATATATATATATATATATATATATATATATATATATATATATATATAGTTTGGTATATATAGAAATGTGTGTATATTTTTTTTATTTTTTTTATAGAAATGTGTGTATATATAAATATATAATAATATAAATGTGTAGGTGTATATATATATATATATTCATTTTATATACGTGTGTGTAGGTATATATAATATATATAATCGTATATGTATATGTATATATATATAAAATATGTGTATATATTTATAATGTATATAAATGTATGTGTTTGTGTATATATATATATATATATATATATATATATATATATATATATATATATATATATATATATATATATATATATATATATAGCTGCAAAAAAAGGAAAAAAGCAGCCCAAAGCCCAGCCGAATCGAGCTCAGGCCCAGCCTGGCTCGGCCAGCCTGAGCAACCCAGGGGCAGAAAACCCCCGACCCCCCATGTTCCTATAATAGAACTCGTCATACGCGTTAAACGCAAGAGAACAAACGAAACCCTAGAAAAACCAACACCTACGCCGACAACCCCTGGCAGGAGTTCGTCTGGGTGCCCCTCCCCTACGCGCACGCGCACAGCCGCAGGCTGGTCGGCCGTCGGCCGGTGACAGCAAGGCCGCGCGCGGCCTGAAAACAGAGCGGGTGACAGCAGTGGCATGGCAGCGACGGGGCACACTTCGAAGTGAGTTTTCTTCCATACCGTTTAACTATTTTTCGACCTACAAAGTCCTACGTGCTGACAACATATACGGCTATCAGTCCCTTCAAATAGTTTTCCTTAAATCGCACTATGTGCGACGATAACCGAGTTCAAAAAACTGGAAAAAGATGGTTTTTATTAATTACTGAAACAGGGAACGAAACAGATTTTACCCCTGTTTGGAAGGCCGATTGTTGGCAATCCACTAGAAAACTTTGAGAAACCTTTTAACAAAGTTTTAGATAATATATACGAGATTCAAATCTATTTTATAGATCCAGATTTTATTAAGTAGGTACAAAGTTATTTGATTTCAAAAGTCAGGAAAATCTTGTTTTCTAAAAACTGAAAATTCACGAAATCCTTCCACACGACGTGCGTCCCGCCATTTCGGGCGACGTGGTCGCAAACCGAAAGCATCGAAAGGTGCGTAACAGCTTCGTAGTCGTGTGGGCTTTTGCGGAATTCAAATTGGTCGCGTATGCGCGATGAATTTGATGCGTATCCGTCGAAATTCACCGTATCGTGCACTTTGCAAATTTCTTAATTACTTTGTGCACGCTCGTCAGATCGAGACGAAACTTGCGCCATCAGGACTGTATCATTTTTTGGTCCTGCATGCCAAGTTTGGTCCGATTCTGAGACAGTGGAATCGGAACGTCGTTTTGTGTACGGCCCGTCGGAATCCAACTTTGGACATACGGTTGGGTTCGTATCGGTAAACCGGATCCGTAGACATATCGTTTGACGACTTTAGAGACCATCGACTCTGGCACGCTTTTCGGTGCAAAGCGGGTCCAACGGCGGACACCGTTTTTGCCCGAAATTACCGTTTTGCCCCCGTATCCAGAATTGGACTTAAGGACAGGCAATTCTAGCTAATTTGACTATTCTGAGAATATTGGTAACGTTTATTTCAGCTTTCGGAGATAATTGTGATGACTTGGACTTTCTGACTTGTTGATTGGCGATACATTATTGGTTCTCCATGCAACCTCCAGGCAAGTATACCTTGCCGAACATATACAGTATTTACATGGTTTCTCCCCTTTTATTGCATTTCTTTTCATATTGTCACATGATTACATATTGTGATTGATTCGTCCTTGATTTCTTTACTTGTTCTAGATTACGTGCACGTATAGGATGTTTGACATTGCTAGAATATTGGTCTCTTTGTGTTACTCTTTTTTCGTGATTGAGTTGGCAGTTTTATATCTGTCCTTGACCATTCTCGACTGGGAGTATCTTGTATTATACTACAGTAGAGACATACTATAGCCTGGGAGTATCTTACATTGTACTACGACCTATAGCATATATTGATTGATTGATTGACTTAACTTGCGACACTATAAATTGGGAGTATCTTGTATTGTACTACGATTTATAGGAGTCTACTTGACTTGGTATCCTTAGGAGAGGAGATCGATACTGGAATTGGCTAATCTTGATTGGGATTATCTTGCATTGTATTACAGTCAAAATCTACTATAGATTGGGAGTATCTTGCATTGTACTACAAGCTATAGAGGTTAATCGATTGATTGGTAGCCAAGTCTAGTATTACATTTCCTCACAACTCGTCGTCCTTAGATATTCTTCTTGCAGTGTTCTTATTCTCCACACCTGTTATTTACTGTCATATTAGTAGACATGTTTTATGTATCTTGCTAGTCCTCTGAGGAACAGATGATCTCTTCAGGTTTAGCGATTGCATGGAGTTAGCTAGTAGTTCTCGATGGCAGATGTGATGATACGTTTACAGGATTCAGGTATCATTATTGTATTTATTATCCTCTCGTGCTTATATTCAGTACCATGTTATATCCTGCTTATTTTATAGACTCATATTATTCTTGGAGTCTAATCGAACAACATGCTAATGGGCTGCAGACTATGACCCATACTTGTTCATTCTTGTTTATATGATTCCTGTGGATTGAGATATAGTTTAGATTAGATATGATACCCTGCCCTGGACAACTTATACGTACTCGAGTCGGGCTGGAGTCCGCTCGATACGTAGCTGGCTTGCTCACGAGCTCACGTCCAAAAACCGGGTGCAGGTCGTGACACTAGTTTGACATGAAAGACCTAGGTGAAGCAAACCTTATTCTAGGAATGCAAGTATGCAAATGCAAAGAAGGTTATACTCTATCTTTAGCACATTCAATTAAGAAAATGTTAAGAAAGTTTGAGTACTTTGACAAAAAATCTGCTCTTACTCCTTATGATAGTAATGTTGTTCTCAAGAAGAATGAAGGATCACCTATATAACAACATAGATATTCACAAATGATTGGGTCCCTTATGTACATAACAAATAGGACCATACCTAATATTGCATTTGTTATTGGGAGACTAAGTAGATATACTAGTAACCCAAATCAGACACGCTGGACTGCATTAGACAGAGTATTTAGATATCTTAAGGGTACTCTAGATTATAAACTTCATTATTCTAGACACCCAGATATCATAAAAGGTTACTCAGATGCTAATTGGGTAACTAATTCACATGATATGAAATCCACAACTGGATATGTTTTTACCCTAGCAGGAGTTGCGATCTCCTGGGGATCATGTAAACAGACTATCATTGCCAGAAGGACTATGGACTATGAGATGATAGCTTTAGACACTACCTGTACAGAAGCCGAATGGCTTAAAAATCTTATTATGCATATACCTGTCTCTGTTCATCCCATTCCTGCAATTTCTATATATTGTGATAATAAATCTATTATAGAACTACTGAAGTATGATTCTGTGAATACTAAGATGAACAGGCACCTGCAGCTGCGCTTCAAGTCAATGAAGAGCCTATTGGGCAAATATGTGGTTCTTGACTATATAAAGTCATAAAAGAATCTTGTAGACCACTTGACGAAGGGTCTGTCTGGGACATTGATCCTAGAATCATCGAGGGGGATGGGGTTAAGCCTATTGTATAGTCACCAGCAGTGGCAACCCAACCGAGTCTGACTGGAGATCCCAAGTAGCTGGTTCAATGGGTAGAAACAAGCTGGACTAGGTGACTATTATGGAACACTGACCTGAGATTAAATCCTCTTTAAAATAAAATCCCAGGAGGTTGTACATGTGTACATTAATACCTCATCCCTATGGTGACAGTATTCCTTTTGTGATATGGATATGGTGAGTTTAAACTCTTAATAAGTCCAAGCATGATATGCAGGGTTGATTCCTATCACCAATCCTTAAGGACTTACCTATATGAGAGGTCGTGAGGGCAGCGATTATAGGACAGAGCGATCCTAGACAACTCTTATGAATGTATAAAAGTGCGCATGGCCAACTAAACGCGCCACCCGATAGACCAAAGTACCTCTAGCGTACTATGTGTGCTATTTTTTGAGTCTGGTTCAAGAAGACTGATTCAAGGCATAGTCCATCAAGCTCTTCTTCAGACAAAGACAATAGTCACTACGTGAAATTCAAGACTGTAGTCCATCTCATTTATGCATAGTATACAACTACCCAAAAATTCTCTTACTCTTCTCTTACCTTTCTTTCTTCTATTACCTTAGAACTTGAGCTTTTGGGTGGATTATTAGCTGATGCTCAGCTTGTGAGCAAAAGCTCAACTCCCATCTTTAGTCCCACATCGGTTAGGTAAGGGGAAATGAGTGTGTATATATTCCTACTCCCTCTTTTGCTTCATTAAAAGTTCTAATATGACGTGTGTATATATTACTTTGTGATATTAGCGACGTTTACCGACGTTCTAATATGACGTCGCTAAATTGAAAATATAGGTCAGGTTCGAGTTTTCATTCCCCCTATTATTTTTGCCCCCAAATTTCTTTCATCCTTCCCCCCCGACCCTGATCCGGCGACCCCCACCCCCTCGACCCTCGACCGACCGTGCTCGGCGACCCCCACCGACCTCGGTGACCCCCACCCCCTTGGTGACCCCTCTCATCTCTCCAACCCAAACCATTCCCTCTCCTCTCCCCAACCCTCCCCCTCCCCCCCATCAGCTCCCCGACCCCCCTCCTTCGGTGACCGCCGTTCCCCGACCCCCTCCTCCGGAGACCGTCGACCACCTCCTCCCCTTTGCCATCGCCACGCCCGATCCCTCGTTCGAGCGTCCCTCCCGTTCGCCAGAGCCAGCTCCAGCCACCTCCACCGCCGCTCCCCCTCGCCGTCGCTGCTCCCCCTCGCCGTCGCCCCTCCCCTCCTGCCACAGTTGATCAGGTAAACCCTAACCCTAACCGGCTCGTATACACACGGATACGATACTTTGACACATGACACAACACTTTGACACACACACACACTTTGACACATGACACAACACTGACGCGCACACACTATGACACCTATGTGCTCAAATTTTGGCTAAATTAGGGTATTCTAGATATAAGATAAATAATATGCTAAATTACTGCCCAAACTTTATTCACATATTGATACATAATATTCACAAATACCCTAGTTACAGGCATTACTATTGGTGTTATTGGACTCCTAGCTTAGCTGAGCCCATTAAGCCCTAACCCATATCTTATACTTAGTACATGATTATGCAGAGTAACTCCTCTAATATGACTCATGCAGAGTCATAGTCTTTCTACTGAAGCTAACTCATACAAATATCTATCTTCTTTCACAGTTTTGTTAGTCTACATCTAACACCAACTGTTGGCCCTCCATATACTAATATGGTTGTCTGAAATAAATCCAACTACCTAATGTTGATTCACCACTTCATAAACCATTCCAAATATCATTCCTACTGTTAACATTAGCGTAACCTGTCTAGGTGAGTACTCAATTAGAAATATTAAATGTTTACTCTCAGCTAAGGTTAACATCATTAATTTGACATGGAGAAGGATTCAGTTATGATACTTGACCATAGTGTCAGAGTCTTAATTGTAAAGGATCACTTGCTCGAACCTACCTCTATCCACTTCAATATCTGTAACCTAACATTCTAAACCAACTGATTTGCCAACATCTGATTCAATATGTCTCGGACTATAAGTCCAAAGTTCTTTTAGTAATACTCTATACTTGACTTATAAAGTTATGTTAGTATAAAGTTGACTCGGTTTAGCTTAGATACAATATAGCTAGATACATAATATATAGACTAATATCCTAAAACATGACTTATACAACTTAGAAATGGCTAGTTTGACCAAGTTGGACTAGTTTAGCATAGAGTTGACTCGGTTGGACTATACATAATATATAGACTAATATCCTAAAACTTGACTTATACAACTCAGCCTTTGAGTGATATGCCGCCGCGATCGCTGCAACCGATGAAGGAGGGGGTCACTGAGGGGGGAGGGGGTCACCGAGGGGGAGGAGCTCGTCGAGGGGGAAGGAGGCGGGAACGAAAATTTTGGGTGAAAAATGAAATCGATTGAGCAGCCAACCCTATATGAAATATTGTAGCGACGTCCTTATGTAGACACGGGTGATATGCCGCTGCGATAATCTCTGACCACCGCACGCACAAATACGCAAAACAAAAGTTAGCAATACGAAAAGAAGATGATCGATAATCTCTGACCATTTAACGTAAAATGTCATGTGTACATATACTGCGGAAAGTGTAGACCGCATGAACTGACAAACGAGAATTTGGGGATGAAAGTTGTAACAAGTAAAGTTGTGATTTGGATATGTTCTATTCTTGTTAAGTTCTTTGTGCATAAAGCAAGATATAACGAATACAGAATATCTCTCGAGTTTACGACTCTTGTATGCTCTATACTTGAGTTACGAACTCGATATTTGTTCTGTATTCTCTATTTATAGCTTGCTTTGTGAATAAAGAGCTTGCAAGAATTCTTTTTCCAAAGCACAACTTGACTTGTTCCAGCTTTGAGACCCTCATTTTCGTGCGTCATTAGTTAATGTAGGTCTTCACTTTCCCCAGTAACTTCCTCCAATTAACTCTATCCCTCGGTTGAGCTACTATTTCAAAGCTTTGACACTTGCATATCATTCACTACCTTGATGTATCTATCTTATAGAATTATGGAGCTAAATTACTATATGCGGAATCGTACTTTAATGTACAATCGTCATCCTGATGACATGTTCGATGTGCGGGATAAATTCATAGGGGGTGTACACCAGTTCCTGCAGTTTGCCAAGGCGTTCCCTCAGTACATGGACGGTACCAAAATTAAGTGTCCGTGTGTGAGATGTCGTAACTTGAAATATCATCCAGAAGTGGATGTCACATATCATTTATACTCGAAGGGTTTTACGCCGAATTACTATCAGTGGAGCGAGCACGGAGAACTTGTGTCTTTAGCATCGGAGTACGAGCCTTATGTGGATGTCCACAACAACGCTCCTTACGACGATGGGTTGGTGAACATGGTTTTTGATGCGGTCGGGCCTAGTTTCGATCCAGATGATCATGATGCACCTGAGGAGGCACCGAACCCCGATGCTGCACAGTTCATGGAGTTGCTGGAGAATGCAAGGACTCTATTATATCCTGGTTGTGAGGATCATTCACCGTTGGAGGTGGTTACAAGATTGTTGAGCATCAAGTCCGATTTTAACATGTCGCAAGATTGCTACAACCGTCTTATGGAGTTCCTTATAGAAATATTGTCTGAGGGTGCGAAGTTGCCTAAAGACTTCTACCGGTCTAAGAGGATGGTTATATCGCTCTGGATGGGATACAAAAAAATCGATGCCTGTCGCAACGGATGCATGTTGTACTACAAGACGACAAGGATGAAGATGCCTGTTGATTTTGTGGTGTCGATCGCTACAAGGCATGTGGTAGAAGAAAGTCTGTCGGTGCCAGGAAGCCTACTTCTTCGATGCACTACTTGCCGTTGACGTCGCGGTTGCAGTGGTTGTTTATGGGGAAGGAAACTTCAGAAAACATGAGTTGGCATAAGCGGGAACATACTGAAGGAGTGTTGGATCACCCATCTGATGGAGAAGCATGGAAGCACTTTGATCGAGAGTATCCAAATTTTGCTTCTGATCCACGTAATGTCAGATTTGGTCTCTGCTCCGACGGTTTTACCCCATTCGGACTTTCGGGATCCCAGTATTCGTGTTGGCCTGTGATCGTCACCCCGTACAATCTACCATCTTGGATGTGCATGAAGACTTCGTATATGTTCCTCACCGTTATTATCCCAGGTTCGAACAATCCGAAAAGGAACATCGATGTGTATTTACAGCCATTGATTGATGAGTTGAATCATCTGTGGGAAGTAGGTTCCAACACATACGATATATCTAGAAAAAAAATTTCCAGATGCGGGCAGCACTTATGTGCACCATCAACGACTTTTTGGCCTATGGAATGTTATCTGGATGGAGCACGCATGGTCGTCTTTCATGTCCGTATTGCATGGACAGCACTAAGGCTTTCCGTTTGAAATAAGGAGGCAAACCGTGCTTCTTCGATTGTCATCGACAATTCCTGCCGAAGGATAATCTGTACTGGAGGAATATGAATCCTTTTCGTGCTGGCATTATGGAGAAGGCTAATCCCTCGCCAAGGTGGCCCAGATACACGATATGGGAAGAGGTAAAAGATTTACCAAGAGCTATTGAGCAGCCTGCTACGGGCTACAAGTGTGACGGATTTGGTCGCACTCATAACTGGACGAAGAGGAGTATATTCTGGGATCATCCATATTGGAGCACCAATCTGATTAGACATAACCTTGATGTCATGCATATCGAGAAGAATGTGTTTGACAACATAATTAATACTGTAATGGACGTAAAGGGGAAGATGAAAGACAATCCAAAGGCTAGATTGGACTTGGAAGAAATATGTAGACGTCCTACATTGCATTTGATAGAGGACGGAAATGGGAAGTTGAAGCATCCTAAGGCAATTTTCTCACTGGAGAAGGAGGATAAAGTGAGGCTTTGTAGGTGGATTCAAGGTCTGAAATTTCCAGATGGGTATGTTTCAAACTTGAGAAGATGCGTCGACCTCAAGGAGAACAAACTGACAGGTATAAAGAGCCATGATTGTTACATATTCATGGAGCAGTTAATTCTGATTGTATTTCGAGAATTCTTACCACAGGTAGTTTGGGATCCATTGACGGAGCTTAGCATATTCTTCAGGGACCTTTGTTCTAAGAAATTGCTCATTGATCGTCTAGAAAAGCAATAGAAGGACATTGCGGTAACACTGTACAAGCTAGAGAGGGTGTTCCCTCCTGGATTCTTCGACTCTATAGAATATTTGTCGATTCATCTTTCCTACGAGGCACGTGTTGGTGGACCCGTCGAATATCGATGGATGTACCCGTTCGAGCGACATTTGAATCACCTAAAAAGAAAGGTAAAAAATAAGGCTCGGGTCGAGGGTTCTATTTTGAAGCCTATATTCTCGAGAAGATTACAAATTTCTGCTCCTCCTATTTCAAACCTCATGTTGCTACAAATAGAACGAGGGCTCCGAGAAACGACGACGGATATCAAGAATTTAATGATGGAATACTAAAATATTCAATGCGTCCGGAAAGCCTTCGGGAAAAATGAAGAAGAGATATTTAATGACGAAGAGCTAGGGGCTGCTCAGTTGTATGTATTACTCAATTGCGACGAGGATGAAGTAGAGAAGCTAGAGAGGTAAGTTAGGAATGATGAGTTTACGTCATCTCAATGTAATAGTATAAGCTAATATTATTGTACTAATCGGCGGTTGCTTCGTTGTTTTCCAGTACATATAATGATGAGTTGAGGCTGGTTAGACCCTACCTAACAGACGAAGCATTAGAACAAGAAATGAGACGTCATTTTCCTTCTTGGTTGAGCGAATATATAAGTAGCTCGGTAATTACTGGCCTCTTCTAATGCAACTGCGCAATAAATAACTTATTATCTCTTCTTTGATATTCAGGTCGATCGTCTAATTTCACCCGAGATTAAATTAATTAGAACTCTTGCCAAGGGACCAATTACTTTTGTTAAAATATGGCCAAGTTACTGTGTCAATGGCTTTCGGTTCAAGTCGACAAATGCTTCGATCACAGACAGCTTCCTGGATCTTGATTCCACGAAAAACAGTTGTTTGTGTATCAAGTCTTTGAACTACAAAGACGTCGATCTAAAAAACGATTTCTTTGTCATTTTGTGAGAGATTGTGGAGTTGTCATATAATAATGGCAGAGAACCTGCAAAGATCGTGTTGTTCAAGTGGAATGGTTCGATCCGATTGAAAATCAAGGTTAAAAAATTGACAACCATGGTCTTGTGGATATAAACTACAAGCGTAGATATCAAGGCTACGAACCGTTTGTCCTAGCAACTCAGGCTCAACTCGTGTAATTCACAGCTTATCCGAGACAGGGAGCAACAAAGTCTGACTGGTGGGCAGTATGCAAGACTAAAGCTAGAGATGCTTTTGATGTTGACGAAAAAGCTTACCAGAGGACGAGCTACCTCTTGTAACCAATATTGTCGATGTGGACTCCACGAAAGTTATGCATTACACGACACATAATATAGAAGATGTAGATTTATCCGAAGGAAGACAAAGCCGACGAAGGCAAGATGAAAGTGAATGAGGAAGAGGAAGATGAGGTCGAGGAAGACGAACAAGATGATTATTCTGAAGATGATTGAGAGAGATATACTTATCTGAACTTAGATGTTTCTTCTAGAATATATTATCTGGACTTAGACGTTTATTGTAGAATGTATCATCATATATTATCTTGGTTATTATCTTGTCTTTATTGTACTTTTATATTTCTAGTCTTTATTATTTGTTGTACAATTATATGCTGTTATCAGGTATGGCATGTCGTCGCGGATCGTTCTGAAAAGGGGAACGATGAGGTCATGATCCTCCGGTACTTCCTACAGTTACTGCTAGAGGACGGGGTTTTCCTTCGGTACCACATACTGGTACCGGCTCTGGATCCTCTTCGCCGATTACTCCGACATATCGGACAGTAGCTGGGCCTGCTGGGACGACGTCACGTGGCATATCTCCTGGGACGAGTAGTTCCAGGCCTAATAAGAGTGCTTTCCCGTCTAGCGTTCCTGCTGCTGATACGACGATGGAGACGGATGAGCAGATGGCGGAGGCTGTGCCGAGGCCGACCAGCATCATGCAGATGATGCGTACGCACCTCCGGAGGAGAGGATGGAGATCTGGGCCGACGGTACAAAGTAGGTGTTTTGGTTTATAATTTTTTTTTCTATTTTTATCATAAATTAACCTTTTTCATGAATATACTATGTCTGTATAGATATCGTCCTCCAGAGGTACAGAGACGTCTAGGCCATATGCTGCGGCATAATTATGGTGGTCCTTGGATTAACTACTCTGATGCTCCAGACGAAAGGAAGAACTACTGGTTACCGCGCTTCAAGGTTAAAATAGATTTGCTTTTAATATGAATCATATAATTAATTCATATTATATATAACTGATAAAGATTTGGTTTGTGCAGGATATGTTTTTCTATCCACCGCACCGGATCGAGCTTATAGACGGGATGTTTTCTGCCATCGCTGCCAAGCTGATCCGCGACGCTATTAATGATCAGAAGGATCGTGATCGTGTCGGAAAGCCGATCCAAGGTTGGATCACCCCTGATTAGTAGAATGCGATGAAGGCTCGATTCGACGAGCCAAGGTACAAGGAGAAGTCGGAGAAGGCCAAGGCGGCTAGGCAACATGCCTCGAAGTGGTGCGGTGGGTCGATTCCGATGACGGAACATTTCCGTCGTCTGGTATGTCCTTGTCTTTTAGAAATATTATTTTAATGCAAATCCGATAAATTACTACTAAGATAATATATTTAATTACTGGTAAGAAAAGTCGGTAACGCCGACATGGTGACCGTCTTCCTGGCCACCCATCGGAAGGGCGAAGGCCTTATTGACGAGAGGGCCGAGCAGACCTATGTAAGTATTACAATACGTTATCTTAATTTAATACTTCGTGTCAATTTTAATATAACTTAGTAAATATGATGCAAATAAGTATTCATGTAGTTAGTAATAATAAGTACATTAATTAGAATTAGAAATTATAGACTACTATCCATACTTTCTAGGCCGAGTATCAGAGGCTGCAGGAACGGGCGGCTGCTAGTGCACATAATTCAGGAGAGGCCGGTACTTCCTCGCAGTCCACTCAAGCTCCGTCGGCGGACGAGCTGTGGATGACCGCCGCTGGTGGACTCCATAGGGGTACTATCACGACCCGTACCAGCTTTTCGGATACGAAACGTGTCCAAGTTCAGCCTACGCCGCATGTTGGCGGTAGTACGCTGTCTAATTACAAGTCACGACAATCTAGATTCACATGGTAAACTAAATCTCATCCACAGGAATAATCATGTCACAGTCGAGATCAATGAAAAGACATGAACTGATAATATGAATAAACTGAATATCAAGAATCACTATCACGTCCGGTGGACACAAATCCACTATCAATAGACGGAAGAAAATAGAAGAATACATGGAGTAACTAACTGAATAAAAACTGCTAATCTAGACCACCTCAAGTGCAAGCGATGCGATCTGATGCTGGCTCAACCCTCTGGTCTGCTCCTAACTCAAACACGGCTAACCTGAAGAGATCATCAGGTCCTCAGAGGACTAGCAAGATACATAAAAACGAGCCTTTCTAACAGTTTATTATGCATGGAGAAAAATACAGAATAAATAAGTAAAACTTAGCAATGAATAAGCACGAAACATATACTGTCTACACATAGATGAACTGCTGAACAAGAACTAGAGAACTCATGTCAAGATGTCAACGGATAACTGAAACGAATACTCAAACCCTCGTCCCTAATGTAGACTCGCAGGTTTGAACTACTAACCTTCGTCCCTAGTGTGGACTCGCAGGCTAGCCTCTACTACTAACCCTCGTCCCTAGTGTGGACTCGCAGGCTAGCATCACCCTCGTCCCTTGTGTGGACTCGCAGGCGTAACCCTATACCACCAACCCTCGTCTCTAGTGTAGACTCGCAGGCTAGCATCTACTACTAACCCTCGTCCCTAGTGTGGACTCGCAGGCTAGCATCACCCACGTCCCTTGTGTCGGCTCACAGGTGTGGACCAATAACTACTAACCCTCATCCCTATCGTGGACTCACAGGTTAGCTTCAAGGTTCAAGACACGGAGGCACGACGCAATCAAGGCACAACCAATAAGACACAAGGCTAACTGTGAACACGGTCTATAAATCAATGATACCAACATATGAACAGGATATGAACGATACATGTCGATAATATGAGAAAAACTGGATAATAAATAAAGATAGTGCATGTAAATAAAGCTGTGTAGAAAGGCAAGGTATACTTGCCTGTAGTCCTGAGCTGCTAGCATGGGTCGAGCACTGAGTCGGAGTCCAAGTAACCTATTTGATAATTAACATGGATCAATACATGATATTTGTAAGAATTAAGCCAACTTTATTATCTTGTTTAGTGAGTGGCCTAGGTTATCTAATTCACTTAGGCATGTAACCACTAGCTCTAAAGTTTATACTTGGGTACCTACTCCAAACCTTGCCAATGGCAGGCTCTGTTATATGCTGTGATTCAACTATGCATCAATTGGTATTCCTTCATTATCAACCTGAACAATATTGACCAATAACCTCCAAACCTATGTTGCCTTTTCTTTGCCTATGTGGTACACCCAAGACCACACCATACTTGCAACAGCCTCTAAATGCGGTAGACAAGCATTTTCTTATAGGCCTATTATTGTAAGCTTCACCCAAGCTCCATTCTGAAAGCTTGTTATGCCCTAAATATAATGAAGGAATTACATATTTGCCTTTAGTTTTGATATGGAAATAGATGTATGCCTAATAAAAGTAGCATTCCAAGACTGTTTGGTATAACAAGTTCGTATGTGTCAACATTGGCAATAGCAATGTTCTCTGTTTTTCCCACTTTGATCAACACACTAAAGATACCTTGAGCTTTCTTATAGGAAGTTTCCTTATCAGTAATACCATGAATCGTGAAAAACCAAATACCTGAGCCTTTTCTAGGAACTTCCGTCACCGGAACATGTTAGTTGAAACATGTATCTTTCACCAAAGAATATAGAAGTCTAAACCCAAATGTTTTCAAGTTCTGAATGTAGCATGAAAGCCTCCATATTCCAGTGAAGTGCTATATGCATGGTACAAATGTCTTTATATATATCATTGTATCATAACCCCTAACAGATTTTCCCCCTACATGTATCATGTGTAACCTGAACATAGATAACTTGGCATGTACATTATGCACACAGGTAGGTATGAACCACATTCATATGCACAGACTTGCCAAGGCAAGTACGGGCCAGTACAGGCTTGAACATCACCCTATAGGACAGACAATTGATTGCTAAGAGCAGATCCAACCTAAACTAGGCTTGCACATGGTGTAGGAACAAATATAGAGTGAGGAAGGGTATTCAGATATGCGCTCGTCTAACATACATGGTCTTCACACAACGAACACTCATAATTGCCCAGTCCATGTCTTTAACTGGTACCTAGATGAGTATCCTGATTGACAATCAAGTGCCAGACCAATCTGAATAGGAAGGAAGGGGTGGACAGCGGTCTAGGGACAGAACAAGGATTATAGGTTAACGTATGGGCTGCAAAAGAGGTTTCCTCACCATCACACTTGCGGTCTGCCCTATACCTGCAGACTACAGATCACTACAACTGTTCTTCATAAGGATGATGAACAGATATGGAAGACAATCACCAGACATCCTTTCTCAAGCAAAGTAATATCATGATGAAGAAATTCAAAGAGGTAACCAACACGATACAACATATTTAATATATGCAACTGACTCGGCAAGTGATTCTACCCCACACATGCCAGGTACTCATACCTATCTATTCTAGGTACAGCTACACATCTGAGACTGAAACTTGGTTGAACACGATCCCCTATTCGGTGTAATACTGGATTCCCAATAGTTCTATGGCAGCCACTTAATTTGTATGAACCTGATACGAAAAAATATCAGGTGGTAACAGCAGCAGGGAACCCCCGCAGCAGGGAACCCCCAGTGCTCAATGTAATACGTTCCATATTCAGATGGTTATTCATGATACCAAGAAAATATAATACGTTCCATATTCAGATGGTTCTATGGCATTCCCCAGTGCTCAGATGGTAACAGCAGCAGGGAACCCCCAACAGCAGGGAACCCCCAGTGCTCAATGTAATACGTTCCATATTCAGATGGTTTTATGGCAGCCCACAGGTCGATTTGTACTGTGGGGTGTACAAAGAAAGTCCAATTGAGGGTCATAAAAGGAATTCATGATACCAAGAGGGTCTCATTGGTTGGTACGTCAATTCCTGATACATCTCCCCCTAGGTTCTTGGGTGTCTCTTGGTTGTTTCTTCTAGCCTGGGTAACCAAATCTCTATGGGATATGGCATACACCCCAGGTCTCTTAGGTGATATGAGTGTGACACACCTGCTATCATGTTTGAGGAGCAACCTATAGACTTGGCTTGGGTCTCCCTGTTTTCCTGGAACCAATGAACATTGCATGTGCCCACAATATTCTGTGCAAACATTCATGTATAACCCTCCTCTTAACCTATATACTAGATGTATTCAGGGAGTATTTAGGACATATAGTGTAACTTAAAATCATTTCAATACAAAAACCCATATGCTACATGCCTACACTGACCCTTGCTAAGGGCCTTCAGTTATAGGAACTGAACCCAGTCCTGGACAGGATATGTGAAGAGGGGTGATGCACAGTGGATGACAAGTACTCAGAGGGCTGATCAAAACACATGCCCAGGGACCTCTGCTAAGACCTAATACCTGACAGAGAAGTAGTCGATGGCCAAGCACAGGAATAATTGGTGTGCTTCAACCTGAACAAATTCATATGCATGCTTGGGATTATGCAAGCAAGCATAAGATGTTGCAGGTATACATATGTACTCTTAGACATGCTTGTCTGTGTTTCCACTCATGAATTAACCCAAACACTTAAGCTACCAATCTTTACAGGAACGAAAACTTCTACCAATAATCTAGATTTAGGCTACTGATTGAAGGGTGAGGGATTACCTGTTCGAATGATGCTTCCTTCCTGAACCCTCGGTTCAGCAGCTTCACAGATTGGAGGGCACAGGGAATTAGGGTTCGTAGGGAGTTTGGGATCGGCTACCATCTTCCTTATTTATACTCGTGGTGATCTCTTAAATGGATTTGGAAGAATCCGATTTGGTTTCGAAGTTTGGTTGAGAGTTATCTGAACTCGATTTGAATTCGTATTCAAGGCTGAGGTTGCCGTTTAAAAGAAATTTGAATTCAGTCAATTTCATATAGGTCCCTGCCTTTATGAAATTTCCCTGGGGGTCCTCTCCTCATATAAAATGTAATAACTCCATAAATCATATCAATTTATATATGTAAGACAATGACAAAAAAATAAGAGACAAATAAAATAAATTTTAATTTCACCAAATTCGAAAAATTTGGTCAAGGGGTTAACAACTCTACCCCCCTTAAACAAATTTCGTCCTCAAAATTTAATGAAGCTGCAGTCTACTATAAGGAATAATTCTAACAGTTTGCTATAGAATTGTTGTGAATCTTTGCAAGTCAAACCAAACATAATACTCCTCAATAATGATACTACTATAATCTACTGAAGGTTTCCGCCATTCGCTCCGTGTGGTGTCGCCGCCTCTTCCGTGATCATGGAAAAGGCTCGTCCTCCTCCAGCGGTTGGTAGTGGTGGGGCACTTGTGTTCTTCTTCGGACAATTGCGAGACAAGTGTTGGTTGGATCCACAAGACCAACACAAGCCTAATTTGCTGCGACAATTTTCTTGAGTGTGGCCTTTCTTCGAGCAATGCTGGTAGATGGGAATGTCTTGGACTTGGCGTGGGGCTGCTCGTGGTTGCTGCTGATGCTGCTGCGCTGGGGTCTTCTCAGAAATATTGGGGCATTTTGCTGATGATGTTTGGTTGTTGCCTCCTTCGAATGCGTCTCGATTCCTCTTCGGCTTGTGACCCAGTTCTTCTTCTACAGCTTGGGCGACTTCTAGAATCTCCTCGTAAGTGGTGGCTCGACTGGTGGCGATGGCTAGTCGAATCTTGTGAGATGGTCCTTTCCTGAATCGTCGCGTCTTGTCTTCAGGGGTGTTGACCAAGTTCTCTGCAAATCGACTGAGGCGAGAAAACTCCGATGTATACTCGTCGACGGTGTGGTTGCCTTGCTCTAGATGCTCGAACTGACTCACCAACGCCTCTCGTGCTACGTATGGGTAGAATTTCCTCTTGAATAGTCGCTTGAACTCCTCCCAAGTCACGTCTGGAGCAGAAAATTGGGGTTCGCCTTGGTACCACGTCCGCGCGATGTCGAAAAGCTGTCCGACTGACTCAATCTTCAATTCTTCGGGAACTCGGGCCATCTTCAGATACCTTTCCACGTTCTCTAGCCATTCATCGACGTAGACGATCCCCTCTGTCCCATGGAACGGCATAGGCCTAAAGTCCATGAAGTGTTTGGGATTCCCGGGCGCTGTCGCGGACCGTCTCTAGCCTGAAGAACCTCTCTCAAAGTGTCGCGAAAGATGTTGGCCTGCTGCTGAAAAATTCCCAGGAGGGTGAGGCTGTCCAGTGCCGGTGGCGGGGGCAGAACAGGTGCTAGATACATCATCGAGGTTGGATACATCATCGGTGGTGGGTGCATGGCAAATGCTGGATGCATTGCTGGTGCTGGGTGCATGGCTGGTACTGGACGTGGAACCCCTGGCGGAGGGACAGATACTGGTGGCAGACCGGGTACTGGTGGTGGTGTCTGCGGAGGAAACTATAGAGGTGGTGGAATATCGCCTCTGCGGAATCTCGATAATTGCAGTTGATTACTCGCATGAGTGAGCCTGGCTTCTGTCGATGGAGTCATGTACATGAAAGAGCCTCCCGTAGCTAGTGGGGTATTCAGTGCAGCATTGTTCCTGTCTTGAGAGTTCATCTTAACTGTAACAAGAGCAAACACTTTAGCCGTTGAAGAGATTTTCAAGCAAGATGCAAATCAAGGATTTAATAAAATCAAGGATTAAGGATTAACAATGAGTCAAGATATGTGGATGAGATTCTAAGTGTCTAATCCTATTTGCAAGATCACGACGGCACAGTGACGTAACCGAAGTGATTAACATCAACCTGCATGGGCCACCAAAAAAACTTGTCACGACCTGCACCCCTTTTCGGATACGAAACGTGTCCAAGCCCAGCCTACGATGCAGTGTCGGCGGTAGTACGCTGTCTAATTACAAGTCACGACAATCTAGATTCACATGGTAAACTAAATCTCATCCACAGGAATAATCATGTCACAGTCGAGATTAATGAAAAGACATGAACTGAATAATAATGAATAAACTGAATATCAAGAATCACTGTCACGTCCGGTGGACACAAATCCACTACCAATAGACGGAAGAAAATAGAAGAATACATGGAGTAACTAACTGAATAAAAACTGCTAATCTAGACCACCTCAAGTGCAAGCGATGCGATCTGATGCTGGCTCAACCCTCTGGTCTGCTCCTAACTCAAACACGGCTAACCTGAAGAGATCATCAGGTCCTCAGAGGACTAACAATATACATAAAAACGAGCCTTTCTAACAATTTATTATGCATAGAGAAAAATACAGAATAAACAAGTAAAACTGAGCAATGAATAAGCACGAAACTATACACTGTTTACACATAGATGAACTGCTGAACAAGAACTAGAGAACTCATGTCAAGATGTCAACGGATAACCGAAACGAATACTCAAACCCTCGTCCCTAATGTGGACTCGCAGGTTAGAACTACTAACCCTCGTCCCTAGTGTGTACTCGCAGGCTAGCCTCTACTACTAACCCTCATCCCTAGTGTGGCTCGCAGGCTAGCATCACCCTCGTCCCTTGTGTGGACTCGCAGGCGTAACCCTATACCACTAACCCTCGTCTCTAGTGTAGACTCGCAGGCTAGCATCTACTGCTAACCCTCGTCCCTAGTGTGGACTCGTAGGCTAGCATCACCCTCGTCCCTTGTGTGGGCTCACAGGTGTGGACCAATAACTACTAACCCTCATCCCTATCGTGGACTCACAGGTTAGCTTCAAGGTTCAAGACACGGAGGCACGACGCAATCAAGGCACAACCAATAAGACACAAGGCTAACTGTGAACACGGTCTACAAATCAATGATACCAACATATGAACAGGATATGAACGATACATGTCGATAATATGAAAAACTGGAAAATAAATAAAGACAGTGCATGTAAATAAAGCTGTATAGAAAGGCAAGGTATACTTTCCTGTAGTCCTGAGCTGCTAGCACGGGTCGAGCACTGAGTCGGAGTCCAAGTAACCTATTTGATAATTAACAAGGATCAATACATGATATTTGTAAGAATTAAGCCAACTTTATTATCTTGTTTAGTGAGTGGCCTAGGTTATCTAATTCACTTAGGCATGTAACCACTAGCTCTAAAGTTTATACTTGGGTACCTACTCCAAACCTTGCTAATGGTAGGCTCTGTTATATGCTGTGATTCAACTATGCATCAATTGGTATTCCTTCATTATCAACCTGAACAATATTGACCAATAACCTCCAAACCTATGTTGCCTTTTCTTTGCCTATGTGGTACACCCAAGACCACACCATACTTGCAACAGCCTCTAAATGCTGTAGACAAGCATTTTCTTATAGGCCTACTATTGTAAGCTTCACCCAAGCTCCATTCTGAAAGCTTGTTATGCCCTGAATATAATGAAGGAATTACATATTTGCCTTTAGTTTTGATAGAGAAATGGATGTATGCCTAATAAAAGTAGCATTCCTAGACTGTTTGGTGTAACAAATTCGTATGTGTCAGCATTGGCAACAGCAATGTTCTCTGTTTTTCCCACTTTGATCAACACACTAAAGATACCTTGAGCTTTCTTATAGGAAGTTTCCTTATCAGTAATACCATGAATCGTGAAAAACCAAATACCTGAGCCTTTTCTAGGAACTTTCGTCACCGGAACATGTTAGTTGAAACATGTATCTTTCACCAAAGAATATAGAAGTCTAAACCCAAATGTTTTCAAGTTCTGAATGTAGCATGAAAGCCTCCATATTCTAGTGAAGTGCTATATGCATGGTACAAAAGTCTTTATATATATCATTGTATCATAACCCCTTACAGATTTTCCCCCTACATGTGTCATGTGTAACCTGAACATAGATAACTTGGCATGTACATTATGCACACAGGTAGGTATGAACCACATTCATATGCACAGACTTGCTATAGGACAAACAATTGATTGCTAAGAGCAGATCCAACCTAAACTAACTAGGCTTGCACATGGTGTAGGAACAAATATAGAGTGAGGAAGGGTATTCAGATATGCGCTCGTCTAATATATATGGTCTTCACACAACGAACACTCATAATTGCCCAGTCCATGTCTTTAACTGCTACCTAGATGAGTATCCTGACTGACAATCAAGTGCCAGACCAATCTGAATAGGAAGGAAGGGGTGGACAGCGGTCTAGGGACAGAACAGGGATTATAGGTTAACGTATGGGCTGTACAAGAGGTTTCCTCACCATCACACTTGCGGTCTGCCCTATACCTGCAGACTACAAATCACTACAACTATTCTTCATAAGGATGATGAACAGATACGGAAGACAATCACCAGACATCCTTTCTCAAGCAAAGTAATAGCATGATGAAGAAACTCAAAGAGGTAACCAACACGCGGCAACGCATTTAATATATGCAACTGACTCGACAAGTGATTCTACCCACACACATGCCAGGTACTCATACCTATCTATTCTAGGTACAGCTACACATCTGAGACTGAAACTTGGTTGAACACGATCCTCTGTTCGGTGTAATACTGGATTTCCAATGGTTCTATGGCAGCCACTTAATTTGTATGAACCTGATACGAAAAATATCAGGTGGTAACAACAGCAGGGAACCTCCAGCAGCAGGGAACCCCCAGTGCTCAATGTAATATGTTCCATATTCAGATGGTTATTCATGATACCAAGAAAATATAATACGTTCCATATTCAGATGGTTCTATGGCATTCCCCAGTGCTCAGATGGTAACAGCAGCAGGGAACCCCCAGCAGCAGGGAACCCCCAGTGCTCAATGTAATACGTTCCATATTCAGATGGTTCTATGGCAGCCCACAGGTCGATTTGTACTGTGGGGTATACAAAGAAAATCTAATTGAGGGTCATAAAAGGAATTCATGATACCAAGAGGGTCTCATTGGTTGGTACATCAATTCCTGATACATCTCTCCCTAGGTTCTTGGGTGTCTCTTGGTTGTTTCTTCTAGCCTGGGTAACCAGGGCATACACCCCAGGTCCCTTAGGTGATATGAGTGTGGCACACCTGCTATTATGTTTGAGGAGCAACCTATAGACTTGGCTTGGGTCTCCCTGTTTTCCTGGAACCAATGAACATTGCATGTGCCCACAATATTCTGTGCAAACAGTCATGTATAACCCTCCTCTTAACCTATATACTAGATGTATTCAGGGAGTATTTAGGACATATAGTGTAACTTAAAATCATTTCAATGCAAAAACCCATATGCTACATGTCTACACTGACCCCTGCTAAGGGCCTTCAGTTATAGGAACTGAACCCAGTCCTGGACAGGACATGTGAAGAGGGGTGATGCACAGTGGATAACAAGTACTCAGAGGGCTGAGTAAAACACATGCCCAGGGACCTCTGCTAAGACTTGATACCTGACAGAGAAGTAGTCGATGGCCAAGCACAGGAATAATTGGTGTGCTTCAACCTGAACAAATTCATATGCATGCTTGGGATTATGCAAGCAATCATAAGATGTTGCAGGTATACATAAGTACTCTTAGATATGCTTGTCTGTGTTTCCACTCATGAATTAACCCAAACACTTAAGCTACCAATCTTTACATGAACGAAAACTTCTACCAATAATCCAGATTTAGGCTACTGATTGAAGGGTGAGGGATTACCTGTTCGAATGATGCTTCCTTCCTGAACCCTCGGTTCAGCAGCTTCACAGATTGGAGGGCACTGGGAATTAGTGTTCGTAGGGAGTTTGGGATCGGCTACCATCTTCCTTCTTTATACTCGTGGTGATCTCTTGAATGGATTTGGAATAATCCGATTTGGTTTCGAAGTTTGGTTGAGAGTTATCTGAACTCGATTTGAATTCGTATTCAAGGCTGAGGTTGCCGTTTAAAAGAAATTTGAATTCAGTCAATTTCATATAGGCCCCTGCCTTTATGAAATTTCCCTGTGGGTCCTCTCCTCATATAAATATAATAACTCCATAAATCATATCAATTTATATATGTAAGATAATGACAAAAAAATAAGAGACAAATAAAATAAATTTTATTTCACCAAATTCGAAAAATTTGGTCAAAGGGTTAACAGGTACGTACTACGGTACGGGATCCTATGGTGCCCTAGTTACGACCCTGTCCTCTAGGGCATCTCCTGCTAGTGTGCATGGTCCACAGCCGTCCCAGGAGTCTGCCCGAGTCCACCAGATGACGGAGTCTCTCCGTGATGACCTGCTACGACAGATCGAGGAGCAGTCTCAGCACCCTACGGACGATCCTGTACTGCTAGCACGATTGGATGCGCTCGACCGCGGCATTATGGAGCTCATGGAGACGACTGAGAGGACAGAGCGCAGCGTTGGAGGGTTAGAGCGCACGGTGACGGAGCTGCAGACAGCATAGGTGACCATGACCGATAGGCTGAGATTGGTGACGGATTCGATGGTCCAGAGTAGTGATAGACTGTTACCTACCATGGATTCATACAACCAGCGACTTACAGCGTTGGAGCGTGCTGGTCCTCCGGGTGCGCCTTCATCGTCATCGACTCCGCCTCCTCCACCGCCTTCTTCATCGACACCGACTCCACCGACGTCACTGCCTGCTCCATCGGTATCGATTTCACTTGAGGAGTATGAGTTGTTCTTATCCCTTTGTCGCGGTGGTGCCCCTCATGCACCAGATCCCTAGTAGTCATAGTTAGGACTATTTGTTTGTGTTTGTTTGATCCTTTGTTTGTGACTTGGACATTTGTTGGTTGTGTAGACTTGGATGTTTGGATCCTATTTGTTGGATCCTATTCTATTTGTTGGTTGTGTGTAGACTTTGGTTATTTGGTTGTAGACTTTGTTATTTGGTGTAGACTTGGTTATTTGGATACTTGTTGGTTGTGCCTATTCTATTTGTTGGATCCTATTCTATTTGTTGGATCCCATTCTATTTTTTGCCTGCTACATTGTGTTATACTGTTGTTTATGTTATTATTCGTTTCAATTGGATGTTAATGTGCTTCTGTGGTTTACGTTTACCGGTGTTGAGTGTTCCACCGAAGGGGTCGAACCCAGGGAGAAAAGGATATCTGTTATACTGTGTCTTTATGGTTATATTTTAAACTGTAGGGAGAAAAGAACATTCTGTATTTTATTTTTTTTGCAGATTTACCGACGTTTATCGATGTTTACCGACGTCCACCGACGTACGTTTGTGTCGGTAAACGTTGGTAAATCTGCAAAATTTTCCAGGATACTGACGTTTATCGACGTCCTTATAGGTCGGAGACCGTCGGTAAAAGTCGATGAACGTCGGTAATAATCCCAGTAATTACTGACATTTAGTGACATAATAGTCGTCGCCAATCCACCGACGTAACGACGGTAAACGTCAGCAAATTCCCAGTATTTTACCAACGTTTTGCGACATTTTCAACAACATTAATTCACCGACTAAACGACGGTAAACGTTGGTAAGTTCCCAGGATTTTATCGACGTGTAGCGACTTTCAACACGTCGCTAATCCACCGACGAAATGACGATAGACATCGGTAATATCCCAGGATATACTGACGTAATCATACGTCGGTGAATGTCGGTATTTGCGACGTTCGGCGACGTTTTAAAGATCAGTGACTTACATTTCCGCGACAAGTCCAAAATGTCGATAATTACGTCGGTAAATATTTTTAGCGACGTAATTTGTCGTTTTAGCGACGTCTTTAGGCGTCGGTAAAACGACTTATTCTGGTAGTACCATCAATGATCCCAAATACTGTCTTTATCATCAGTATGTGCATCACTCCACCAAGGACTGCATCGTCCTGAAGAAGAAGATACAACAGCTTATCGACAGCCAAGTGATCAACCTCGAAGCTGAAGACAAGGTCGTATCTGTTAACATGATCTCTCTTTAGTTTGGTGACCTTCCTCCTACAGAAGTCCCAGACGGCGTGGTCCCGATCCCCAATGTGATGATGGAAGTCGTCAACCTACCACCAGCTCGCAACTCGATCTTGGTCCCACTCACAACTGGACATGGTGAGATCATGTGGGTCCATCCGAACCTTGTCCAAGAAGTGACGCATGGGGTTGCACTTCCCAAACCAAGAAGGGGCAAGAAATACAAGTCATGCCATATGGTATCCTCTCCCATCTACGAGGTTCTATCTGGTGAGACGCGGTCGGGAAAGACTTATCTCCGGACGTACGATCCCGCACAGAAGAAGCACTACCTTCCCAAGCTCCTGCTGCCCCCACAAGCTCAGAAGCCGGCCCGTCCAAGCCTCAAACCACAGAGAAATCCAAGCAGAAGGAGACGCGGTTCGACAAATCTCTAAAGGCGCCAGCTTCTGAAGGCATGGATCGACCCTACAACTTTGACATACTGGCTCAGCTAGCCAATACACCTGCCAGGTTGTCTCTGTTCGACCTATTGCGACTCTCCAAAGAAACGCAGAATGCTTTAAGTGAGGCATTGCTACATGCCGACTCTTACCTTGCTGAAGTCAAAGCTCCCGCTGAAGATCATGTCTCCTGCCCCCACTGCCACAGTACTATGGAAGTGGTGCCCAACATCACCTTCTCACAGGAGGACATGCTACTAAAAAATAATCGTCATGATAGACCCCTGTACTATACAGGGTATATCGGAGCGATCAAGGTGGACCGCATACACATCGATCCAGGATCCTCCCTCAGCATCATTCCTAGAAGTTTGCTTCAAATCCTGGGAATCCCTCTACACAAGCTATCCGCAACCAACACAACTATCATGGCTTTTAATGCTGGTCTAAGCCATCTGCTGGGCAAGATCCGTTTCAAATGCCAGATCGGTGATCTCCGAACGGAGGCTTCCAGCTATGTGATCGATGCCAATGTATCCTACAACGTCTCGTTGGGACGTCCATGGATACATAAAAACATGATTGTCCCTTCCACACTTCACCAGTGCTTCAAGTACGTCAACAGCGACGGTGTCGTGAAGATGGAGTATGTCGATGTCGATCCTTTCAACGGCATCGACGCTTACTATGGAGATTCGATGCTTTACCAATCTCAACCCTCCAAGGATGACGACAATGAAGCTGACAATGAAGCTGAAGCAACTCCATCCCCCAACGATGGTCCCCTGATTATCCGAGTCAATGGACGTACTACTCCAAAAAGTACTCCGAAGCCTCTCACAATCTGGGTAAAAAAGAAGAACCCCGGCAAGGTCAAGCCACTGACCATTGCTCTCAGCAAGACACCCAGGGGAACCTACTGATGCCCGTCCTCCCAATCCTGAAAAATTACCCTACGTGGTGAACTCGGCCAAAACTGTGGCTCCTCTTCCAGATGTAGATCCTCTTAATGAGTATATCAATACTAAGAATAATGTACCTTCAGCAGATGATGTTATCCCTGAAGAAGAACTTGCGTATTTCCTTAGTAAAGGTTTATCTTTGAATTACTCCGATGTCTATCAATCTGTAAACCATTACATAGATACGATATACGCCCTAGAGAACGGCATAGGACCACACCTCTGTATGCCGGTCACAATACCTCACCTACGGAAAAATGTTTACCCTGAAGATATCCTCTACTTCATCGTTCCAGCCAGAAAGAAGGACGAAGAATTAATCTTCTTCGGTCGTATAATTGGTGAGAGAAAGTTCGTTCTAGACACTACTTCTCCCAAGCACAACACAGAAGCCGACTATGACTCTGGGAAAATACAACTTCTTCGGTATAGTTGGTAGGCCAAGAACATCATCCAGAATATGGGATATGACATCAAAAGCGACGAAGGGCTAAACTACGGCCGAGGACGACGGTTGCCAATACGATACTTTCCTCCTCCCAACAAACCCGATAATTACTATCAACGAAGCGGTGTTGGTTTGGGCTATGTCTCTCTTCCAACAACTCCCGAAAGATCAGATGATGAAGCAGATCGTTGTTCTCATTCTTCTGATTCCTTCCTCTGGGACTCAGACTCCAGCATCGACGACATGTTCAAAGCTATTCTGTCCGTCAACATGGTTTTCGCCGACCAAATTACAGACGATGTCCAATCAATCAAACTCGAACAATAGGCACAAAAGATGGACACCAGGTAGGAGCTGCGCTTTGAATAACGTGAACCACCTACCGAAGACGAAGTCATCCAAGTCAATCTCGGAGACGAAGCATCCTTCAAACCAATCTTCATCAGCAAAAGTCTATCTGACGATGAACGCCAATCTCTTATACAGCTTATAAGAGAATACATCGACATCTTCGCATGGAGTTATGAAGACATGCTAGGCTTGGACCCTAAAGTTGCCATGCACCGCCTGAATATTTCGTCTAAAGCTAAACCAGTAAAACACCAACAACGACGATTCCGACCAGACGTCATGGAAGCCATCGAGAATGAAGTCAAGAAGCTCATCGCCAGTGGATTCATTTACGAGGAACAACATCCAGACTGGGTTGCCAACATCGTCCCAGTCATAAAAAAGAAGGGTAGAGTTCGAGTCTGTATCGACTACCGTAATTTGAACTCTGCATGTCCGAAAGACAAGTTTCCTCTACCGATCACCGACGTAATGATCGACAATACTTGTGGCTTCGAACGGATATCCTTCATGGATGGGGTCTCAGGCTACAACCAAATCAATATGTTCCTCGACGATAAGAAGCACACATCTTTTCGAACACCGTTGGGGGTATACTGCTATAAGGTGATGCCCTTCGGATTGAAGAATACAGGGGCGATATACCAGCGAGCCATGAACACAATTTTTTGCGATCATTTGCACAAAACTGCGGAGTTCTACGTAGACGATATCACAGTCAAAAGTTGTCTCAAGGGCAACCACCTCCAAGACTTGAGAACGGTGTTCGAACTAATACGTGCACACCAACTCAAGATGAATCAAACCAAGTCTTTTCTGGGAGTCTCCAGCGGCAAGTTCCTTGGTTTCGTCATCACTTCAAAGGGTATACATCTGGACCCGAAGAAAGTGAAGGCTATTTTCGACATGCATCCTCCAAGAAACCTTAAAGAGCTATGCAGATTACAAGGAAGGCTGGCCTACATTAGACGTTTCATTTTGAACCTCTCTATTCACTTAGCTCATGAAGAAAGGCGTATCTTTCATCTAGGCTGAACAATGTCAACGTGCGTTCGACGACATCAAGGCGTATCTTACAAGCCCTCCAGTATTGGTAGCTCCAATAATGGAAAAGCCTTTCTTACTATATGTCCACGCTATGGACCATTCTCTTGGCGCCCTCTTAGCTCAGAAGAATGAAGGCGGCTATGAACAGGCAATCTACTACCTCAGTCGCACAATGGTGGGTGCCGATCACAGATACACACCGGTGGAGAAAGATTGCCTTGTACTAGTATTTGCCATCCAAAAGACACGTCACTACGTATCTGGACAGACTATCTACATCATATCTAAAGTCAACCCTCTCAGAATACTCATGACTAAACCGGGTTCCCTCAATTCCCATTTAGCTACGTGGGCAATGCTGTTGACTCCATATGATATAATCTTTGTCCCTCAGAATGCAGTAAAAGGTCAAGCATTAGCTGATTTCCTAGCAGCTCATCCGGTGTCGGAGTCGTCCAAACTCTACGACAAAATCCCCGACAAAGTAGTGGAGTCTAACACTGCAACTGAAGAAATTCCTACTTGGCAAATGTTCTTTGACGGCGCATCAAGAACAGGGCCCAAGGAAAACATCGATCGTGGCTGGAGTAAGTGTCGTGCTCGTGTCACCTGATCATCTGGTTATACATTATGCATATTCTCTCGTGGAATCATGCACTAACAATGTGGCCGAATATAATGCTTTATTAATCGTCCTACAACTGGCGAATCAACTGGGAGCTGACTATCTAGAAGCTTACGATGATTCTAAGCTAATAGTTAGTCAGGTCCGAGAGAATTATGAAGTTTACCACGAAGATCTCATCCCCGACCACAAAGCAACAATCAAGTTGGTATATACTTTCTCTGGATTCTTCATCGAGCACGTACCTCGACTACAGAATATAGAAGCAGATGCTCTAGCTGGTCTCGCTGCTTCCTTGACTGTTTCTACCAATACTCAGCAGTCAATCACAGTGTCTGGTCGAGAACTATTCTGCGTGAAAAATGCCTTGCATATTCATCACAGTTATGCAGCGGAAACAAATATCGATGCTAAAGACTAGAGATTTTCCTTCATAGACTACACTGTCTATGGAATCCCCCCGAAGACCCGAAGGAAGCAGTATCCATCCAAAGGCAATCCCTCAGATTTTACTACGACATAGCTACCAAGACCGATGCGCTTATGACGGGCTACAGTTACGATGCTTATCAGACACAGAAGCCAAACATGCACTCCGGGAGACGCACGATGGAGTTTGTGCTGCACATCAACCAGGCCCTAAGTTATAAGATTACCTCAAAAGAATGGGTTATTACTGGCCCACAATGATAGCGGATGTTGTTGAATATGCAAAAAAGTTTAGAGCTTGTCAGTTCCACGCCGACTTTATTCATTAACCTTCGGAGTTTCTACATCCGACCGCAGCATCTTGGCCGTTTGAAACCTGGGGCATGGACCTCATAGGACCAATCAGCCCACCATCCTCCAAAGGACATCTGCTCATCTTAGCCATAATCGATTACTTCTCCAAATGGGCGGAAGCTATACCGCTCACCGAAGTGAAGATGTCAAACGTGATCAGTTTCATCAAATATCACGTCATCTACCGCTTCGACCTACCTCACAAGATCATCCTTGATAATGGTCCACAGTTCGTAAGCTATGCGTTCTATCGGTTCTGCGATAAGAATCGAATCCAGAACGTAGCCTCTACTGCCTAAAATCTAGCGGCTAACGGGCTAGCAGAAGCCTTCAACAAAACCATCATAAAACTTCTCAAGAAGTTCATGTCTTCAAACAAGCGCGATTGGAACGAGAAGCTCGATGAATTTCTATGGGCTTATCGTACAACGGTCCGGACTCCAACAGGCAGTACGCCATTCTCTCTGGTTTATGGGAGCGAAGCAGTTCTTCTCCTAGAAATCCAGATTCCTTCTCTTCGAGTAGCTTTTGCCAGCGAGCTGACTACTGAAGAAAGGTATCGTCTATGGCTCCAGGAGCTCGAAGCGCTAGACGAAAAATACTTGTTAGCTCAGCAGCACATTGAGCTATACCAAGCACGCCTTTCCAGAGCCTTCAATAAAAAAGTAAAGGAAAGGATCTTCCAAGTCGGTGATCTGGTCCTAACAGTTAGAAGACCGATGCACACAAAACAAAAGGGAAATTCCAACCTAAATGGAAAGGTTCTTTCGTCATCGAATCGGTGTATTCCAACGGTACGTACCGGCTAACCAAGTCCGACGGTGACTTGCTCATGATGCCTATCAACGGCAAGTTCTTGAAGAAATATTATGTGTAACCTTTTTTCTTCACATGTGGTCATCATGTAAATGTACAGTGCGATGTTTATATGATTCAAAAAAAAAATCTAACTATTATCCGTATTTCAAGAGTCTTGAATACGCCCTGGATAATAAGTCCACTAAATATTTCCCCAGTGGAATCATTTTCGTTTTTGACTCCGTTTGACGAAAACAAGTCACGTCCCTATTACCTCTAAATTGTTTTCTGATAATTATTTCCCCAGTAAAATGATTATGTTTTGCCACGTCCACATAACCTCTGAGCAAAGCATTCATCAAGGATAGTCACGTCCCTACTACCTCTGAACTATCCACTCCTACTTGATGTTATGTATCTTTCCACGTCCATATTACCTCTGGTTAGATATATAACATCCTCTGCTATTACGTCCATATTACCTCTACTAGCAGCTTCATTCAACTTATTATCTATGTTCGAATCATTCGAATATAAAATGAATAATAGGTCCACACAAAAATTCTCCAGCGGAATACCTACCAGAAATACCCTTGCTACGTCCATATTACCTCTAGCATCGACATTTCACAAAATCACTCCTAATTATCATGTGTCACGTCTATACTACCTATGATACCGATAGTCTTTCGGCTCGACACCTATACCCATTCTGGGATAAAAGGCATGGTGTCAAGATCGTAAAGCCTATCACATTCATATTACCGCCGTTGGGTTTTCGTTTCAAATCTGCCAGCGTACAGAAGGGCGGTGGGTTCAAGCAAACAAAAAGGAGGGTAGGAGCTCCCCTAGCAGGATAACCTTTACAAAAATTATTGGTTCTCCAACACAATCACCACAGATATTACAAGAAAAGAGTGGAGCAAATGTACTCTGTTTATTCAAAATCAACTACATTCACAGGACTACATCTCATGAGCAAAACAAAAAGTTCTTCATCTCTTCATCTGGATAAGAAGTAAAAGATTATATTGATGTCCAAGAGAAGCAAAAATCCACTACTCATCAGCAACACATAGCTTGGCCAAACTTGGCAACACCACGCTTTCGCCAAAAAGTGGTTTTGTGGCCCTCGAAGGAGGTCATGTTTTACTGCTGAGCAAGCAAATAAGGCTGTTGTACCTTCAAAAAGCTACATAGTGGAGGGTAAATATAGCATGCTAAAATATCTACAAATGGTGATCTTCTTTCCTCCATGTTGTGGGTGTCGTGGGCCCATTTCTCCAAGAGAACATACCTTCAATACAACATCTCCAGTGTTGCTTTTGCCTACTTGAAGAACCATGAAAACAGAATTTTCACGATGACGCCCAACTACCGTCCGACTCTTCGATGTATAAAGGCTCTTCCTACCATCTGAGAAAAACCCTTCCAAAACACGAAGGGTCCTGATCTCTCTGATGTGTGCATTAAATATTGCATCTTCACTATGCTCGAAATCGCCGATGCCGGTCCCGGAGGAATTTGCTAGCCAGAACCCTTCCAAAATACGAAGAGTCCTGAGCTCTCTGATGTGTACGTCAAGTGTTGCATCTTCACCATGCCCAGAATAGTCGATGCCAGTCCTAGAGAAATATGCTAGCACTACACCAAAAAAGACAATTAGAAACGTTTAGCATTTTAGACTTTGGAACAGTATATATGTATTCCTAAGTGTTGGAACACATTTTATTTGTTCCAAAATGGATAAATGTTACTAAAATTATTTTTTCCTAAAATTAAACTCTTTATCATATTTTTGGAACAAATAGTAAACATTTTTGTTTGTGTTCAAAGTCACATGCCTGCTCACATGATTGATTAGGAAAATGTTCCAGCCAAACTCTTCCTTTCTCTCATTTTATTTCTTATTCGATTCTCCCCCTCCCCCTCTCCCTCTCCCTCTCCCTTCCTTGACAAGAAAGAAGCGTGTGTTAGGTTTCGAAAGATTTTACGAAAGAAATTCGATGGTGAATCCTCCTCTCTATTTTTCGACAGCGGTTTCATGTCATCCCAAGCCACACAGACCTCCTCCTTCTACACCAAGGTTAGGGTTTTTTTAAGTCTCTCTCAAATTAGTTCTCTTTAGGACCGAGACGCCCAAGGCGTTCTTTCTCAAATTAATTTCCAAGAAACACTCCGCTAGTCCAACAAATCCTACCTCGGATTGGCAGAATGTAACTTGAAATTATTCCTCCTTGGCTAATTTCTTTAAAGTATATTATTATATACAAAATTTTCTGTTTGCTTAATGACTCTCTTCTCTCTCTCAGCCCCAATGCTTTCAGACATAATGTGGCAAAACTACTTGTTCTGCTGAATGCAGAGACCACAATCTGCTTTTAGAATCAAAACTGATGTGTTTCATTTCAGCCTCATATTTGTGAATCCAACTGTAGAGCCATACTCGTTCCAACTTTGCAATTTGTGTCAACCTATTGAAGCCTGACCTAAATTTTGCATGATTATTTGCAAAAGAAAACATAGGATACGCATGAAAGCAAACCTCTTTGTTAATGTAGTAGAGGTGAATTCAGGATTCTTAAAACTGACCATAGTTCGGACTTCGGAGTAAGAGTATATAGTAAATGTCAAAGTTGTAACAAGATCCCCAGGAAACCATCTGGTAAATCTCCTTGGTATGATCCAAGGAGGAAGCAAGTAATCTCAGATGGCTTGAATTTTGATCAAAAATTTTACAAAACTGGTGGGTAGAGACAAAGGGCGAATGAAGCATATCGTAACACACTGTATGCTCCAGTTTCAATTACAACTCAAGACTCACCATGAATTGTGTTGCTTTATTAACCATTAAGTAGTTCATAACATCTCCTGTTCATAATCTATATCCGAAAGCATAGGGCAATAGTCAGCCAAATAGAGCAGTACTCGAGCATTTGCTAGACTTAGACATGCGTCTATATGAAGAGATATAGTGGCAAAATGTTTAATCTCCCACATGGAAGAATGTATGCCACAACAATTACCAAACAGAGTAATAACAGTGGGGTATGCTTGTATGTATATTTTATCTTGTCTTTCAAGTTTTTTTAACAATGTATTGTTTTGTATTTCGTAAGACCTGCCTTGGTTGTACTAGATTGTCCAGTCATCAATGATGTTTGCCCATTTTTGGCCTATTAAAGTTTCCCGTGACTTTTTATAAGACCTACCTTATTATCTGCTCCTCAAGAATTACTGTCGTTTTTTGCTTCTCCTTGGCCACCTCCGAATTCCTTGTAAATCTTTCTACTTGGGAGCGATATATTTTGTGTACAATCCCTTCTCCATTCACTTTGCTTAATGTCGTAGTTGGATAATTAGTCTAACAGAAAGCATTAGAAATGATTTTGTTGATCATCCTAGAGTTTCCTTGGTCGTATGTTTATAAAATCTACTTTACCAGGTGTAGTTTCAACATTAAAAATCTACAATACATGTTATTATTTACAATATTGTACTTTAGAAGCAAGAAATATTGACTGCCAAAATTAAAGATTTTTTATTCGAGGATGCTAGATAAATATGTGATTTATAATGAGCATTAGCTTTTTTTCTTTCCATGGTGGACTAATTCTTGGGTGGATTATATCCTAGATATATGATAGTTTTCAGGTTATAATGAACTTACTCTATTCTCTTGCATATCATTACAGATATTACAAGTATGTTTACATTATGAACTAGTGGCTGGAATATTATCCTAGTTGGTTAAATATTCTTTGGATTTCTATTCACAATTCTATTTCTAGAGTTGAATGTTTACATTAAGAACTTGTGGCTGTGTATCTTATGATGGCACAAACTTGTGTTGATGGCTTTGACCATTGTTACTAAAAAATATTTTATCTGGTGTAACTATTTTAATTTTTTACACCTCAAAGAGACATAACCTCCCCCGATGCCTTGTGGCTGGATATTTAAGAGGTACATTTTGAACTAATGCTGAATTTTTAAATTTTGTAATAAAATTGGCAAAGACAAGTTTTTATTTCTTAAGTTGATTTTTGTACTTTTTGTCCTAGAACAGGGGCTTTGATATAAATGTCTTAAGCAAGTATCACATGAGCTTATCACAAATTATTTAATAGTCTAAAAGATACTTAACAAAAATTGTTGTCCCGCCAATCACGGTACTGTTACCAACATAATAATGATTGTAGGCTGAGGGAGCAAGAACATAGGGACCCTCTGGAAGGCATGAACGACCTGTTACTGAGAATATATATGGTGCGATGACAAAGGCTGATATACTGCAAGCTCAAGAACTAGAATAACAAGCTTATCAGGACAAACTTATGGAATAAAGGACAAAAGAATGCACTGTAAGCTTTTGTATACAAAGTTCGCAACAAGGTAATGCCAAATATAATAGACTTCTCTGTTAAGAAATTTTACTTTTGATCGATGGCTGAAATATTGATGTATGGTTAGCTTTTTGAGAGGTGCAGGAGCTTTGCATCTAATTCTGAAAAGGAAGGGACAACTATGAACCTGCAAGAAACCAAAAAGTGGCTTTATGATGACAGGAATGCTGAAACTAAAATAGTGTAAACGAGCAAACCGGAAGACTTGAAGAAGGTATATGATGACCTTGATTTTTGTTTATTTGTAGGGTCTTTATTTTTGTCCAGTCCATTGCTTTTTTGGACATTTTAGAAAGGTATATGAATTTATAAATCTCTCAGTGATCATCTTGATGTTCAGTCACAGAAACTAAAATTGTGTACACGAGCAAACCGGAAGACTTGAAGAAGGTATATGATGACCTTGATTTTTGTTTATTTGTAGGGTTTTTATTTTTGTCCAGCACATTGGTATGGGTTCGTCATCTATCTAGTAGTCTCAGAGTTCATAAGGTTTGGTAAAGAGAGTTGTTCCAATTCATATTGTTAGTGTCAAAATAAAGATCTCTGAAATTAACATTGCAACTTTGTTCAAGATAAACACAACAGAAGGTGCTAAAAAATAACAAAAATAAAGCAGTAATCTTTATTCCTTTAAAAATTTTGGAACTTTAATATAGGGGTCAATATAATTTGGAATCTCTGCTATGATTGCCTTCCTGCCCACACACAAAAAAATAACAACAATGTTCCTATTGTCATAAGAAAGCAGAACATGGCCTAGAAATAAGAGCAGACTGATCTTCCTTACCTATTCTCAAATGCCTTTTGTGTGTCTTCTCTCAGGTCCGCAGAAGCTCCAGTATCTGTGGCAATAGAGTCAGATGTTAGACCAGATACTTGGCAATTATATTGTGAATATATGACGAGATTATAGTGTGAAGCAAATAGTTGAATCCTTAATATATTTATGCTCATGGAAATAACATATTAGCAAGTACAAGTAGAGTATCTTCCAGTTTTTAGCAACTGCAACAAACTCATCATCGCACCCCCTTCCAGCCCAACCCACCCACACCATACACATGCAACAAATTGTAAGGATTTTGAGCCCCCATGTCGATGAGTGCTTATATCAAATGTGATAATCGGGACTTGTTCAGCACATCCTCCAAGTGTCTAAGGAATACGAATAACAGCAATTTTAAATTAGAGTATCAGATTTCTGAACTTCAAAAAAATAAGAGTAAACCTTAAATTTTAAACATAATTTCACAAAGTCATTTATAAAGCTGTGTTGCTTTAGGTACCAAATTGCATGATCAAATTAGTTTTATGAAACTGTAACATTATATGTGGATAACTCATCATATATATAGATTTCCAGGTTTGGAAATCGACTTTTAGCGAATGAAGGTAAAATCAACATCAATTACACATTGGCCTATCTTGGCAAAATTTTAAAACTTATAACCTTCGACTTTCTTTCAGGAAGCACTAGAACATATATGCTTTTTATAGATATGGTAAAGCATCAAGTTCTCTTTGAATGGTGTAGATCATGCATCATGATGAATTACTGACTGCTAGATGATCACCAGTTTAAGTTATAGTCTAGGTGAAGGTCCATATCCCATTTTCTCATTACTTGCACATTTCAAGATATCATTTTTTTCCGGCAAGAGTTATGGTCAATGTTTTTGCATGCACTCTTTAGCATATGAAGACTAAAGCATATATAATGCGTAGATCTGTAGGTTTAGGAAAAAAATGTAGTATGGCTAAAACAGTCAAAGACTAGTAGTAATTTCTTCTCTCAAATAAGGCAAGAGCATAAACTTGGATAATTCATGCATCTAGGCCAGCCTAACAGATTTTGTTCTGAAATATACCTTTATCAAAGCCGTTATAGTGATTAGTACCTCGCTATTTTTCGTCACATATGTCCAGTTCTCTGAAATATGTTCCCCAATTGAGAATGGGCAAAGGATCGATGTAGTAGGCTAACGTTGTAGTCCCTTCGCTCTGTCATTCTTGTTCATCTTCAATATGAGTTCACTAATAATTTTGTTACTTCTACAGTGGTTTGGCATTTTTGATCAGATGCTTCTTCATGAAGGAGATGGTGCTTGTATGAATCAACTACTTTCTTCATCAGGTTTGGAGTTTCTCCAAGTGGAAGCTAGTTTATGTTGTTCATAACACTGAAATAGAACAATTTTATCAACTTTATAGTAAAAATTATTATGTACGTAGCTTAGTGTAAAATGTATCAATCGAATTCCATGTTCAATTAATCAGCCAGATAACATGAATTTACTTGGATCAACAACTTCTACTTTGCAATATTTGTTTAATTAAGTGACAGAAAGGAAGTTCTGTCATTTCTCTGGCTATTTTGTGCTAGGTTTAGCATCTCCTATGTATACATGGACTGCAACGGTCACGAAATTGCTAATTATGACGATGATCAACATATCTATAGATAATCTTGACACGATTAAGGCCCCTGATGATTGCATACTACTTGAGGTTTTAAGTGATTGGTCATACTAGTTGATTTATACAACATGAAAGCGCTTATAATCATCAATTTTGGACTGTCCTACTTGTGGTATGTTTCAAAGAGAACGATTTAGGATAACGGGGTATCATTTCTGTAGAAAATGTTGTACGATCTCAAATCGGCACAAATAGATATGTTAACAACAAAATCTTATTAAGTTGCCTTAAAACTATATAAAACAACTTAAGCATCATAACATACAGTAGCAATAAACCCCTATTGATCTATTAAAATTACTCTTTAAGGTCTCAGGATAATTTATGACCTGCATATCTGCTAATCTTCTCTTAGAATCTGAATTGTAGCTGCTTATGTGGCCATGGTATTCTTGAATCTCAATTTGGATACAACAATCTGTTACTATAGGTCAACCCAGGCATGTATATCAGTTTCTAGGGACCTTCAAGTTATGCTTACTTGTAATGAGGAGTCCTTTAGTAGATTGAAATGTATCCTTAAGAGTCCTTCAGTTTACAGGTCGGCTGTGATATGGAATATTTTGCTAATAGTTTTATTTGATTTCATGGCATTAGAGTAGACCATGCCTTTCTTATAAGTGCTGTTTCCTTATTGAAGTCTCCCTAGAAGTATGTATTGTTCTTTGGTAAATTAATCAGAAGTCTAGTTCGGGATTACATGTAGATACTTGTCTGAAGATTGATTTGTATCCTGACCGACTCTTATACAAGTTGAAATCCGATCCTCCGTCACCCTCTCTTCCACCCTTCGCTCTCCTCCTCCCCACCCTTGGCCTCCTCTCCTTCCTACCCCTCTCCTCCTTTACTGTTGTTTGCCTACATTAAATTTGCGTACTGTAAGCATTATATTCAAACATAATTTCAATCATAAAGGAGAACATGATACCCATTCTAAAATGCTTCAAATGGGTCTATACTATTTTAGGACCATAAGGAAGAACACTTGAGAAGTGTGTTGGATTCTCAATTAGTATCCTTAGTTTCAAGAACAACAGTCCTCTTTTAGTGGTCCCCGTATCCAAAAACAGTTCTTTCCTATTGTATATTGGTCTTCTACTTGGAGTTTGCACTTGAAAAATGAATGTATGACACTACATTAAAATCCTTGATTCAAATTGCAGTATTTGTTGTTCTGGTTGGTCCGAAGGTTACTTCATGCTTTAGGGCCGGTTATACATCACTACACGTTGCACATCCTTTTTGTATGTCTATATGTAATAATATACCATCCTAGGTGACTAAAACTAAATCATACATGGTATTTTTATATAAGGTATAGAGAATGTTATCATACACATGATACTTTATATAAAGTACAACCGTAGAGGGAATGTTGCTCCAGTATTCTCAACTGTAAAAATGTTTGGAAATGTAGAAAGAGGATAGATACAATTTCTAATTGCTCTCAGTAATCAGATGGAGATTCTTGTATGGATATCATTCACCTTAGTCCAGATTGGATAGAGAAAATTATTACTAGAAGATGAGTTTGAAAATCATATTGACTCATATTCTAGTTTTTGGAAAGGTATATGAGAACTGGAAAGAGTTTCGAAGAGACTGAATTATAGAGTAGGAAAGAACTATTTTTGGCTCAGGAGGAGGTTGTCACCATAACGTGTTTTGGTTTTTATTTTGAGTTGTTTCTGGGCAGTGAGACTGAATTATACATGTCTATTAATTGTCCAATTTCTTAAATATAGTTGTTTGGTTTTTATTTTGAGTATTTTATTATCCAATATCCTAATTTTTTAACTTAAACTTGTTTTAATATTGCATGCAGGTGTTGTCAGTTGCTGCTAGCATTATTCAAATCTCAATCATTCTATTGGATTAAAAAACTTGCTGAATTATGTCTAATTTTGTAAATAGATATCTTTTATGGTTGAGCTAGATTTGGTATAGTATTAATTTGTAACTTACTTTATATATACTCTGGATGATGTTTTATAAAGCTTTAACTTTTGGGATATGTTATTGGTTGTTTAATTTAGATTAAGTTGATTACTTTGGTTAATTTAATGGCTCTCTTGGATGTTGTTTGAGGCAATGTATAAAGATATTGCACCATTTATTATTTGTTTTATGCTCAGATTATGAATTATATTTGTGGTTCAAAATAAAAATTGGCTACGAAATTTTAGTTAGAAAAATATACCGGAACGTTAATAAAGCGTTTCAAATTTAGCCACAAGAATAATATAAAAACTGTTGCAAATTATATATAGGAATGAATGTAAGACGTTTCAGAGTAACATTTAGGAACGTTTGAAAGACGTCCCAAAAAATACTTTAGGAACGTATTTTATATGTTTCAAAAGTGAGTTTTAGAAACACTTCGAAGACGTCCCAAATAGATTTTAGGAACACATTACTAGTGTTCCAAATTCTAATAAAGGAATACATTCTAACCGTTCCAAACGATAATTAGAAACACTTTATAAGTGTTCCAATAATTGCAATGCCACTTTTAGGAACGGTTAGTATATGTTCCTAAAAATATTAGGAACATTAAAAAACTGTTTCTAAATGCCTTTTTTGGTGTAGTGTAGCCAGACCCCTACAAAACAGGCAGAAAGAAAGTCAGACTTAGAAAACTGCAGAAAAAACTAAGTCCTGAAGACTCCTATGCGTCCAAAAGGGCTATGCGTCCAAAGGGATATGCGCCCAAAACGAAAGATGCAAGCGCATAACACACAGGCAGTGCGTGGGCACATAACATGCCACTGCTTAGAGGGCGCATAAACGTGGCAGCACTTATGCACATAGCACACCTCAGTGTTGGCGCATGACTTCTGTAGGCGCATAGTAATGCTCACAGAAGTATGTTGTCTTAGGCGCAAGCGCCCGGGCAGAAGAAAAGTTCGAGCATCGCAAATTAACGCTTGAGACTTTGTTTTTGAAGCATGCCCTCACCCAGAATCGGGTCGTGGACTGCCGAAGACGTTACCACAGGGGGAGAGTCACTCAGCGCAGCCCCCTTGCCCTTCGCGAATCTCTTGGCGACCTTGGGAGACATGGTTCTCAAAGAAAGAAGACGAAGATTTTTTCTAAAAATTTCAAAGAGAAAGGAATAACGAACTTTCTCTCTCCTCCAAGGGTCTATTTATAGGCACGGGCTATACTATGCGCCCACCTGCTATATGTGGCTATTGTGTTGTATGAGCCTACTACAGCCTATGCGCCCACGTAAAGGATCAGCTCTCTGCTTACTATACGACTGTCCCTTGCAGACGTGGACAACGTATGATGGATGGACCGCTTCAAATTCCGTTTCGATGAATCAGTTCGGATTTCGAAGAAAATCTCAACAGTTGTATCTCTCTAACAGACTGGCCAAATACTATGCGCCCAAGGAGAGAGCCGTGCTATACGCCCATTGCCTCGTAGGAAGATGATCCATGCTTCTTTCAAAGTATTTTGAACATTGTTCAAGTATCGAAAACTTTGAAGGGGGTCTTATAGAAGTATGAAAAAATTTCAGCAAATGAAGCCCCATGCGTCCAAGTCAGTATAGTTCCATGCGCCCAAGAAAGTGAAGCCCCATGCGCCCAGTCAATAAGAGATCTATGCGCCCAGCCGAACGAATCTTCATGCGTCCAGTCAGTACAACTTCATGCGCCCAGCCAGTGAAGTTTCATGCGCCCAAGACTAGCTCCCCCGAAAGGAGGGCGCATAGCCTGAGACATGGCTATGCGCCCAAGCATGACTCAGTCAAAGCCATGATCAACACGTGCACAGAAGCGCACGACCACGTCAGTCTCCACGAGCAGTCATACACCGAAGCATGCAGCCACGTCAACGCCACGACCAATCCACGATCTTGCAGCCTGTATGCGCCTACGTCCTATGCGCCCAAAGCAGGACTATGCGCCCACATAAAAACCAGCGTGTTTTCTCATGTGGGCGCATAACACCATTCCAGCTCAAGAACGACTAGAAAAGTGGGGCCTCTTACCTTTTCAAACACACAGAATGGAGAGCATTTTCAAGAGCCAAATTGCTGCACTTCTTGCCAGTGAGTCGAGAGTTAGCAATTTTTATAGGTTTTCTTTCACTTTTGTAATCGGAGTGTCAACGGAGTAAAGTAGCAACTGTCGCTCGATTTTTATCATCCCATTCCCCAGAATTCTTTTTTTGTACTCGGGGATCCTCAGCGCAGGATCTCTCAGGCGTACTCAATTTGTGGTGCCTTGTGCCAATAAAAGAAAAAACATCATTTTCTTCTTCTTTTTTGTGTGTGTCCACACCCTCGTAGTTGAACATTTTGATCCAGGAAGCCATTTTCAAAATCCCCTCATCCACGTCAAAACCTGTACAACTCGAGACATCTAGCACTCGGAGTTGTTTGCAACCATCTAATCTAGTGAGGACTGCACTTTTGCTCAATGAGCTGCCACTCATTACCAAGCACTCGAGCGTGGGAAGATGCTCAACAATGGCCAATGCATCGTCATAGTCGATGCAACCAGACAGTTGAAGCCCAATGAAACTGCTGCAGTTGAGGTAATTTGTCACCCTCGTTCCCGTATTTCGTATTTATGCTCGTATTTGGATTTTTGGCACATATTTTATTTTCTCGACTTGCGGATTTAGGTTTCTCGTAAATAAGTTTTGGACCATGGCTTGGTTTATTTTTGTGGAGTTGGTCTGATTTGGTTTGGTTTGGTTTGGTTATTTTGCATTGGAACACCTTAACCTACTCTACACCCTCAAGAACACCACAACCACCCCCATTAAATCCCACCTAACTTTTCTCTCTCCTCTTCATTCTCCATTAATTCTTCATCTACTTCTTCCTCAACACAACTCCTCCACCCTAGGCAAGTGCACCTTGCCATGATCAAGAACCCATGTTTTTATTTGTCCATTAGATGGATTAGCTCTCTAGGAACAACATTAGAACATGGAAATTTGTGATTTGGAGCTTCCGTTCTCCTAGATCTAGGTTTTGACCATTTTCGGAAATTTATGGTTTTGATCTATTTTGAGTTGAATTTGGAGGGTTTTGGTGTCTCTATGTAGAAGAGAATCAAATTGCACCCATGTTAGAGCTTTGAAGATCTGGATTTGGAGTTTTATTGGCAAAGTTGTGAGATTTTGAACCTTAGAACCCATTGTTGGTGTTCTTCTCAGCCAACTTGGAGAAGAAGGTCACCACTGCGCCGCGCTCTTGCGCGCGCGCACTCTGCTGCGCTGCGCCCTGGCGCACTCCCCGCGCGCTCTGCTGCGCCGCGCTCTTGCGCGCGTGCACTCTGCTGCGCTGCGCCCTGGCGCACTCCCCGCGCGCTCTGCTGCGCCGCGCTCTTGCGCGCGCGCACTCTGCTGCGCTGCGCCCTGGCGCACTACCCCGCACGCTCTGCTGTGCCGCGCCCTTGCGCGCGCGCACTCTGCTGCGCTGCGCCCCCGGCGCACTGCCCCTGGCGCATCCTGCTGCGCCGCGCCCTTGCGCGCGCGCGCTCCGCTGCGCCGCGCTCTTGCGCGCGCGCGCACCCCGCTGCGCTGCGCCCTTGGCGTGTAGCGGTTGTTCCCCGAGCGCGTCTCTCAACGCCGCTCGTGCGCCCTAGCCCGAGCCTTACCCGGCGCCCCCTTGGGCCGCCTTTAGCCCAGCACACCCTGTGCTCTGGTGGACCTTGGTCCTTGGTTTCTTGCTAACTGTGTTTTTCTAAAATTTTCTTGCCCACCATACGACTTGACTTGGTCTGACACGTCTTGACACTATTTTCTATGATTTGGCATGGTTTGGCCTGCAGCTAGTTTTCTCCTATCTTGTTAAATATCTTGTTAATAACTGGGACCTGTAACTTGATAACTTGGCTTCACTTGATAGTGGCCCGCGGTGGCGCACTCCCGACTTGGTATGACTTGATAACTTAACTTGACTTGACTTAGCATGACTTGGCTTCACTTGATAGTGGCCCGTGGCGGCGCACTCTTGACTCGACTTGACTTGTCTTGACACCGTGGGTGTACTACTTGTTGCTCTGTGCAAATCACTCGTCTTGTCTTGCATCATGTCTAGGGGGTGACTCCCTGGGTACCACGGCCAGGGACTCACACTAAAAATTGGACTAGGTAATGAGTAGACCGAATTAGAACATGGAGAATTCCCGGTCACAGGCAGTCTCGTTATCTGGAAGCCTTAATGGACTTGTAGCTTGCTGTCGAGTAGAGCACATTTCCAGCACACTGTCATGTGTTGCACCTCTAAGTCACCTAAGGGTACATTTGTCTCCCGGGCGATGTACCCACCTATAACTCTCAACCCGCGAAAGGATAACTGGATGGTCTGCAGGGCTTGGGATTTGGAATTCTCATTGCATCTTGTTAGTAATTAGGCTTGTGATAACCCTAGTTAGTTAAAGTAGTAAGCCGTAGTACTTGCTTGGCCGATTGTGAATGAATGGTGTCCAGCCCTGTCTAAGTCTGGTCTAGTCCCTGTACCTGGAACTTCGAGCATGATTGCTTTACTTTTATGATAAATGGGTAGAGACAGTGAGCTATTCAGGTGAAGGGGTACAATCCCGATCCTTGTTTGGTTTAAGGATTGTAACCTGGCTCCCGGAATGGTTCCACGTCCCTAGTCGTTTATCGCTCTGTGTACTTTTATTACTTGTACTTTCTTTTATTCTTTATGTTCTGATATGCTGGCTTTGGTTCTTATTTGTGGCCTCCTTTGTGACACTTGCTCTTTCTGGGGTTTGACCCAGCTGGTTTTGTGTGGCCAGATTTTGGAGCAGCTCCCGAGGATCTACCAAGCTTCCAGCCCAATGGTGAATACTAGACGGAACCCGGGCTACGAGTGGGTTTTCCTTTTTGTTTCACCCACTTAGATGTAAATTTATTCTTTTGAGGCGTTTAGCCGACGAGCACCTGTTAGCTCGATGCACATTTACTTACTGTCTGCCTACGGGCTGTAAACATGATTAACAAATCCTAGGGTTGATCATGTACGACTGAACTCTTGCTAGTCCTATCATTTTGTACGACTAGCTTCATGATCATCCAATATGTAATATTTGGGACGCCTTATATATATATATTTGATGCTCTAACATCTTGTAACTCTGTTAATTGCTTGAGATTGAGACAATAGGCTTGACCTTAAGAGACTGCTGGCTTGTAGTAAACCCTCATATCTAGACAGCCGTGACCGTATAGTTGAGATGCATTCTATCTCAATATACGTAGCTGGCTGTGTCTGCCCCCGCTCTCCAGTATTCTGGTTCTGGGGCGTGACACGGTTTAAGTGGTGGCCCATGCAGGTCTTGTCAATCAAGAAATGTGAGGGTTTACCGAATAGATGTCTCAATCAATATTCGCCCTTGATCTCTGCTCGTATCTTCAAATCCCTGAGATTCTTGACCTGATCACATGCTTGTATCATTGATCTGTCCTGGTCCTTTCCTTATTGTTCCCTATGTCGTCTTCTTCAGCGGCATTACTCCTGGACCTGCCAACCAGCCAGAGGGAGCTCGACAAGCACCCCAGCGCCAGGAAGATCAAGCTCAGCACTCTGGAGTAGCCTCCCGAGTTATGCTTCCCGGAGGCTCAGAACCTCTAGTTCAGGAAGCTCCGCCCGTTCAACCAGCTAGACAAGATGAGGGTCCTTTGGTAGGGCTTATCAGGGAACTGCTTGCATCCCAAGATCGTCGAGGCGACGCCTTGCACCAGGAAGTTCATGATGCACTGAACCGAGGAGGTCCCCAAGGGAATCAAGCGGCCAATAGTTTCAAGCGCTTGAACCCTCCCTTCTTTGACGGCAGTGAAGATGCGATTGCCGCGGACGCTTGGCTTCAGGATACCGAGGTGGTTCTAGAAGCAGCTAGGACACCTGAGAATGAGAAGGTGGCGGTGGTACGCCTACAGTTGTTAGACTTAGCTCGCGATTGGTGGGCAGCTCAGGCCATGGGATTAGCAACACCAGTCACTTGGGCGGCGTTTAGAGAGAGGTTCCAGACGAAGTACTTCGATGCGGTGGCACGGTACGACCTGCAGACCAGATTCACCAACTTGAAGCAAGGAGGCAAGACGGTCGATGGCTATGCGACCGAGTTCTCTAGGCTGAGTAGGTTTGCCCCCACCTTGGTGGCAACCGAGTTCGATAGGGCTCAGCGGTTCCAGCAGGGACTTCATTTAGAGATATTATTAGCTGTGGAGCAGTTCCAGCACCAGACGTTCGATGCAGTATTGAAGGCAGCGAGGAGGCATGAGTATACCTCCCGGAGAATTGTGGACAGGACCGGAGGAAGGAAGCGGTCCCACAACCAGATGCATCAATCTTCAGCTCCAGCCCCGGCAGCTAGGGGTATAACCATTGGAACTCCGAGGCGGGCGGCCTCAGTGACGTCGGTTCAACATTCAACCCCGACGTACCCGCAGCAGCAGAAGCAGAAGCAGTTTTCCGCGATGGGATGTTCTCATTGCGGGAAGCCGGGCCATGTAGTGGCAGAGTGTCGTAGGGCACGGGGATTGTGCCTGGCTTGTGGAGGAGCAGACCACCATATAGGGACCTGCCCGAATAGGGGAGGTCCATCATCATCCAATCTTTCTAGTTCGTCAGTGAGAGGACCAGCCCCAGCTCCAGTTCAGCAGCAACAGCAGTACTCGAGGCCATTGGCGCCCCAGGCCCAGGCCTTTCAGCAGCAGAACCAGCAGCAGTTCACCCAGGCTCCAGCACAGAACCGACAGAGGGGTTTCCAGCAGAGGGGACCAGCAGCTAGAGGTCAGGCTATGATGATGACCATGGATGAAGAAGTTGCACCAGGTGAGGTAGTGGCAGAAGGATCTTAATATGCGGCAGAGAAGATGGCTCGAGCTACTGGTGGACTATGATGTGGACTTGCAGTATCATCCAGGGAAGGCCAATGTGGTAGCAGATGCGTTGAGCCGGAGAGCCGGAGTTTATTTCTTGACAGCACAACCAGAGCTATTGGCAGATCTTCAGAGGATGGGAATTGAAGTGGTTCTTCCTTCCAATGTGGCCTTGATGGCCAACCTACAGATTCAGTCCACCATAGTTGAGAGGATCCGGACAGCACAGTTAACAGATTCCAAGATTCAGCGGCTCAGAGCAGAGTGTGAGGCAGGAAGAAGGCCAGAGTTATGTATTCATGAGGATGGTACACTTCGACACGGCACGCGTCTTTGTGTACCCAGTGGAGATATCAGACAGGAAGTCATGGCAAAGGCTCACAGTTCGCAGTACTCCATTCACCCAGGCAGCACGAAGATGTACAGAGATATTCGTCAACACTTTTGGTGGAATGGCATGAAGAGGGAGATAGCCCGGTATGTCTCTCGATGTTTGGTTTGCCAACAAGTCAAGGCTGAACATCAGAGGCCAGCTGGACTTCTTCAACCTTTGCCGATCTCAGAATAGAAATGGGAACACATAACCATGGATTTCGTGACTGAGTTACCCAGATCTCCGGCAGGCAGAGATGCTATTTGGGTCATTGTGGACAGGCTTACCAAGGTGGCACACTTTCTTCCGTTTAGGGTTGGACAGTCGACGGCACAGCTAGCAGAGATGTATCTCAGGCAGATTGTCAGACTTCACGGAGTGCCAGTCAGCATAGTATCAGACAGGGATACGAGATTCACATCGCACTTTTGGCGCAGTCTTCATCAAAGTTTGGGGACTCGTCTCAAGTTCAGCTCAGCGTATCATCCGCAGACAGACGGTCAGTCAGAGCGCACGATCCAGACTCTTGAGGATATGTTGCGGTCATGTACCCTTGACTTCGGTGGTTCGTGGGAGGATCACCTGCACCTGGTGGAATTCTCGTACAATAATAGTTTCCAGGCCAGTATCCAGATGGCACCCTTCGAGGCTCTGTATGGCAGGAAGTGCAGATCTCCGTTAGCATGGGACGATGTCGGAGAGAGGCAGATGCTCGGTCCAGAACTGATTTCTCAGACGGTTGAAGTGGTCAAGAAAGTCAGAGATCACCTCCGAGTTGCTCAGGACCGCCAGCGCCATTGGGCCGATGCTCATCGGCGTCCCTTAGAATTTGCCGTCGGCGACCATGTATTCCTTAGGATCTCGCCTACCCGCGGCGTCATTCGTTTTGGCGTACGGGGAAAGCTCAGTCCTAGGTATATAGGGCCGTTCGATATTCTAGAGCGAGTAGGTGATGTATCCTATCGTCTCGCTCTTCCGCCGTCGCTAAATGAGGTGCATGATGTATTCCATGTATCCCAATTAAGACGGTACATCCCGGACCCGAGCCATATCCTAGATCATTCGGAATTGGTTGTTGGTACCAACCTTTCGTATGAGGAGAGGCCCGTGTCTATATTGGACCGGAGAGAAAAGACGCTCAAGAACAAGACTATTAACTTAGTCCGTGTTGCTTGGGGTCATCACTCTCTAGGTGAGTCAACGTGGGAGCGTGAGGACGACATCCGATCGCGATATCCCTACCTGTTTGACTTGTGAGGTATAATGTCTTTCTTATGCCTTACGCTTTCCCTTCCTTGCTTGTATTGTATGATTGTATGATTGAACTGCTTAGTGTAGCTTGTCTTGCTTAGTATGGCTTGTCGTGACAATCTCTAGCTCCTTAATTAAATTCCGAGGACGGAATTCTTTGAAGGTGGGTAGAGCTGTCACCCTCGTTCCCGTATTTCGTATTTATGCTCGTATTTGGATTTTTGGCACATATTTTATTTTCTCGACTTACGGATTTAGGTTTCTCGTAAATGAGTTTTGGACCATGGCTTGGTTTATTTTTGTGGAGTTGGTCTGATTTGGTTTGGTTTGGTTTGGTTATTTTGCATTGGAACACCTTAACCTACTCTACACCCTCAAGAACACCACAACCACCCCCATTAAATCCCACCTAACTTTTCTCTCTCCTCTTCATTCTCCATTAATTCTTCATCTACTTCTTCCTCAACACAACTCCTCCACCCTAGGCAAGTGCACCTTGCCATGATCAAGAACCCATGTTTTTATTTGTCCATTAGATGGATTAGCTCTCTAGGAACAACATTAGAACATGGAAATTTGTGATTTGGAGCTTCCGTTCTCCTAGATCTAGGTTTTGACCATTTTCGGAAATTTATGGTTTTGATCTATTTTGAGTTGAATTTGGAGGGTTTTGGTGTCTCTATGTAGAAGAGAATCAAATTGCACCCATGTTAGAGCTTTGAAGATCTGGATTTGGAGTTTTATTGGCAAAGTTGTGAGATTTTGAACCTTAGAACCCATTGTTGGTGTTCTTCTCAGCCAACTTGGAGAAGAAGGTCACCACTCCCTGCGCGCTCTGCTGCGCCGCGCTCTTGCGCGCGCGCACTCTGCTGCGCTGCGCCCTGGCGCACTCCCCGCGCGCTCTGCTGCGCCGCGCTCTTGTGCGCGCGCACTCTGCTGCGCTGCGCCCTGGCGCACTCTCCGCGCGCTCTGCTGCGCCGCGCTCTTGCGCGTGCGCACTCTGCTGCGCTGCGCCCTGGCGCACTCCCCGCGCGCTCTGCTGCGCCGCGCTCTTGCGCGCGCGCACTCTGCTGCGCTGCGCCCTGGCGCACTACCCCGCACGCTCTGCTGTGCCGCGCCCTTGCGCGCGCGCACTCTGCTGCGCTGCGCCCCCGGCGCACTCCCCCTGGCGCATCCCGCTGCGCCGCGCCCTTGCGCGCGCGCGCTCCGCTGCGCCGCGCTCTTGCACGCGCGCGCACCCCGCTGCGCTGCGCCCTTGGCGTGTAGCGGTTGTTCCCCGAGCGCGTCTCTCGACGCCGCTCGTGCGCCCTAGCCCGAGCCTTACCCGGCGCCCCCTTGGGTCGCCTTTAGCCCAGCACACCCTGTGCTCTGGTGGACCTTGGTCCTTGGTTTCTTGCTAACTGTGTTTTTCTGAAATTTTCTTGCCCACCACACGACTTGACTTGGTCTGACACGTCTTGACACTATTTTCTATGATTTGGCATGGTTTGGCCTGCAGCTAGTTTTCTCCTATCTTGTTAAATATCTTGTTAATAACTGGGACCTGTAACTTGATAACTTGGCTTCACTTGATAGTGGCCCGCGGTGGCGCACTCCCGACTTGGTATGACTTGATAACTTAACTTGACTTGACTTAGCATGACTTGGCTTCACTTGATAGTGGCCCGTGGCGGCGCACTCTTGACTCGACTTGACTTGTCTTGACACCGTGGGTGTACTACTTGTTGCTCTGTGCAAATCACTCGTCTTGTCTTGCATCATGTCTAGGGGGTGACTCCCTGGGTACCACGGCCAGGGACTCACACTAAAAATTGGACTAGGTAATGAGTAGACCGAATTAGAACATGGAGAATTCCCGGTCACAGGCAGTCTCGTTATCTGGAAGCCTTAATGGACTTGTAGCTTGCCGTCGAGTAGAGCATATTTCCAGCACACTGTCATGTGTTGCACCTCTAAGTCACCTAAGGGTACATTTGTCTCCCGGGCGATGTACCCACCTATAACTCTCAACCCGCGAAAGGATAACTGGATGGTCTGCAGGGCTTGGGATTTGGAATTCTCATTGCATCTTGTTAGTAATTAGGCTTGTGATAACCCTAGTTAGTTAAAGTAGTAAGCCGTAGTACTTGCTTGGCCGATTGTGAATGAATGGTGTCCAGCCCTGTCTAAGTCTGGTCTAGCCCCTGTACCTGGAACTTCGAGCATGATTGCTTTACTTTTATGATAAATGGGTAGAGACAGTGAGCTATTCAGGCGAAGGGGTACAATCCCGGTCCTTGTTTGGTTTAAGGATTGTAACCTGGCTCCCGGAATGGTTCCACGTCCCTAGTCGTTTATCGCTCTGTGTACTTTTATTACTTGTACTTTCTTTTATTCTTTATGTTCTGATATGCTGGCTTTGGTTCTTATTTGTGGCCTCCTTTGTGACACTTGCTCTTTCTGGGGTTTGACCCAGCTGGTTTTGTGTGGCCAGATTTTGGAGCAGCTCCCGAGGATCTACCAAGCTTCCAGCCCAATGGTGAACACTAGACGGAACCCGGGCTACGAGTGGGTTTTCCCTTTTGTTTCACCCACTTAGATGTAAATTTATTCTTTTGAGGCGTTTAGCCGACGAGCACCTGTTAGCTCGATGCACATTTACTTACTGTCTGCCTACGGGCTGTAAACATGATTAACAAATCCTAGGGTTGATCATGTACGACTGAACTCTTGCTAGTCCTATCATTTTGTACGACTAGCTTCATGATCATCCAATATGTAATATTTGGGACGCCTTATATATATATATTTGATGCTCTAACATCTTGTAACTCTGTTAATTGCTTGAGATTGAGACAATAGGCTTGACCTTAAGAGACTGCTGGCTTGTAGTAAACCCTCATATCTAGACAGCCGTGACCGTATAGTTGAGATGCATTCTATCTCAATATACGTAGCTGGCTGTGTCTGCCCCCGCTCTCCAGTATTCTGGTTCTGGGGCGTGACATAATTTGTTCGATCATATCGGTGAAAGAAGCAGGTTGCTTTCCCATCTCAAATACTCGAGATCCTTTCATTTCTCTATGAGCGGCGGGAGTTGCTTGTCATCTTTATGGAATAGGTTAGGAAGAATTAGCACCTTAAGTCTAGGGCAACTGCAATTATATACCAATAGGGTTAATTAGATCAAGATTTGATCATGCAAGCTGCAACAGACAAATGTTAATGACACTACCAAAAAGTATTAAGAGGCAAGGCATCTTTGACAACCTTAGAAGTGTCAAAATTATGTCAGTCAAAAAAAAATATATATGTACTTAGGACTGAGAATTTCGATAATCTTGAAAAAAAAACTATCAAAATTTTGACAGTAGTGAATATCTAGGACTACAAAATTTTGGCAGTCCATAATCATGACTGCTAAAATTTTAGCAGTCCTAAAATAGCTAAAATGTAAAAAAAATGACAGTCCTGAATATGAAGATGACTATCAAAAATGTGTTGTCCTCTAATAATTAGTGTAATGGTCTTCACATTTGTCAAGGAAAAAGAGGATAATTACTTGATGGATGCATACTCCAGTTCCTGCAGCGACGCAAAGCGGTCCACTACAAAAATACTGTTATTTAGCGACTGATGTTATCGACAGAAGTAAATCAGTCGCTAAATAGCAACGGAATAACGGCTACTTAGCCGCTAATAATATATATAAAATACGATATTAAGTTCCGTCGCAATATCCGTCACAGGTTAGTCGCTAGATAACTACCGACAACTTAGCGACGAAAAATTTCGTCGCTGACGTGCTGTAAAAGTGGAGTAGTAACCCTTTCTTACTCATTCTCAAAAAATTACGAAAAATTTAATTTCCCCCAAACTTTCCAACTCCCACTCCTTCGACTCCCTCGGCTCCTCTCCGGTACAATGGTGTGATGACCCCTCTACGACGGGATGGTGCGGCGACCTGTCTCCGACGACCCCTCTCCGACCCCTCTGCGGTGAACCCCTCTTTGCCCCCCTCTCCGCACCCTCCTCTCGGCCCTCCTCCTCGAACCACTCTCCCCCCTTTCTGCCCCCTCCTCTCCCCCCTCCATGTCATGTCTCGATACAAAAAATCGCTTGTCCTCGCATCGATTTATCCGAATCATTGTCCTCGCTGGGGTGTGATACCGTACGAGTCTGGAATTGCACTCATACAAGGCAAGATGACAAGTTCTCAAATGGTTATCTTTGAATTAATATTTAACAACATAAGGAAATATAGTATACGAAATAATTCTCTTTATTAATAAATGAACTAAGATTTCAAAGGCTTTCAATAGCCCAACTGAATTTGTCGATTGGCTACAACGCCTCAAAGTTCATCAACGAACGCCCCGAAGGCCATAAAAATTTTCGAGGCACCATGCCACATCTAACAGTTCTGCCACAAACTATTTTTTTTGTAACTATGCCATCTTTTGTAAGTCTCGTGCACGTACACATGCTTTGATATAGTTGTTCGCCATTCTTTGTGTCGTGCATTCTATGCACGCCTGGATTCAGTATTTCTATGTTCCATGTCTTAGTATTCAATGCGTTAGACTTAAGTTCCTTCCCTCCGACTCGTGCAGCTGAGTCACGTCTCGATAGGGTATTCAATGTTCTATAGCTCGTGCACTAAGGAACTCGTACCGATATCTTACAATGTTCTAGCATACTAACTCGTGCACGGGGGCACATAATGACTCGTGCGCTGAGGCACTTGTCGATACAATTATCCTATGTTCTTATGGCTTGCGCACCGGGGTGCTTGCCTTTGTGATATTCAATGTTCCATTACGACTCATACATTTGATGTACGATTCATTTCAACTGTTCTATCTAGTGTTCGACATGCACTATGTTCATCTCTCGATCGAGCCACGCCCGTGGTCTTGATAGGTTAACTTAGCATACAATAATATATTTTACTTAGGCATAAAGGAGTAGGAAGGAGAAGTCAAAGTCCCCCACCTTAAGCCAATACGCCTTGTCGTTTCATCGAGACGATGCAGCTCGATTTCATAACTTATTGTGCGGCCAACTCTTCTAACTTAGCCATTCGAGCACTTCATGTTTTATTGAATTATACGACCGATTTGGCTTACCGAGCCTATGCCTCAGTCCATTGCGAGGCGGTGATTTGGTTTTACGGACCCTGTTGTAATAAGGCAAAATATCGACATATTATATTTTAGTATAAACGTATAGCCTGCACACGAAACCAACTAAAATTAATACTTGTCCGAATCGGACTAATATCTTACGTCGATTCGATTTCTTAGAATCTTTGAGCCAACTCAATGCTTTCTCTCGAGCCAACTTAACGTTTGCATCGATCTTACTCAACGCGTACGTAATTCTTTGCATCGATCTGTTTCGATGCACTTCTCAGGACAACGTAACTCTTATATTATTCTCATTGATACATTAATCAGATCAACGCAACTATTCGAGTCAACAACTAAGCATAATGCATCGTGTGGAGTAGGACATTACATAATATACCACTCAAAATAAGGTTCATCCTCAAACCGAAACCAACACTCAATTCCAAGTGTTTCTCTAAATCGTTTCACGATCTCGTCTTCAAAATTATCTAGCATTTCTAAGTAACATCGAGTTTAATAAAAGACATCAATATACTGTAAAGGAGATGCTACTTTATTGATTTGTACATTATTATTTACAACAGAATTCTTGGCCTTAGCAAAAGGCTTAGTAAGGTTGATAACCAGAGGATGAGAAGGAGAAAGATGAGGCTTGTTACGATGAATGTTGATAATAAGAGGTGAGCTCCCTCTGTTCCATCTTTCCAGCAGGAAACTGTTTGTTATGAGAGAAACGAGGGATAGTCAATGTCTGAGAAGAAGATAGACGAGTAGTATGTCCTTTGACTGGGATTATGAGAACATCATCTGAGGTGTCTCTATGGTCTTTCTCACTATCCATCGCCAGTACAACCTTCATGAACTCATCCTTGTATATCTGAGAATCAGTACAATATGATTCAATGTCCCTAAAAGGATTTAGATCAGCTACTTCCTTCTGGACTTCTCCATTGACGTCCACATATTTGAAGCATTGGTGGAGAGTGGATGGTACAATGTTATGTTCATGTAGAAATGGTCTTCCCAGCAAAGCATTATAGGAGCCATGATTATTGATCACATAGAAGGTAACCTTTGTACGAAGATTGTCGATATGAACTTTCAAGCGAATCTTCTCCGGGGGTTCACTTCTTCCAGAATTAAATCCTAAGATTATTGTAATAGTTTTTGAAAGATTATGTACAGGAATCTTTAATGCATCCAGTAGAGTCTTCGGCATGATGATGTGTGCATTTCTAGGCTTGATCAAGATGCGATCAACTTTCATGGTATCGACATATCCTGTTAAGTAGAGGGGTCGGTCATGACGATTATCTTCCAGCAGCATATTGTTTCACTTAACAAAATGCCAGAAGAATTGGCTTTTGAAAATAAAACGAGAAAAAGTACAAGAAGTACAAATTTGATTCTGGGAAAGTATTGCTGTAGAAGTCTGATCTGTAAATGATCACTTTGTTCCTTGGACCATACGATGATGATGAAGATCGCTGCTTGAAGATAAACAACTTGGAAGAACTAAGTCACCAGAAAGGTATCGACGCACTTGGGCACTGATGGCAAGGCCGAATGCTTTCCTGCTTTGCTTCACTCTGTTCTGAAAGAAAAGTTGAAGAAGAATGCTCTAGAGAATCAAAAATCTCTGAGTTCTAATCTCTCTGTCTTTTCTTCTGTCTCTGTCTGTGTATCTGAGAAAAATAAGTCTATTTATAGACTTGGGCTCTTGTACGTAAAAACTCAGCAAAAGTTCCATCTTTACGCTAACAACTACCACCCATGACTGAAGCCATCTTCTGCATACGTTGACACATGTCCCATCATTTCAGTAAGAATAGGATGCACGTACACACGTTCTTCGAGATGTGTGGCATGAAAGCCATGTAGGCAGACCACGTTCTCAACTGATGAAGAAGAATCGGGCGTAAGACAACCCCAATGTACTCTGAGAGTAAAGCCGTAGACTAGGCGTAAAACAGCCCTGTCATAAATTTCCTGCGTAAAGTGGTTATTAAATAACCTTGAGCGTAAAGTAGCCCAAATAGACTTTACGCACACGTCGACTTTCGAGCGTAAAAACTCATATAATCTCCGTGCGTAAAAGAAGCCATAGTGTGAGCGTAAAGTAGCTCAGTCCACATACTAAACGACAACATTGGTCTCTGTATAAAACAAGTCCCTTCGAAATCTGTGGTATATGCCATCATCAATATCTTCATGTCAGACTTTGCATTAAATGCGAGATTTTGACAGCTTTGTCCAACGTAAAAGTGGCTAGCCTGTCCTAGGCGTAAAACCATTGTCTTGACCCTGGCTGCTTTAGGCGTAAAAAGCGATTAGCCTTATCTTGGCGTAAAGTATTTAACCTCTCTGCGGCGTAAAGTAGATCAGTTTGAGTAGAATGATCTATCACCTTGACTCATTCTGTGAAGCACTTTTTACGCTCCTACAAGACCCCCTTCAAAGTTTTCGAATGTCTTCATAATTTGAAACACTTTGAACAGTAGCGTAAAAACTAGGATTTGACCAGTCAGCGGGATACGCAACAGTCATCCGCGTAAATGTGGGGATATCCAACAGTTAGTGTAAAATATCATTAAATAGTGTCAGTCAACACTTAACCGTCACAATGAATTTTCTTCTCGAAACTTTCGAACACCTTTTCACTTCCCCGAGTTTGAATTAATAATGAACAGTTTCCAATGAGGAATATGGAGAGTTGATTTAATTGTATAAATAAGGAGAAATTCTTCACTCTTGTCATTCATCTCCATAGTGACATGGCGCCAAAGAAGGAGATTAACAATGAAGAGGCTTCGGGCTCAAGGATTGACTTTGAGCGAGCACGCAACTTTATAGAGTCCTTTGGATTAACTCCAGCAGTCTTCAGTTGCATCGATGGTGGTCCCCCGACTGCATATGAGGGCTCAGGGGATGCAGAAGCGTTTCTAAATCTGATGCGTCGCTCTGGGATTCGCAACATGCGCGAGTTAGGTGCCTCCCTTCGTCAACCCAACGAAGGAGAGAGAAAATAATATTCCATGTATTACGACTCTCTTATATGTAGGGGTCCACTCCCCTCTTTTTATAAATAAAATTTTGATGTTGATCTCATCTGTTGATGTACAGAATTATTTAATCACCTCTTTTGATTGCTTCTATGGTTGTTAATTCCCAAGAAACAAACCAACACGTGGCATCTGTCTTGTGGTTACGAGAGCCTTTTAATAGGATCTTCTTCCGAAATAGACTCATACCAACAGTTTCTTCAGTCTTTATAAGTAGCCGAGAATGTTTCATATATTTTCATTCTCATTCCTCTGAAGATAACTTTTTGCAATGTCGTTTTCCAACAAATGATAATGGCGATGCTTTTCAATAGCGTTCCTTTGTATGCCCGGTCATCAGACGTAGATTCAACCACTATTAGAGCCAAACCATTTGACTTAAGTGGTAAGTCCGATCGTAAGCAATTATCTGCCTTCGAATTTTTTTGTTGTTGAAAACAGCTGCTCATGAGCGTAAATTCTTGACGAGCGTAAAAAAAACTTGCTAATGAAGTGCACATGAAGCAATGGCGTAGAAGCCTTGTTGAATAGTGGTTCACCTGAAGCACTGGCGTAAAAGCCTTGCTGAATAGTGATACACCTAAAGCACTGGCGCAAAAGGCCTTGTCATCCGTTTTTAGTTGGCGTTTAATACGCATCTGATGATACTTCTGTTTAAAACACTTCTTCTTTGTTATTTTCTGCAGAAGTTTGGCTGGAGAGCTTTTCCAGAACCGACATTGGTGACTTTGACGCTGTGAAGAGCGTTCTTCTGACATCAACATCAGGGAGCTCATGCGCTTTTGATGCGCAAATCAGATAACTCAGAACTCTTCGTGAGATAGAAGGGTCTTCCTCTGTTGGTAGGAAGAGCCTTTATATACGGAGAGTTGGATGGTGGAGTCAACTCTATCCCGAGAAATCGGGTAGTAGAGTTCCTTTCACGGCAGGAATAGGAATTGTATCCCAATGATGGATACATTCCTATCTCCTTTGAGAGGCCGCCACTCCTCCACCAGTTGTATTGGTAGCAACACGTCTTCGGGCTGCCATAATCTGGGATTCTCCTCTCGTCTAAGAGAGAAGACCAGAGTTTGATTCCTACTGTTCTGGTCGCCACAGAGGCTCAGACAGCAAGGAATTGACACCAACAACGAATTCGACGAAGAAGATTCAAAGAAGAAATAGATCTCCATTAAGCTATCGTTGTGTGTATAGAATGAAAATCCAAGAATGTAATAGATTTCCATTATAACTTGTAAGAAAGTCTAAGAAATGTAATAGACTTTTTTGATGATATGGGAATGGAAATGGTAAGTCTTCTATGCTCAATGATTTGTATCTATCTGGATGTGATATGGACATGATAGATAATAAAATCTTATTTTCTGTTTTTAGAGTATACAATACTATCAGAGCTAATATGGACATGACAGTATGTAAGAACTCAAAGAAAAGTAGATTAATATCTATGCAGAGGTCAGATAGAAATGATAGATAAGGACAGTAAGTGGAAATCAATTGATAAAATAGAAGATTCAAAATCTCTCTCCAAAGAAAATAGAAGATTCAAAATCTCTCTCCAAAGAAATAAGAAATCAGCTTAACCAAACCTTGGTAGCTGGGGAATAAGGAGACAGACGTCATGAGCATATATATCCATATCAATGGATGAATGAACCAACATAACTTTTGGGGAAAGAAAATATTGATTCCATTCCATAATTAAATGGATGAACCTCGTAAAATGAACGGATAGACCTTTTCGGGAATGAAAGGTTGTTTTCAAAGATCGGTTCATCAACAGATCTCTCATATAAATAGGCGAAAACTCTTTGTAACATTTCATTCTTATTTCCACTCCTCTATTGGAAATGTCTTCCAAGGATATGCAGCAAAAGAATGAAGTCTCCAGGAAAGTTGAGGACGTCGTCGAGATGCACTCCGCTGAGCCAATTGTGACAGGGACAACCGAAGTAGACGAAAGCTCTTCTACTCCCAAGCCACCACAATATATCTTTACTTTCTTAGTAGAGCCAGGAAAAACTCTTGAAGAAGAGGCACTGAGGATGGTTGCCTGCAGCTTTTTCATGAACTCAGGCAATGATACCTTCGAAGCATTGGCTGATTATGTATTCAATAAGGGGGGCAGTGGTCCTTCAAATTTTGTTCAGAACAAAAATAAATAAAAGAATTTTATTTTTATCAGCCTTCTTCTTGATACATAGTATTTCTTGAGGAATTTTCCATTGATAGGCATCATGAGCAGATCTCTATTAGGCTTTGATAACCGATAGGCGCCATTAGAAAATACGGTCTCAATTACATAAGGGCCCTCCCATTTTGCTTGGAATTTCCCTTTGCTTTTGTGAGTCATCACCATTGGTCTTCGAACAGCCAATACTAGTTCGCCAACCTTGAATACCCTCTTTTTAACTTTACGATTGAAAGTTCGAGATATACGGGCTTGATATAACTCAATATGCTGTTTTGCTTGAAGACGCTTCTCATCCAATCCTTCAAGTTCTTGGAGTCGTAAGCGATCATTGTTCTCTATAGTTAGTTCATTAGCGATAGCTATCCGTAGAGATGGAATTTGGATTTCCAAGGGAAGAACAGACTCACATCCATAAACCAATAAAAATGGTGTAAAACCAGTAGGAGTTCGGACTGTTGTTCGATAAGCCCATAAACATTCCCCAAGTTTTTTGTTCCAATCACGTTTATTAGAAGAGACAAACTTTTTGAGAAGTTTAATGTTCGTCTTATTGAAAGCTTCGGCTAAACCATTAGCAGCTGGATTATAAGCCATAGAAGCCAAATTTTGAATTCGATTCTTATCACAAAATCGATAAAATGCCTGACTGGTGAATTGTGGACCATTGTCATGAATTATTCGTCGAGGAATCCCGAAGCGATAAATGACATGATGTTTGATGAAGCTGATCACATTAGATGTTTTCACTTCAACAAGGAGAACTGCTTCTGCCCATATAGAAAAGTAATCGGTTATAGCTAATATGAACCGATGTCCTTTAACAGAAGAAGGGTTAATAGGACCAATGAAATCCATACCCCAAGCTTTGAAGGGCCAAGAAGCTGATGTAGGATGTAAAAATTCAGATATTTGATGAATAAACTCAGCATGAATCTGACATGCTTTACATCTTCTGGCATAGTCTACAGCATATGCTATCATAGAAGGCCAATAATACCCCATTCTTCGAATACGGTCTTATAATTTAGGACCTGGTTGATGAGCACCACAAATACCATCATGAGCCTCTCGTAGTGTTTGTTTGGCTTCACTTTCTGAGAGACAACACAGTAAGAGTCCATCATATGATCGACGATATAACATATGTAAAGGCGAATCATAGTAAAATCGAAATGATCGTCTCTTAATTGATGTAGCTTCTTTTGGATCTTCAGGCAAAATTCCATGAACCGCATAGTCAATGAATGGAGTTCTCCAATTCCTCTGTTGGGAACTAGCCTCTGTAGTATAAATTTGTTCAACATACAGATTATTCTTGATACAGCACAGATCTCGGTCCAACAAAGTAATTATATTTTGCCTTCGGATTGGAACAGCCAAATCTGTAGCTAGACTAGCAAGAGCATCAGCCTCAATATTCTGAAAACGTGGTACAAATTCAATGAAGAATCCTTTGCAACTCGACTACCACTTGATGGTAAGGGATGAGATCAGGGTTTCTGACCTCATAAGTCCCTCTAACTTGATTAACAATCAATTGAGAATCTCCATAAGCTTCTAGGAACTCAATATCCAATTGTTTTGCTACCTGGAGACCAATCAATAGAGCATTATATTCTGCTATATTGTTGGAATATGGCTCATTGGGAGAATAGGCACGGTATATGACCATTTTGTCAGGAGAAACCAAGACGATTCCTACCCCAGAGACAATGTTGCCTTTAGGTCCTACTCGTGATGCTCCATCAAAATATAATTGCCATATATCATTCTTCAAAACCATGTTGCAATCCACGACTTCATCTGGAATGTCCTCATATAACTTTGATGTTTCTGGTATAGGGTGAGCAGCTAAGAAATCAGCTAATGCTTGACCCTTTACTGATTTTTGAGGTATATAAATCATATCATAAGGAGTGAGCAACATCGCCCAAGTAGCTAATTTGGAATTAAGAATGCTCAGCTTTCTCATCAATACCCGAATAGGATTTATTCTCGAGATGACATGAATAGTTTGTCCTGTCACATAATGTCTTGTCTTTTGTACGACAAAAACCAAAGCCAGACATTCCTTTTCTACAGGAGTATACCTATGTTCATCTCCAACCATCATTCGGCTAAGATAATAAATCTCCTATTCATGACCCATATCACTTTTCTGTGCGAGCAGAGCACCAAATGAATGATCCAAGGCTCGAACATATAGTAAAAATGGTTTTCCTACCACTGGAGGTACCAGAACAGGTGGATTTGTAAGGTATTGTTTAATATCATTGGAGGCTTCTTGACACGCTTTATCCCAGACAAAAAAATACACCTTTCTTTAACAGACGGGAGAAAGGTTGACATCTCCCAGAGAGATTAGATATAAATTTCCTGATATAAGCAATGCGGCCCTGAAAACCACGGAGTTCTTTCAGATTGCGAGGAGGATGCATTTCGAGGATTGCTTTAACTTTATCAGGGTCAACATGGATACCCTGAGAAGTAATAACAAATCCTAAAAACTTGCCACTAGAAACCCCTAAGAAAGACTTAGTAGGGTTTATTTTCATTTGATGTTGACGCATCAATTCAAATACTATTTTTAAGTCTTAAATATGATCATTTTTTGATCGACTTTTAACAGCGATGTCATCTACGTAACATTCAACTGTCTTCTGTAGATGCTCTTGAAAGATGTTGCTCATAGCCCGTTGATATGTAGCACCGGCATTTTTAAGGCCAAACGGCATAACCGTATAACAGTAAACTCCGAGGGGTGTTCGAAAAGAAGTATGTTTCTCATCTTCTGGATGCATCTTGATCTGATTGTATCCTGAGAATCCATCCATGAAAGACATACGTTCAAAATTGCATGTATTGTCTATTATGACATCAGTAATGGGAAGTGGAAATTCGTACTTTGGACAAGCCGTATTAAGATCTCGATAATCTATACAAACTCGGACTTTTTTGTTCTTTTTCATAACAGGAACAATGTTGGCAACCCAATCCGGGTGTTGCTCTTCACGAACAAATCCACATGTGATCAACTTTTTGACTTCTGCTTCGATTGCATCCATCATTCTGGTCTAAAGTGCCGTTGTTGTTGTCTTACAGGCTTGGCATTAGACAAAATATTGAGCTTATGAGTAGCAACTTTAGGATCTAGACCCGGCATATCCTTATAACTCAATGTAAAGATGTCAATATATTCTTTGATCAGTTTTATCAACTCTTCCTTTTCATCTTCAGAAAGGCTCTTACTGATGAATATTGGTTTGGACGAAGTTCTCTCTTCGACATCAATCTGGAAAACTTTATCCTCTGTAGATGGTTGTCGCTATTCAAAACAAAATTTCCATTGAGTGTCCATTTGTTGGGCCCAAGGGTCATTTTCAAATAGCTCGGATTCATCATCAATTTGAACCATGTAAGCTGAAAATACCTGCTCAAATTCATCAAATGAGGAACAAGATAAATTCGATTCGATGAATTGGTTTTTTTCTGAATCAGATGATTGTAAGGAATTAGAAGAGAATTCTTCTTGTATATCGTCATTAAGCATATAGGACGGATCATATCCCAATCCATGACGAGTCTTCTGGTAAAACGGATCACCACATAACGAGAGTCGTCTACCTTTGCCCTGATTGAGACCTTGTATAGTCTTCAAATCATATCCCATATTTTGAATGATCTTGATGGATTGTTGACTATATTTGTCAATTCAGATTCTTCCTTTATCCTTATCTTTCAGATCGTCTGTCTGAGCAACATGTATATTTCTAGCCAAGCCAAAAATAATTTGGCGCTTGTTTTTCTTATCAGACGGAACCACGAAATAAGATTCTTCATGACGTCTATAAGTTACACAAGCTTCTGATTGGGCAACTACCGAAAGTAGATAAGGAGAAGATGTTAAGAACTTTTGAGCATAAGGTCCAACATCAACCTGAAGAGGAAAGGAATTTTCTTTATAGTTGATGTATAAAGTTTCTTCTGGTTCTATGTTGCCTTTAGATTGATGACTTTGATTATCAGAAGATAAAGTCATTCTTTCAATAAACTTGGCAGCCATATACTCGAAAAAGAAATCTTCATTGATATTAAAAAGTACATAATGATCAATATTTACATCATTTACGATTTGACTGCTACGCTTCGGATTAATCATCAGTGGACCATTATCCGTCTTCTGCGTAGATTTGCCAAGATTGACAATCAATAGTGGTTCTGGATCATTCGTACAAGAAGTACGCCATTTGACCTTAATCAAAAAAAGGTTGAACTTGGTTCTTAGTAGGAACATTTACTGATTCCTCAGATGAAGCTTGTGTTCTTTCTTTAACCTTGATTACCAAAGGTTGATCATTGACAGATTGGGATTGGATTCGTCCCTTGACTATGATCTTCAAAGGTTGTTCTTCTGGCAGATCTTCATTAATAGACTGATCTTCAATAAAAGATTGATCTTCAGCTATGTCTGATATCTCTTTCACATGTTCTTGTTTATAAAGCCTTGAATCAGAAAAATAGGCTTCGACACCCTTGAAGGGATTGATATCAACAAATTCAGTCTTTACAACTCCTTGAGAATCTACATACTTGAAGCATTGGTGGAGAGTTGAAGCACAATGTTGTGTTCATGAATCCACGGTCTTCCAAGAAGAATATTGTAGGATACATCTGAGTTGATAACATAGAAGGTTACCATAGTTCGCAGATCGCCAATCTGAATCTTCAGACGAATCTTCCCCAGTGGTTTACTCTTGCCAGAGTTAAAACCAACTATCGTAGTACTAGTGTAAGTCAGGTCACTAGTAGGAATCCTCAGGGATCTTAGCATACTTTGAAGAATTATGCTAATTGACGACCCAGGATCGATGTAAATCCTGTCAATTTCAGTAGATCCAATATAACCAGTGTAGCACAGAGGTCTGTCATGTTTGTTATGCTTCAACAGTATATCTTCTTGTGTAAAGGTGATATTAGGAATTACTTCCATCACACTATGACATTGCGGACACGACACTGGAGTATTATCAGGACTCTTGAGTTGAGCCAAGCATGAATCTGCCCGAAGTAGAGCTTCACTCAAAGTCTCCCTGCTTTCTCTAGAAAGGCGAAGCAGTTCAAATATGGATAGTCTAGCCGGAGTATTGGCTAACTGAGCTAGAATATCAAATTTGTAAGGTTTCATCACCATCCCCTGACTGGAAGCAGACTTCAATGGAACGTCAAAGCGTACTGCTTTCTGTTTCCTCTTTTCAGCTACCGAGGGTTTAGCAGGAACATGAGAAGGTTGAGCTGGTAGTGTTTCCACTACATCTTCTGCTTCTTTGGAAGATCCTTCATAATCTTTGTGGTACTCCTTCCCGGATCTTGTACCAGTAAAAGTTTCTTCTTCAGACTCAAGAGAAGGAAGTACCATATTACAGGATTTAATCTTCCTCCCTTCAGCCTTTTTCTTGTAAGGTTTGTTGTGAGAAATTTCAGAACCCAATCCAACAGTGGATTTTTTATTTTGAATTTGTAAAGGAAGTTGTATTCCTTTATCATAATTCAAAACTTCTGCCTTCTGAAAGTCATAACCCATTTTCTTCATGAGAAGGACTGATTGCTGACTGTATAGATGAATGGGCAGTAGACTTTTAACAAATGGTTCCGCAGAGGAAGAAGAAGAGATCTCTGTATCTACAGGAGAATGAGGAATAGATGTCTCTGTAACTACAGGAGGAGAAGGATTCGGGATACGAGAAAAAATCCCTGTAGGAGCTTTTTCGTAAGTAGCGAAGACTTGTTGTGCCCGGTATAAAAGGACACTATTCATAGCTAACCACTGCTGATGAGTAAGCTTGAGTTTGGTAGGAGGAGCTAGACTTGGAGGACATATGTTCAATCCTCTTAGTCTATCTTCCAAAGGAGTGCCATCCCATAGATAATCTGAATCGTCGGGATCTGGAATAACATGAGAAATTATGTTGCAGGTTTTGACTTTCTTGCCTTTCTTGGATTTTGAAGTTTTACTTTCATTTTCCAATTCAGGTACTAAGTCAGGATGTACCCACATAATTTCACCATTTTTAAGGTAAGAGGCAACAATCCTTCATTTTCTTCTCTAGGAGGCGGGATATTTACAATCTTCATCGTCGCCTTCGGGATTGGGATGATTCCATCTACTACTTGCTGTGGAGGAAAATCCCCGAATTGAAGAGAAACCATATTGGTTGTAGCCGTATGGTCATCATTAGTTAAGGCGATAGCACCGCCGTTTATCAGCTCTTGGATTTTCTTCTTCAGGACATAGCAAGCACTGGTAGGATGATTAATGTTTCTATGATAGATACACTATTTGGAATTGTCAGTCAGATTCACCTCATTAGGCCTCTTTGGCTCTGGAATCTGAAGTTTGCCACTCTTCACCAGACATTGAAATATCCTTGGGATATCACTCTCATCAAAAGAGTATTCTTCCTTTGGCCTGGAAAATTTCTGACTATTCGGTGTCGTTTTATTCTTGGAAAGATTAACCATAAGGGTATCTTTTCCTTTCACATTACGATTAACAGGGTTATTACCAGGATTACTTTTCTTTCCTCTATCATCTGAGGCGAAAATCATCCCATGTTCACGAGCCAACCTACCATTGGTCTCGGCAGAAACTGCTGCTATGATGAACGAAGCCCAATCTGTGAATTGGGAACCCGTAAAAACAGTAATAGATGGTCGCAGATTTATCTTACATGTATCAATGAGTGCTGAATCTGGCATGCCAGGAGGCATCTTCAAAATTGCTTGTCGGAAGCGTTCGATGAATATCCGAGTATCTTCTTTCTCCTTTTGTTTGATTTCTATTAAGGAGGATATGTTCATGTCCATACCTCCTTCATAGAAGCGGGAGAGAAACATTGCCTTAAATTCGTCGAAAGACGAAATACAATTGTCGGGTAAACTTCGATACCAATCATAAGCCGAACCCGTCAAGCAACCAATGAACACTCGAGTGAGAAGAGCATCATTTTTCTGCGGATGTACAGTCATAATATCAAAATAATTGATATATTGACTAGGAGAAGCCCTCCCATCAAACAATACCATGGATTGTGGCTTAAATTTTAGTGGAAAGGGTACATCATTCCAATGAGAAGGATAAGGTTGCTTAATCCCTAACCTCTGGAGTTGATCCTTGTGCCTCAAGACTTCAAACTGTGCTTTGAGTTCACGCACTGCTTGAATGGCCTCGCTAGTTTGCGAAAGCACATTTGATTGAATAGTTGTTAGATGTACCATAATCCCCACCGGAGATGGTACATCTTCTAGAATAATAGGATCTGGAGATGCAGAATTTTGATTAACAGCAGGCTCCTGAACATTCAAAGGTATATCAGCCCCTTGACTATCTTGAGTTTGTGCCGCTACTGGTACTGGTGTTATTACTGTCGGCTGAGCAGTTTGCTGATTCAATATTATCTGATGTATGTTTTGCACCATGTTAAGCATGTCTTTCAGTGATTGCTCAACGGCAGTGAGACGCTGTTCTGTATTAACAGATGAGGTCTCTGGTTCGTCTCCAATAGCATAGGATTCAACCTCTCTTGAAGATATAGAAGGATCAGTATAGAAGTATGAATCGACACTGTCAGTCTCGGACTCAAAAGATTGAGTACCCCCAGCTTCTGAATCAGAAGTCCGCATTTGTCTTTGTCTTCTTGATCGAGTGTTCTGATATACTCCCTCAAAAGAATCAAGAAGTCTGTTGAACTGTTGTTGACCTGGGGTTTGGGACGTATTTCATCTTGGACGTCGTCCTCTGTTAGTATGAGATGCCATGTTAACTGACACATATGACAACTCATGTTCTTGATCTTCAGTTTGTTGTTGAGACACATTAAAACTCAATCGATCAAAAACTGACCATTTTGAAGCCGAACAACAACAATTGATTACAACCTGGTGATAATCACAATGATGTTTTTCTTGGAGAAATGTCACCGGAGATTGTCTATTCTTACGCTTTTGCATTAGCAATTCACGTAAGTCAGAAGGAGTGGAGGGAGTAGTCTTCTTTGTTATGTTTGGGGTAGAAAAACGTTTAGTCCCCTGTGTATAAAGAAGATTACTGGCTACATTCGCAGAACCAAATTGTACATTTCTACGCGTTTGGAGTTGTGTGCGTAAATCTTGAGATTTTTTAGCACGAAGGACTTCATTTTTATTGCATGTAATTTATAGATTTGGTACTTTGCGTAGAGTAGTATAAGAAGGCTGTTGGTGTAGAACTGAAGCTTTACCAATAATATTTTTATGCTGCACAGGTTTAGGTACATTCACATTAGATGTAAAAATATTATTACGAATTTTATCTACACTGTCAAAGACAAGAGATTTACCTTTACGCGTAGAGCATAAAAGTTGGTTATCTACCACGTCACAGACGGGAGATTTTATTTTACGCGAGGAGCGTAATTTATTTGAGCCTACCACGTCACCGACGGGAGACTGATTTTTACACCCAGAAGCACAATCGTTAGAGTCTGCCCCATTACAAATGGGAGACTCATCTTTATGTACTGAGCATAAAATTTGGTTTTTACCTACTGAGCGTAAAACCTGGTTCTTACGCAGTGGGCGTGAAACCTGATTATCTTCACCGTTACAAACGGGAGATAGATCGTCACACTTTGAGTGCAACTCTGAAGTAAGGACTGCCTCGTTACGACCGGGAGTCCCTACGAAAGGAGTGGGAACAATTCCCTTGCCACTAGCAGCAACAGAGAGATCATAAGCTATTTTTGATTTAGGAATCCAAACTTTTCGTGTTTTGCGAGATTTTTGAACATTGGAGTAGCGAGAAACACCCCCAGTTCGGAGCATCCCTTCATAAACAGTCTGGTGGAAGTGTACAACCAGAGTCTTCTTTGTCGATCCAGTCGACACATTATCGTATTGAGCAATTGCCTCCTCGTCAGAGGAGAAGGTCGTCTCCAGCAGAGTCGCCATTTTGTTTCACTTAACAAAATGCCAGGAGAATTGGCTTTTGAAAATAAAACGAGAAAAAGTACAAGAAGTACAAATTTGATTCTGGGAAAGTATTGCTGTAGAAGTCTGATCTGTAAATGATCACTTTGTTCCTTGGACCATACGATGATGATGAAGATCGCTGCTTGAAGATGAACAACTTGGAAGAACTAAGTCACCAGAAAGGTATCGACGTACTTGGGCACTGATGGCGAGGCCGAATGCTTTTCTGCTTTGCTTCACTCTGTTCTGAAAGAAAGGTTGAAGAAGAATGCTCTAGAGAATCAAAAATCTCTGAGTTCTAATCTCTCTGTCTTCTCTCCTGTCTCTGTCTGTGTATCTGAGAAAAATAAGTCTATTTATAGACTTGGGCTGCGTAAAAACTCAGCAAAAGTTCCATCTTTACGCTAACAACTGCCACCCACGACCGAAGCCATCTTCTGCATATGTTGACACGTGTCCCATCATTTTAGTAAGAATAGGAGGCACGTACACACGTTCTTCGAGATGTGTGGCATGAAAGCCATGTAGGCAGACCACGTTCTCAACTGATGAAGAAGAATAGGGCGTAAGACGACCCCAATGTACTCTGAGCATAAAGTAGAGGACTAGGCGTAAAACAGTCCTGTCATAGATTTTCTGCGTAAAGTGGTTATTAAATAACCTTGAGCGTAAATAGCCCAAATAGACTTTACGCACACGCCGACTGTCGAGCGTAAAAACTCATATAATCTCCGTGCATAAAAGAAGCCATAGTGTGAGCGTAAAGTAGCTCAGTCCACATGCTAAACGACAACATTGGTCTCTGTATAAAACAAGTCCCTTCAAAATCTGTGGTATATGCCATCATCAATATCTTCATGTCAGACTTTGTATTAAATGCGAGACTTTGACAGCTTTGTCCAGCGTAAAAGTGGCTAGCCTGTCCTAGTCGTAAAACCATTGTCTTAACCCTGGCTGCTTTAGGCGTAAAAAGCGATTAGCCTTATCTTGGGCGTAAAGTATTTAACCTCTCTCCGGCATAAAGTAGATCAATTTGAGTAGAATGATCTATCACTTTGACTCATTCTGTGAAGTACTTTTTACGCTCATACACATATCATCTTGTGTAAAGGTGATTTTGGGTATCAGCTCCATCACACTATGACAATAAAAGCAGGTTACAGGCTCATTCTCTAGCTTCTTGAGGAGTATTAGGCAAGTATCAGCTTGCATCAAAGTTTCACTCAATGTTTCTCGAGTTTCCTTCGAGAGACACAGTAGCTCGAAGATTGATAATGTTGTCGGAGTATTAGCCAGCTGAGCTAGTATACCAAAGTTATACTGATTCTCGAGTCCCAGAGCTGGAGTCTTCTTTAATACTTTATCGAAGCGATCAGGCTATTTTTCTTTGTCGGCTGCCGTCGATTTGGGAGTAGTTGGTTCCACTGAAGGTGATGAGACCGATAGAACATTGTCAGCAGGAGAAGATGATGCTGGAGGAGCCACAGGAGTTAGAGGAGGGCTCTCTTGAACATCTGAATAGTCTCTCAGGTAAAGTCTCCCAGACCTGGTACTAGTTAAGGATTCTTCTTCGGGTATAGATTTGGATGACACCATATTGCAACTCTTTATTCGGATCTTGCTTTTAGAAGGCTTCTTTTGGTAAGATGAAGAGTCTGTCCAGAAACCCAAACCAACACGAGATTGGTTGTGTGAAAGGCATAGAGAAAGAGGTACATGAGATCATTTTCCATGATTTAGGCCGAGAGCTTTTTGTAGAACATATCCCATCTTCTTCATGAGTTTGCAGGACTGTTGACTATATATGGAAGACTGGTTAGTAATTGGTTTATAGCTTTGGTAGAATTATCTCAGAAGAAGACGAAGAAGAAGAATATGCCTCCGAGGTGAAAGTAGCAGTTAAAGGTGGAGGACAATGTTCACCCAATGAAGTCATGTAACATGACTTGTATTTGGCCGCTTTCTTGGACTTTATGGATGAAGAAGATGCTGCAAATTCAGCCACTAAATCAGGATAGATCCACATAATTTCTTCCTTATCAGTAGAAAGAGGAACAAGACCATCAATTCGTGCAAGTGGGAGATTAAAAATCTCTAAAGTGGTTCTTGGGATGAAAACGACACCGTCCTGCACAAGTTGAGCAGGAAAATTGTCAAACTGTAGAGAGATGATGTTAGCCGTTACAGTCTTTTCGTCTTATAGGAGAGTGATTGTACTAGAATTAACCATCTTCTGGATATTCCCTTTAAGCACGTAGCATGCTCGAGTCGGGTGTCCGATAAACCTGTGATTAGCACAATATTTAGGGTGGTCAGTTTTACCTACTTCCTTTAGCCGTTTTACATCCGGCAGCTAAAGTTTATTGCTCTTGATCAGGCAATTAAAGATGCTTATGACATCATCTTTATCAAAGGAGTATTATTCTTTCGGACGTGGTGCTCTCTGTGGTGGTGCCGTTGGAGTAGGTATTGATTGAACTATATTGATGGCTAGAGTTTCTTTACCTTTGACATTGATAGCCAAAGTCTCCTTATCCTTGCGGTTATTCTGACAGCCGTCGTTATTTGATGTAGCATGTTCGTCTCTATCAAGATTAGGCATTTGAATACCTAATTGTTTGAACTTATCAACACTTTCTTCTGCTGCTTTAGCATTCACTATGAATGAAGGCCAATCCTGGAACTGCATCGATCCAGTTCATATGCTGATTGTAGGCAACATGTTTGATTTTTAAGTGTCTATAGTCAAATCATTTGGAGTTCCGAGAGGCATTTTTAGTGCCTCACAGCGGAATCGTTCAATGAACTGTTCGATTGTTTCATTATGTCGTTGTTTAATTTTGAGGAGGAAAGACATAGTCATGTCGTTTGTTCTCTCATAAAATTGTTCCAGGAACATTTTTTTGGATCCAGAAAAATAGATTATGCAAGCATCTGACAAACTGCGGTACCAGTCGTAAGTTACACCCACTAAACATCCGACGAATATCCTAATAAATAGAGCATCATTTGGCTATAGTTGATCATTCATTACCTCAAAGTGATTGAGGTACTGACTTGGAGATGTGCTGCCATCAAACAACATAATAGTAGGTGGTTTGTATTTGAAAGAAAATTGAACTTTCTTCCATTCTATAGGATAAGGCTGCTGATCCCAAGCTTCTGTAAGTCGACTTTCTGCTTGAAGGCTTCAAATTGAGTACGTAAAAGTTTTACGGCCTCATTAGTATCTTTCGATGATTATGGAGGAGTGGACTGATTTGATATGTTATGAGGAGGTACTGTATGATAAGTGCCACCCTCAGCACCTGATTAACTTGGAATAGCCTGTACTAGTATGGAAACGGTGTAAGGAGACTGTACCCCCAGACCAATATTGACGGGAGCTGATGTCGTTACAGGTTCTTGGGTCAGAATCAGATTCACAACCAGTAGAACTGTATGTTGTGTCATAATTACAGCATGTATGCATGTCATCATCTCAACCATGCTTTTTAAACTAGCCTCTAATGCAGCAATTCTCTGCTCTTTACTGTTAGAACTGGAAGCATCTTGATCTTCTGTGACGACAGAAGCAGTCACTTCTCTAGCTATCGAAGACAAACTAGTGGAAAAGATGGCCCGTTCAAAACTTTCACTATCGGCATCAAAGTCATATAAGGAACTACCCCATGGATAAGTGATAGGGATATCCTTTTGACTGAAGGCATCTTGGTTGGAATCAGGAAGATTTCTTTGACCGATTGTATCTTGGTCGGAAGGAAGATTCCTTTGATCGATTGTTTCTTGGTCAGAAGGAAGATTCTTTTGACCGATTATTTCTTGGTCGAAAGGAAGATTTCTTTGACCGATTATTTCTTAGTCGGAAGGAAGATTCCTTTCACCGATTGTGTCTCGACTTCTTGATCTAGTATATTGTTATACTCTTTCGTTGAATTTATGAATCCGATCTAAGTACTGTTGACTGGGATTATGGAATACATTACGTGTCGGAATCTTTCCACCCCTAGTTCTTCGAGACATTATGTTGATAGAGGCGTACAACAATTCATCGTCAACCACTATCATTGAATGAGGAACCTGAGAGTAGTTTAGACGGTCGAAGTCAAACCATTTAGCTGATTGACAACAACATTTGATAACTACCTCATGGTGATGATTACAGTGATGTTCTTATGGCTGCATTACATATGGATGAGACAGATTCGTGATCTTCTATTTCTGTTTAAGAAGTTCATGGAGATCTGTTACAACAACAGGATGAGAAGAAGTCGGAGGATCATATTCTTTAATGATATTAGGAACATAATTCTGATTCTTGAGATGTCCAGTTCCCTGAGCGTACAAGAAAGTGCTAAGTTGATTAGCATATGTAAGAGGGTTTTTGACTTTAGAAGTCTGTCTTTGGCGCAAGTTACCCACTGGCGCATGCTGCTTTGTTGAAGTTGATACTGGCTGGCACCTGTTGAGAGAGGTGCGGAAGTCAGAAAGATGTGGCACTTGTATATCTGTTTGAGATACTAGCAGTTTGCCTTGCTTAGATCTTCGGATGTGCAGGTTTGAAAGATCCTGAATTGCATTTTTAGGAGTAGGCAGAAACCCTTTTTGTGTTGTACAACATGTTTCTGTGCGCTTGGCATGGCACAACTGGGTGACAGAAAGTTCAGTTTGGACAAAACTCACTTTCTTAGCAGAGATTTGATTATTTCTGTCAAGAAGAGTAAGGTTTCTGCTCAAAAGAGCTTTTGTACTGATTGGCCCAAGGACGCAACCATAGTTGTTTTTTGTTGAGTCAAGAATCGGAAAAGGATGAGAAAAGGTCAAAGGGCGCTTTTCTTTGTTCTGTGATAAGGCTTGAATATATGTATTCTTTACTAAGTTCATATTTGGGGGAAGAGAGGGAGTAACTAAAGAGCATTTTCTTTTATTTTGTGGCTGAGATGCCACAAGCGCAGGTTTTGCAAGTTGGAGAAAGGCCAAAGGACGCTTTCCTTTGTTCTGTTTAGCATTTCCGCTAGATACGTTCTTCTCAAAATTCAGAACTTGAGAAGATGAGGAAGTAGCCAAAAGGTATTTCCCTTTGTTCAGAGCCAAAGAGGTAGTAGCTGCAGGTTGCGCAGAGTCAGTGGCTCGCAGTGAGATAATAGCCGCAGGTTGCGCAGGAGCAGTAGTTGGCAGTACATAGTATTTGGGAGTCCATACAATGTGCATCTTGCTCTTGACAGCAACTGAGGTGTGCCTAGTAGTTCCAGTATTGATCATTGCTTCGTAGGAGATTTGGTCGACTTGAACGACCAAAGTCTTCTGTGTCTTACCGATCGACGCGGTATCACATTGAGTTGTCACTTTCTCGTCGGAGGAGAAAGTCGTCCCTAGCAGAGTCGCCATTTTGTTTGCAAAAATAAAAGTTTTATTACAAACTAAGAAAAGAGTACAATAGTACAATTAATTTTCGGGGAATTAACTATAGAAATCTGATCAGAAGACGATCACTTTATCCCTTGGACGATGTAATATCGAAGGCACAAGCCTCTAGAAGATGCAACAACACTTTGTCAGTAGATTATGATCATTAATAATGCTTTAGAATTGATTTGAAACTCAATTTATAGAGTTCTAAAATAACTGTTTTCTGAGTTGTGCGTAGTTTAGGTTGCCCACCTTCTACCCAGTTGCGCGAATGGTTACTTGAACTGCTGGGATGCGTGGCATCGTTTGAGTGAGATACGCGTGGCCGTAGGCAGTGTAGTGGACACGTTCTTTGAGATTAGTGGCAAGCGCGCTACATCATCCGGCTTCTGGACATAAAATTTGATCAAGTGGCGCCAACTAGCCAGGTTGCACACGGGTGCAACTCAACAACTGGCACCTCTGACTGGGTCTTCTGTATTATATTGATTAATTCTTGTGCTACTAGACGACTTGTGTGGGCCAGCTGTCAGCATTAATTACATGCTGACAAAATCTTCGCGAGCTTCATATTGTACGGGATTCGAATGAATTTTCTTCGAATTTTGTGCTGTCAGAGCTGTCAGTAATGATGAAAGCCGTTACAGCTTCTGGAGGAGGCTTGCCATGTGGTGCCGCGCACCTTGGCTTTGGCGTAACCTGAGACTGGCGTAACCCAATGATCTGGCACCACTTGATGATGATGCACTTTAATGAGTGGCGCCCCTTGATTTTTAGCTTATACAGTACAACCTCGTCCCGCCATATATAAATCTGAAAGAAATAAAAAAATAATATGATGATACAAATAATCAGTACAAATCTAATATAAATTAAATAAATGTGTGTTGATACAAATAATCAATACAAATCTAATAGGTAATACGTACTAATCTTCTTCATCTTCTTCGTAATCTGAATCTTCTTCATCTTCATCTTCTTCATTTTCACTATCACTTCCACTTTCACCTTCATCTTCAAATTCTTTCTCCTCATCCGGTACGTCCATTTCAGACGACTCCTCTATATGAGGTAAGTCCACTATGTCAAGCTCTTCGTCAACTATATCATCCTCTACAGTTACGTCAACCTCCATGTTGTCAACGTTGGCTAAGCTTATATATGTTGGTTGAGGCATGACTACCTCATCCTCCTGGTATGCTTGATCTCCAATATTATATGTATTTCTTGCTTTAGTTTTGCATACAGCCCACCAATCACGAGTAGTATATCGTCGACTAGGATAACTCGTGTAGTACACTTGGACCGTTTGACTAGCCAGCACAAATGGTTTGAAACCTGCATAACTTTTTTCGTATTTCATATCAATAAATCCAGACAGCTTGTCAATTCTCCATCCTTGCTTGGGTGTTGTGTCGAACCAATCACGTTTAAACAACACTATTTGGGTACCAAAAGAGTAATCCAGCTTTACAGTATCTCTTAGAATACCGTAATAGTCAAATTCTGGATCGCCGTCGTAGACTGAACCCCTTACACAAACTCTGGAATTCTTTGTGTAATTAGCCTCCTCATCGACAAATGAATGATTGATAGTCTTATCGGCGGTTCTAAATTTGAACCATTGATGGTATATCCATCCCAACATTTTGCCCTCTTGCTTGGTCCGATAGATAGTGCTCGAAGTCTTTCATCGATCAATTGTGTGCCAGGACGAAAAACCTAAAACATCACGTTTCACAACGTTATTAGAATAAAGCTCTTTCGTCGTTCAATTGAATTTAGAATAGTTAAATGATACTAATCCTTACATAGTTATAGGACCATGAAAGAAATTTTCTGTCAACCTCTCTAGCAAGATCATCATCATCATCAATGCTAGGCCTCTCCATTTTTATCTCAGCTCTAAAAATACTATGATAAAAACGAGAAAAGTTAGAGAAATTTTTACAAGTATATCGCAAAATTGGAGTATAATGTAGCAAAATTATGTCTCTTACTTCTCTGTATCTTCCATCTCCTCTATACCACTATTTAGACAGATATATTGATGAGCGGCTTCAAACTCATCGTCCTCCAACCATCGTAACTTAGAAGCACTTGTAGGCTTGCCACCAACATTGAAGATAGTATGGATTCTACGATTCGGTTCATCGACCTTACTTTTATTATTTCTTGCTGCTTTATTCCAATTTGTTCAGACATGAGTATCGAAGTAGATTGAGTAGAAGTTTGAGACCTCCTCAATAATATATGCTTCGTATATCGAAGCTTCTACATGAGCATTATTGCCCACCTTCTTCTTCAGGTGATGTAGATATCTATTAATAATATATTCAATATTAGAACTGTTTGAATAAAATAATTATTAGAACTAGATAATTAAATATTTTATACCTCTCAAATCGATACATTCATCGATAATGGATGGGAGCACTGATACGTGCTTCGTATGCAAGATTAATCGGCAAATGTTCCATTCTATCAAAAAAGTTGGGAGGAAACACCTTTTCCAACTTGCACAATGTCAATACAATCTTCTCCTCAAGTTCAAACATACGTTGCACCGTCAACTTACTTGAACACAAATATCTAAAGAATAACTACCAAAATTCAACGTTTTAGCGATGGCCATATTCGTTGCCAACCCGTCGGTAAATCAGATTACCGACGGTTTGTCGATGGATTTGGGTCAAATAAATCCGTTGGGATATTACTCGTTGCTAAATACAATCCGTCGTCAATTTGTCGCCAAGAGACGACTGAGCGACGAATTTTCGGCAGCCATTTTCGTACAATTAACGACGACTGGCCGACACCTTTCCGTCAAATCAAGTATCAGAAAGTAAGTAATACATGGTCTTACCGACAGGTTTATCCGTCGGCCATCTGTCGAAACCGTATTGGTAATAGTGTATCAGAGAGTTTCTGATACGCAAACTCCGTCGCTAAAGCGTCGCTACCTTTCGATGGACTGGCGACGGACTGGCGGCGGTTCATCCGTCGACCTAGTTCTGAAAATCTTCCATGTTTCCAGAACCTTGGCGACGGATATTCTGTCGCTACGTCATCGACAATCAGTCACGAAAATGGTGACAGAAAGTTCGTCGCTATTCATTTATCGACTATGAGTGACTAAATAGCGACCGAGTGCCCGTCGCTAGGGTTCTGTGAATCTTTTATATTTACAGTACCTTATCGGCGGATATCCTGTCGATCCATAGTCGCCAACCCGTCGCTAACTAGGAATATTGTTTGCAAAAACAAAAGTTGATCTTTATTCCAACAAACTTTGTAAGAAGATTACAAGAATTCTGGAAAAGTACAACTATAGAAATCTGATCTGAATGACTATCGCTTTATCCCTTGGACGATGTAAAATTTGAAGACGATAGCCTCTGAAGATTGCTGCAACACTTTGGCAAGAACTTCTGATCTCTGGTGATGATTCTGATCTCTATGTGTGTGTATAAATGAAGGCTTGAAACACTATTTATAAAGTTCTAGAAATAACTAACTTTTAGTTATTCTGACTTGCACAGGATGGATTGTGCAGACTTTGGATTGCACAAGCAATGAACCGCGCAGGCAGTTACTCGATCGTGGACCATCTGTATGTGACGCGTGGCATTGTTTGATTGAAATACGCTTGATCGTGTACAGACGGTTGCCACATGGTGAGTAATTGATGGCATAAAGGTCACGTGTACATTTGTCAGTTGTCTTGATGGAGTGCGCCACCTGAATTGTGCTGGCTTCAGATTGCGCTGGGATGGACCGTGCTACAGAGAGTCTGGCAGATTGTGCTGCATGTACAGCTGTCCTCGAGCGCTGTGTTGTATGATAAACGAACAGTTTTCTCGTTTTCCGTGCTGTTAGTTGTCAGATGATCTGATTCTCTGTCAGGTAATAATGACGAGGCCACGTCAGCTTGCGCACTTGGATGAGTGTGCAGTTCAGCCTGCGCAATCGAATTGTTGCACAATCTTTCTCCTGTGCAGTTCACTTGAAGGATGCCCAATTTGATTTTCATGACTTCTTTGATGGGTACAACTTGATTTTTAGGACCTACAAGACCCCCTTTAAAGTTTTCGAAGTTTTAAAATAGTCAAAGCTTCGAAATACTTTGAATTTTGATTTTAAAATCAAGTTGTGCAAGTAATGACTTGTATGCGCAATCTGATGCGACCGTTGCACTCGAAAAAACTATAAATAGTTCTCCTCTTCCCTTCTGTCATTCTTTACTTGTTTTCACTTTGTTTAAGAGAGAAAAATTCCCGAGCCTACTCCAACTTTCTTCCTTCTTCTCCGTCAACTTCAAATGGCTCCGAAGCGTTCCGCCGCCGACAAGGCCAAAGCCCCCGTCGAGTCTTCGACTCGTGCTGCACCGCACGTTTTACGACATGAAATCGGACATCCCGTACTGTAAGGTAGTTTCTCGATCAAAAACCCTTTTTAGGGTTCTTCGACATGATTGAATCTTCAAGCCTATCTCTTTTTAGAGATTTGGTTATACTGCGCCGCCCTGTTTAGGGTTTCGGTTGCACAAACCCAATAGTTTTCATTTTTATGAAGACTATTTTCTTGCACAATCGGTTGAAAAGCGCTGGCAAAAGTCAGCGCAATCTGCTGATTTGCGCAAGGCTGTCCAGCACAAACTGATGCTTTGCACAAGTTATTCAGCGCAATCTGATGGCTTGCGCAAGTGGATGAATTGGCGCTACTGGACAGTTTGTGCATAGAAGCTGTTGTTGCGCAATCTGATGTTTTACAGACAGCGCAATCTGATGCTTGCATAATTTGCTAATTTTTTTGGGCAGAATCTTTGATTTTGCATGTACTGAATTCTGTCTTTCTGTTTGATGCAGTTAAGGACCCAGAGTATGAAATCTTTGCAGGGACCCTTGCTGAACCAGAGTTTAAGGAAGTTTTGTCCTATGTACTTTTTCCTCAATATGCTCTGCCATATTCCCGTCAAGCCATCTTGGTAGCACAGGACAATGAAACTTTATTGAGTCTGATGAATGGACAGCCTCTGCAGACTGCCGATGCCATTACTCATAAGAAACCCTTGTTCTTATTTGGAGAAGCTATTTATAAGAGTTCTCAGCCGAGACCCCGTATTAAGCAGAGACTCTTCCAGAGAAAGGAGAAAATAATACTATTACCGGACATTGCCAGATGCCTCCCTCTAGCCCGCTATGCCCATGCAAGCCATCCCAGGAGGATGGACTGGGATATTACCCCCCTCCAGCAAGCAAGGATAGGCAATATTTGTGTAAAGAAAGGACCAAATAACAGGGATATGTTTTATAGCTCCTCTGAGCGTCATAGCACCCTGCTCAGAGGATTGAAGCCTGGCTGCATCCCTCCAGAGAACTCCTCCTTGCTGCTGCCGGTGAGGACGCCGATCTTTGCTAATGAATATGCAAAGGTGGAGGGCAGATACCCGGATCAGGACATCCGGTTGACAGGTATGGTGAACCCAGACAACAAAAGATGGAACTGCATAACCAATTGGATATTGGTTCAGTTCGAAGACAAAATCAAAGAGATTGAGCTATATCAGGCGGTATACGCTACCGTATATGGATTTCTCTCGAACCCTCATCTGTTTCTGGCCTTGGCAAAGAGGTATAATTTTAGGACAGGGACATTCATGACACCCTGCGAGAAGATTGGATTAGCGCTTCATGAGATGAAATACATCTCGTGCTTACCAATGGGAGGCTTTCCTTATGAGGAATATGTTCCAACAAACGACGAGTTAGACCGACTTCGTCGAGAGAATACAGAGATGGTGGCCGTTTTTGAAGAACTACTGTGCCACTACAAAATTTGACCATGTACTATAAGAGCGGTTCTTCCGGCACTTGTTATTCACCAAAGTGGTTGCCCTATCTTTTCCTTAATCACATCATCGAGAAAAAGACTAAGGATCATGATACATGCAACCCGACCTTCTTCCAACCCCTCAGCCATAGTGAAGTGATAAGATTGATGGAAGAAAATAAGAAAATGGACATCAAAGTTAATGACGAACTTCAATACCCTCCACTCAAGACCGGAGATTTTATTGAGAGTTTTATGAGAATGGGCTACAGGCCCATGTCAAAGGAAGCCCAGCTAGCGGGTTTTCTGACATATTGGCTCCGACGCTTCATCGTACCCGGAGCGAGCACTGTAGATCGCTTCCACCGCGACGTACTCTTTGCTGCTGTCCGGTTAGTCTTTGGCTACCGGATGGATCTGCTGTCGGCGATAAACTGTAGAGTGAAGCAGGTCTTCGTCTTTATGTTGAATCTATGCTCAAATGGAAAGGTGAGAAGGAGAACTTCCCTCGGCTGGAGTTGCCTTACACCTATTTGTTCGGATGGTTAGTTCTGCACCATCCGTCATTGATGAACCCTGACATGGGAGCAGTCGGCGGTAGCTATTTACGAAGATTCTCCCAGAGCAAGTTGATATACACTAGTCTGAAAGATTGCAGACATGCCTTGAACCTTAGAAAGGGGTGAAATTTCTACTGTATTGCCCCTCCAACCGGCTATGAACATATGTCGACAAATCTAGTTGACCTTAGAAGACAGCCGTTGGATCGGGCAGCATTTGATTGGCTGAGGACGATTAGGCCGTCGCACTTGGTGTATAGATTTGAAGATAAATGTTTCTTAGAACCATATTTGCCAAGCCGCTTTGCTCGTCAATTTGGCTACGACCAGTTCCACGTAGGCAATGCTATAACTTGCCTACAAGGAAAGGGGTATCTGATTGATGGCGCCAGAGCATGGGCTTATTACAACGCTCGAGACACAAGGACAGTGTTCTTGATGCCAACCAAGAGTGATCACAGCCCCCGGATGTTATATATATATTCGCTTTTTTACACAGCAGCGAATACATTCGTCGAGAACTTCGACCTTGTAGATAGCTTCGCGACGGTGACGCGATTGAAGAAGGGAGCAACTGCTATGCTAGCTCCAAGAAATAACGAGCAGCATGAGCCAGTGGATGATCCGTTGGAAGCCTCAAGGGAAGCTAACTTCCCTGAGGAGGTCAATGAACCACTGCGAGTTTCTTTGAAAGTGGTCAAATCTCCAACCAAGGAGAGAAAGAGAAGGATTAATGAACCTTCTTCTCCGGTTGCAAAGAAGAAACTTATCTTAGACCCATCAGAAAAGGTCACCACCAGGTCACAGTCTCGACAAATAGCCGAGTCGACCCAAAGAGAAGAAGCGACCACGTCGACCTCTCTTCCAAGGCGGGTCGATGTAGTAGATATGGAGAGTCCAGAAAGACCTCTTCATAGAAAGAAACTGGCCTCTAGAAGAAGAAAGAGGGTGATCAACCCTCCGAGACAAATATTGTCCTCGGTGGTGGCCAGTGCCGTAACTAGAATAACCATGTCATCCCCTACACCTGCCCCCGAGCCTAGGCAGGAGATTCCTTCTCCAGAGCAAAGGTACGAGGTTGAGCAGAGGGATGAAGCTGAACAGAGGGATGAAGCTGAGCAGAGGGATGAAGCTGAGTAGAGGGTTGATGAAGTTTTGCGATCTCCTTCTCTTGCGGTGAAATCTACCCAGATTCCTGTTACACCAGGAACACTCCGCAAAGAAGAAGATCGTTTAATGATTGAAGCTCTCAATGATTACGACTTCGGTCTGCAAGATGATGTTAATCAAGCCGCCGCCGCAACTGCCAGCGAGGAAGCTCCAGAAGATAGTATTAGCAATGAAGATACATCAACAGAAGATTTTGATGATACATTAAATCCCGAAGAGGGCACTGATGTCCATATGTCTCCCGAAGCCGTAGACAACACACTGAATCCTGAAGCGGATATGGAGGTGTGCGTGTCTCCGAAAAAGAATATGGATGTAGAAGTAGCACCTGTTGAAACTACTCCTGCTGATCCAAAAGGTATTAAATGATTTCATCTACCTTCTTTTCATAGATTCAAATTGCTGACATCTACATTTTTATCCATGCAAAACTTGAATCGTCTCCAGTTCCTCCCGTATGCACAGACATAGTGCCAATAACGGCTATCGCTAGCGGTAGCCGACATTTTTCGGGTGGTCCTGAGGCCGAAAGTAGCCAGACAATAATGTCTGAGGCTACTTCTGTTAGATTGGAATCTGTGCCAACAGATGAAAAACTACTGGTGTAAGCCATGGTAAGATTGCCTTTGATCTTTTAATCCTTTTCAATTAGTTGCTAATGACAACAACAATCAATGATAAGGTTCATTTGATTTTGCAGAAGAACATCTGGAAGGAGCAGCTAGCTCTACGATGGCTCCTCTGTCTAAAGAACCGTCTATTCAAAGAAAAGAAGCTGAACGTCTATCTTCACAGACACCTGTTGCTGCTTCAACATCTATGGGAGTAGCTGCTACTCCGGGTGCTCTGGCTACCAACCGGTTTATCATCAACTCCTTCAGCAATCTTTTTTTTAATTCTTTGAAACCCTTAGTAGATAGGGTGATAGAAAAAGAAGATGCTGGTTTCTCCACAGTCAGAGGTCCAACCTCCTATTTGATCCATGCCATCCGCAATCAAGGCGACGAAGCTCAAGCTGTTTTTCTTGAACATGTACTAGATGAGCTGGAGGCTTCGGTTAAAATTTACAAAGAGCTGAATAGGGGAGAGATGGAGCTCTTGGTACAAGCTGAATTCGAGAAAATGTCACAAGAAGCTGCAGTTGCAAAGGTTGACCTGCAAGTTCTTTTGGACACTTTCTCTACAAAATCTGCTGAATATAATTCTAAAGTGGAAACAGTAGCGTCTGTTGCTGACGAGAAGGAGAGGAAAGTTGCTGAGCTGTAATCAGAATATGCCCGTCTTAAAGAAGAGCTGAGACTTGTTCAGCTTGCTCGGGAGGACGAGGCCGCACAACACCAGGTTGCAGTTCAACAGCTGAATGCTCTAACTCAGGAGAGAGATGAGTATGTCGCAACTCATTAAGAAGAAATCTCTTACAGAATAGTAACCATGCCATCTTTCGACGACAAATCTGGGATGGAGGAAGCTAGGAAGCGGGTGATGGAATCTCGTGAGGAGCGACTGCAATCTTTGAAGCAGCAGATGACCAGCTTAATGACTCCACCGACAGAATGAGAAAGATTTTTGTATCTTCAATCTTTTTGTGATATGTATTGTTGTAATATCTTTAAATTTTGATCAGTCAATAAAAAGATATTTTCTTGGTGGCTCTATTATTTATTGCATATCTTATTCAGATATAAATAATAGCGATAGAAAATATATTCAGAGGTGTAGGACATGATATATTTCTTAATTTTAGAAAATAATTATATTCAATTATATCTGCTCAGAGGTAAATTGAACGTGGCAAATATAATTTATTGAATATTATTATTTCAATAGACAATTTAATCAAAGATGACAAGTTGCTGATATGAACAAAATGGATGATTCATCAAAATGTGTGAACGAAATGAATGAACGAAATGAATCGTTGGGATGAACGGATGGACCGTCAAACGAATTGAATGAACGGAAGGACCGTCAGATGAATGGAATGAATGGATGCACCGTCAGATGATGAACAGGTGAACCGTCAGATGAATGGAATGAACGGACGAACCGTCAGATGAATATAATGAACGGACGAACCGTCGGATGAATGAATATGATGAACGGATAAACCGTCGGATGAATGAATATGATGAACGGATGAACCGTCAGATGATGAACGGGCGAACCGTCAGATGAATGGAATGAACGGGCGAACCGTCGAATGAATATGATGAACGGACGAACCATCGGATGAATGAATATGATGAACGGATGAACCGTCAGATGATGAACGGGCGAACCGTCAGATGATTAAGTCGCTTCATTGTCTTACAACTCTCTGTCTATAAATAGAACAGAAAATCGGATGAAATGATCACTTTCACTCTTCAACATAAAGATGTCGTCTGAAGATGCATCCAAGAAGGCTGAGATCGCCTTAAAGGTTGAAGCGGTTACTGAAGAACGTCCAGTTGAGCTGGCCCAGCCAAAGCAAATAACAGCGGGCGGAGGTTCATCTGTACCCAAGCCGCCAAAGGACATCTTGGACTTCCTTCTTGAACCAGGGAAAACTGAAGAAGAAGAGGCCGTGAGGATGGCTGCTTGCAAGTTCTTGGTGGATTCCAGCAAGAATGTTCTCGGCTCTTTTGCTGATCATGTTTTTGAGAAGGACGACAGTGGCCCGAGTCCCAATTTTGAGAAGGATGATAGTGACCTTCCTTGATATTATGTACTATCATTCATGATGAAATAAAATTGAATTTTATTTATAAACTGGTCTGATGATTACAAGCAATGTCTTTTTTTTTACATTTATATATAATACTTTTTGAGGAATTTGCCATTGATAGGCATCAATGCAACTCGACCGTCTAGCTCTGTGAGTTGATAGGCTCCATTTGAGAAGACTTTGCTCACGATATATGGCCCTTCCCACTTTGCATCGAACTTGCCCTTGCTCGAGTGAGTCATAGTCATAGGACGTCTGACTGTTAGAACAAGCTCTCCTTTCTGAAAGGCTCTGACCTTAACTTTGCGGTTGAAAGTCTTTGAGATACGAGCTTGGTATAACTCAATATACTGTTGAGCCATCAACCGCTTCTCGTCAAGCGCCTCCAATTCTTACAGTCGGAGAAGATCGTTGTTCTCTGTAGTGAGCTCGTTGGCGATAGCAATCCTCAAAGACAGAATTTGAAGTTCCAGGGGTAGAACTGCTTCACAGCCGTACACCAAAGAAAAGGGTGTACAGCCTGTAGGGTTGCGGACCGTAGTACGGTAGGCCTAAAGACATTCCCCAAGCTTTTTACTCCAGTTTTGTTTGTTAGTGGACACATACTTTTTAAGGAGCTTGAAGATAGTCTTATTGAAAGCTTCAGCTAAGCCATTAGCAGCAGGATTGTAGGCTGTCGAAGCGACATTGTCAATCCGATGATCGTTACAGAACCTTGTGAACTTTTGACTGATGAACTAAGGTCCATTATCGTGAATGATTCGTCGAGGTACACCAAATCTATAGATGACATGGTCTTTAACGAAGTTGATAACGCTGCTGGTCTTGACTTCAGCCAATGGTATAGCTTCGGCCCATTTGGAGAAGTATTCTGTTATTGCCAGTATGAACCGATGTCCTCTAGAAGAAGGAGGATTGATGGGACCGATTATGTCCATGCCCCAAGATTCGAAAGGCCAAGAAGCAGCAGTCGAATAAAAAAATTCCGATGGTTGATGGATAAAATCTGCGTGGATTTGACAAGCTCAACATTTCCTCGCATATTCGATGGCATCAGATACCATAGAGGGCCAATAGTAACCCATGCGTCGGATACGATCCTGTAGCTTAGGACCGGGTTGATGTGCTCCACAGACACCATTGTGAGCTTTACGCAATACTTGCTTCGCTTCATTACCAGCAAGATAGCGCCAGAGTAAGCCGTCATAAGTCCGCCGGTAGAGAGTTTTGGTGGTTTGATTGTAGTAGAATCGAAGAGACCGCCGACGAATACTCGTAGACTCCTTAGGATCTTCAGGGAGTATGTCATGAACTACGAAGTCGATAAAGGGAGCTCTCCAATCTTCATTGATAACATTGGCTTTAGTAAGATTACTGAACTCAATATTACGATCATTTTCGACGCAGAACAATTCTCGATTAGAGATAACCACCACCTGCTGTCTTTTGATAGGGATGGCTAAGACTGCTGCAAGATTGGCCAGAGCGTCTGCTTCGGTATTGCAAGCTCGATGGACATATTCGATGAAGAAGGCTTTGAATGATGTAGCCATGTTGATTGCCGCTTCAAAGTAAGGTACTAGATCTTGATGGCGAACTTCATAGGTTCCTCTAACTTGGTTAACAACCAGCTTGGAGTCACCATAGACTTCAAGATACTCGAAATCTAGTTGTTTAGCTAGCTCAAGTCCAATAAGTAGAGCATTGTATTCTGCCACATTGTTGGAGCAAGGCTCATCTAAGGAGTATGCTCTTTGAATAGCTAACTCGTCTGGAGAAACAAGGACAACTCCAACTCCTGCGATAATGGCACCATTGGGTCTAATCCTGGATGCACCATCAAAGAATAGATGCCAAGTAGGAAATTCTTTGGAGATTGTATTAGATTCCAATGTCTTGTCTGGAATTTCATCATAGAGTTTGGATGTCTCTGGAACAGGATGAGCTGCTAAGAAATCTGCCAGTGCTTGACCTTTGACAGACTTTTGAGAAACATATACCATGTCATATTGGGCTAGCAGAATGGCCCATGTAGCCAGCCAAGAATTAAGTGTGCTGGGTTTCTTCATCAGTACCCGAAGAGGATTAACTCGGGATATGACATGAATAGTTTGGCCCATGATGTAATATCGAGTCTTTTGAACAGCAAACATAAGAGCTAGGCACTCTTTTTCGACCGGACTATAACAGTGTTCGGCACTAATCATAGTACGACTGAGATAATAGATGGCTTATTCGTGGCCTTCTTTGTTCTTTTGGACAAGTAAAGCACCCAATGAATGATCCATAGCACGAACATACATTAAGAATGGTATGCCAGAGATTGGTGGCACCAAGACTGGTGGATTCATAAGATATCGCTTTATGTCGTCAAATGCTCGTTGACATTCTTCTGTCCAAACGAAAGATACACCCCTCTTCATTAGTTGAGTAAATGGTCTGCAGCGTCCAGACAGATTCAAAATGAATCTCCTGATGTATGCAAGTCGACCTTGGAATCCTCGTAGCTCTTTTAGGTTACATGGAGGACGCATCTTTTGAATGGCTTTGATCTTCTCGGGATCCACGTGTATACCCTTAGAGGTAATGACGAAGCCGAAAAATTTGCCACTAGAGACACCCAAGAATGACTTGGTGGGATTCATTTTGAGTTGATGTTGGCGCATGAGATTGAAGATAGTTCTCAAGTCTTGGATGTGATCTTCTTTTAGACGACTTTTAACAGCAATATCGTCGACGTAGCATTCGACAGCCTTGCGCAGATGATCTCAAAAAATGGTACTCATGGCTCATTGGTATGTTGCACCAGCGTTCTTGAGACCAAATGGCATTACAGTATAGCAGTAGACTCCGCGAGGAGTGCGGAAAGAAGTGTGTTTTTCATCTTCAGGATTCATCCGAATTTGATTGTATCCGGAGAATCCATCCACAAAAGATATTCGCTCGAACCCATAGGTGTTGTCAATCATGACGTCCGTAATAGGAAGAGGAAATTCATCTTTTGGACATGCTTCATTAAGATCCCGAAAGTCGATGCAGACTCAAACCTTGTCGATTTTCTTTAGAACTGGAACGACATTTGCTACCCAATCAGGATGCTGCTCTTCTTGAATAAAGCCACAAGCGATTAGCTTCTTGACTTCATCGTCTATTGCGTCCATCATTTCTGGCTTGAAGCGTCGTTGTTGCTGTTTGACCGGTTTCGCATTAGGCAGGATGTTCAATTTATGAGTAGCAACTTTGGGATCTAGACCTGGCATGTCTTCATAGCTCCAGGCAAAGACATCAATATATTCTTTAATAAGAAGAATTAATTCTTGCTTATCTGCCTTTGGAAGATTCTTGCTGATGAATATTGGACGAGGTGACCCGCTCTCTCCTACATCAATTTGAACTAATTGATCTTCAGTAGGAGGTTCTCTTTGTTCGAATCGGAGTTCCCATTGGGTATCCATTCGTTGAGCCCAAGGATCAGTTTTAGGATTTTCTTCAACATCCTCGTCATAGCCTTCTGAAAGTTCGACGGAGACCATGTTAGAAGATACAGTCAATCGATGAACTTGACCGATGCTGGTGTCAGAATCCTATGATCTGGAATCAGAAGAATTAGAGCGCTCCTCACTATCGGATTCAGAGGCTGCTGGGGATAAAACCGGAGGAGAAGAATATTTGAGACCTCTTTTGGTCCTGTTGTAGTACATCTCTGACTTTCCTTTTGGTACAGCCGTACGGATAGGAGTTCTTTTGCCTTTACCGTAGTTGAGGCCATTTTTGAAGTCATAACCCATATTTCGGATGATGTATTTTGATTGTTGACTATAACGACGAAGTTGAAGATGCCCCGTATCGTTACTTTTGTTATCATACGCATAGCTGAATTGTTGTTCCGGTCCTTTACTAAAAAGTATTGGACTCTCGCCTTTCTTTCGAGCGGGAACAATACGATATGAATCATTTGGATGTTCGAGTAAGACTTCTGTTTGAAGAGATTGCACAACTCCCATTGTAAATGACTGAAAGCTATCTAACATATCCAAATAGCACTTAGCATGATAAATGACATCAGTATACCAGAAAGTAGATGCTTTTTCATTGATTTGTACATCTGTATTTACAACAGGACCTTTAGCCTTAACAGGCTTGGTCAGATTGATTATAAGCGAGGGAGAAGAAAAACGTGGAGGAGGATTGGCCTTGTTGCGACGGAGGTCGATAACAAGCGGCTCAGAGGAGGTGAGCTTCCTTTTATCCTTGTTATGAGATAAATCAAAAACAAGTGGCTCAGAAGAGGTGAGCTGCCTTTTTTTCTTGTTACGACGTAGATCAATAATAAGTGGCTCAGAAGAGGTGAGCTCCCTTTGATCCTGACCATCATCAGTTGGTTGCTTCTGAACTGGCAAGTGAATAGCCAGTGGTTTGGAAGACTGAGGACGAGAAATACGCCCTTTGATAGGTATGATGAGGGTGTCATTAGGCACTGCTTCTTGTTCTTCTTCAGTGTCCAGAGACAGCACTACCTTCATGAATTCATCCTTGTACATACGAGCATCGTTGCAGTACGCTTCGACACCTTTGAAAGGATAGAGATCAGCAACCTCCTTTTGAACCTCTCCATTGTCATCGATATATTTGAAACATTGATGGAGAGTCGAAGGAACAATGTTATGTTCATGCAGGAATGGTCTTCCCAACAGAGCATTATAAGAACAACCATGGTTGTCAATGATGTAGAAGATCACCTTTGTGCGAAGATTGCCTACTTGGAGTTTTAGGCGAATCTTGCCCAGAGGTTCACTCCTTCCCTGATTGAACCCAAGGATGGTGGTAATTGTACTGGAAAGACTATGCACTGGGATCTTCAGCGCATCTAACATTGTCTTCGGCATGATGCTGAGGGCAGACCCTGGATCTATCAGAATACGATTGACTTTCATCGAGTCGACATATCATGTATAGTATAGAGGACGGTCGTGCCTATTATCTTCTATCAACATGTCATCCTGTGAGAAAGTTATGTTTGGAATTAACTCCAACACACTATGACAATGGAGGCAAGAGACTGGTTCTGCTTTCGGCTTCTTTAGCAGGGCTAGATAGGTTTCTGCATGCATGAGAGCCTCATTCAGAGTTTTTTGAGTCTCTTTGGAGAGGTGCAAGAGCTCGAAGATTGACAGCCTGGCCGGTGTATTGGCTAACTGAGCTATGATATCAAAGTTGTAAGGCTTTTCAAGTCCTGAGGGAGATGATTTCTTCAAAGGTTTGTCGAAGCGGACTTGTTTGCCTTTGTCGGCTACCGTCGGCTTGGGAGGAATGGGTTCTACAACCACCCGTAAGGAGACAGAAGGGTTGCCCTCAGTAGAAGCATGCTGTACTGGAGCAGGCTCAGAAAAAGAAGCAGGATTTTCCTGAGCTTCGGGATAAACCTTTAGATAGGCTTTCCCTGATCTGGTGCCCAGCAGGATTTTTTCGTCAACTATGGGGTCAAAAGACACCATATTGCAAGTCTTTATCTTGCCCTTGGAGCGGTCTTTCTTCTTGGAGGAAGAGGAAAGTTCGAACTCCGAGGCAAGATCCGGATGAATCCACATAATCTCGCCATTGTCAAGAGACAAGGGGACAAGACCTTCACTTCGTGGAAGAGGGAGATTATCGATCTCATGAGTAGCTTTGGGGATAGGGATGACACCATGTTGTACCATCTGCAGCGGAAAGTCACCGAATTGAACTGAAACCATGTTTGCGGTAACAGTCTTCTCATCTTGCTGTAGAGTGACAACACCAGCATTGACCAGATCTTGAATTTTGCCCTTGAGCACATAACATGCTCGAGTGGGATGCCCAATGAACCTGTGATAGACACAGTACTTAGGATGATCAGTTTTGCCGACTTCATCAGGCTTCTTCGGATCTGGGAGTTGGAGCTTATTGCTTTTGATCAAGCAATCAAAGATGCTCATGATGTCATTCTCATCGAAGGAGTACTCTACTTTCGGACGAGGTTCCCTTGGTGGAGGTGCTGAAGGATTAGAAGTGGACGTTGGTGGAGCTACATTGACCGCCAGAGATTCTTTGTTCTTCAAGTTGATATTCAAAGTTTCTTTTTCCTTGCGGTTGTTCTGGCGATTACCATCACCCGATGTCTGATGTTCATCCCGGTCGGGGTTAGACATTTGTACCCCTAGCTGCTTGAATTTATCAGCACTAACTTCAGCTGCTTTAGCGTTGACAATGAAGGATGGCCAGTCTTGGAACTGAGTAGACCCTATCCATATGCTGATGATAGGCAAAAGATTTGTCTTGCAGGTGTCTATGGTGACAGCGGCCGGAGTTCCAGGAGGCATTTTTAAAGCTTTCCGGCGGAACCTTTCAATGAAACTCTCAGCAGTTTCATTGTGTCTTTGTTTGATTTTATTGAGGGCTGACATGGTCATGTCGTTGATCCCCTCATAGAATCATTCCAAGAAGATTTGTTTCAGACTTGAGAAAGAGGTGATACAGCCATCGGGCAAGCTTCTGTACCAATCGTATGCCACACCGGCTAAACAGTCGACGAATACTCTAGTAAGAAGAGCATCATTTGGCTGAAGTTGGATAGTTATTACCTCGAAGTGGTTAATGAGCTGACTAGGAGAAGTGATGCCATCAAACAGCAAGATTGTTGGGATTTTGTACTTAGGAGGAAATGGGACTTCCTTCTATTCAACTGGGTAAGGTTGCTTGATTCCCAACCTCTGCAAGTTGTCATTCTCTTTAAAGGCCTCGAACTGAGTGCACAGGAGCTTGACAGCATCATTGGCATCTTCTACTGATGTAGAAGGAGCAGCTGAATCACAGTATTTGGGGGAGGAACAGCGTGGTAAGCACTACCCCCAGCACCTGACTGACTGGTGTAGGTTGAATCTGTACAGGAGGTACTTGAGGAGATGCTACCCCCAGCCCTGTATTGACAGGCACCGACGATGCTATGATTTCAGGATTTGCAGGAGGTATGGTCGATGGTACTATATGTTGGGCCAGAATGATAGAATGCATATTTGCGACCATTTTGGCCATGGTCTTCAACTTGTCTTCTAGCGCAGCTATTCGTTGTTCTTGACTAGTTGAACTAGAAGCATCTGGATCTTCAGTGACAACATAAGCTGTCACTTCTCTAGGTACAGTGGAGGACACTGTCTGTTCCGAACATTCGCTGTATGCATCGTAGTCGGAGAAAGAATTATCGCCTGAATGAGAAGGAGGGAGATGACTGGAAGGATCTTGGAGATTCTTTTACTGATTGTTTCTTGGCTTCGGGATCTGGTATGTTGGAATAATCCTTTAGAAGATTCTTGGAGTAAATCCAAATACCGCTGGCTTGGCTTGCGAGACTTGCCGTGCTTAGAGCACTTCCTACCCCCAGTGTCTCTGGAAGTCATATTGACGGAAGCGTATAGAACTTCGTCTTCATCTTCTGACATAGGTTCAGAGGTTGCAAAGTTCAGACGATCGAAGACAGATCGTCTTGTTGTCTGACAACAACACTTGATAACAACTTTGTGATTACAATGGTGTCCAAGTGGTTGCACTGGAGGCGTTGAGATGTTGCCCCATTTCTGCTTAAGGTGTTCTCGGAGATCGAAAACAACAACGGGACGAGAAGAAGTTCGAGGGATGTGTTCTTTGACAACATTCGGAACATGGTTCCGGTTCTTCAACAGTTTTATCCCTTGAGTATACAGGGAAGTACTCTCTTCATTAGCATAGGTGTTCGAATTTTTGATCCTAAAAGTTTGCTTCTGATGCTAGTTGGTCTTCGGCATTGGCTGTTTGCATTTCACCAAAGTTGGTCGATTAAGATAAGTTCTTAGATCAGCAAACTCACCCCCAGGCGTTTCTGTCTGAGACACCAGCAATTTTCCCTGTCTTGAATGGGATATCTTGAGAGTTAGGAGATCTTGAAATTCTGCTACCGGTGTAGGCAGAATACCTCTCTGATCAGTACACCTCCCTTTGACAAAAAGGAAAGAAGAACTCTTGTTTGAGAGAGCTCTGGAACTGATTGGTGCCGGAGCACATTCAGATTGATCTTCTACGGTAAAAATTGAGGAAGTCTGAGAAAAGACCAAAGGGCCTTTTTCTTTGTTTTGTGAAGAAGGGTTAGCTAAAGAGCGTTTCCCTCTGTTGTCTTCCAAGTCGTGGGACGAAGAAGTTTAAGAAAAGACCAACGGGCCTTTTTCTTTGTTCTGGAGAGGAGGAGGAATAGTCAAAAGACTACCCCAGTGGATTGCGCTAGAGCAACAGGATGGTTGGACAGAGGAGCAGAGTTTTTTCCCTTGCTGTGAGAAGAGGAGAGATTAGCCAAAGGGCTATCTATTTTAGACTGCGCTGGCGCAGTTTGCGCATGGGTTGGAGTAGTTGTTGGCGCACTGGCAGATTACGCCAGAGGAGTTCTGGCAGAAGGTCTTCTAGCCACTGTGTCAACAACTTGCACAGCAGGAGTCTTGTTGTGAGAGTGTTTGGATTGCACTCTGGTTGCTGGAGTGGTGGATTGCGCAGGCAGGGTTGCAGCCAACTGCGCCAGAGCAATAGGAGTCTTGCACTTTGACAGAGTAGCATAGGAAGTAGGTTGTGCACTGGAGAGGGGAGCAACATATTGCGCATAAGCAGTAGCAGCAGACTGCACAACAGAGACAGCAGTCTTGGGAACAGAGGCAGTAGACTGCGTAGCAGGCTGAGCAGCAGAGGCAGTAGACTGCGCAACAGTCTTAGGGACCCACACTGGATACACTTTGCTCGTGGCAGAAGTTGTTGCAGTGCGAGAGGTGGTCCTGGAGTTGATCATCGCCTCATAGGCCGTCTGGTTGAACTTTACAACCATTGTCTTCTGCGTCTTTCCGATAGATGCTACGTCACATTGAGTTGTCACTTCCTCGTCGGAGGAGAAAGTCGTCTCCAACAGAGTCGTCATTTTGTTTGCAAAAACAAAAGTTGATCTTTATTTCAACAAACTTTGTAAGAAGATTACAAGAATTCTGGGAAAGTATAACTATATGAATCCGATCTGAATGACGATCGCTTTATCCCTTGGACGATGTAAACTTTGAAGACGGTAGCCTCTAAAGATTGCAGCAGCACTTTGGCAAGAACTCCTGATCTCTAGTGAAGATTCTGATCTCTATGTGTGTGTATAAGTGAAGGCTTGAAACTCTACTTATAGAGTTCTAGAA
>JANAVB010042018.1:10186051-10356857 GCA_029216955.1 Iris pallida
AAACCCAAAATACGGGCAATACCGAAATCCCACAAGTTGAGAAAATAAAAATACATGCCAAAAATCCAGATACGAGTATAAATACGAAATACGGGAAATACGGGAAATGAGGGTGACAGAGAGAGAGCTTTGCGTGCTTGGAGACAGAGAGAGAGAAAATTTAGGGGAGAATGAAAAGTTTTCCCTCCATCGATTAAATTTAAGTTTTCCCCTCCGTCGCTATGTGGTCGACAAAATTTTGTGAATTTTTTTCAATATTTTCTACCAATTTTGACAACTAAGTGACGGCATAGCGACGGCTTCCTGCTCCGTCGCTATATCTCCGACGATGTACCGAAAGACGGGCTACCTTCGCTTTCCCTTAAAATAAAAAAATAATTGTCAGCTTTTCGACGATAATCAATCTGTACTTAGTTCGTAGTTCGTCGCTATTAGCGACGGCCTTTATCCGTCGCTAACGGTCCGTTGCCAAATGGCTGTATTTTGGTAGTGAATATAGATAACTCGACCATCGGACCCCATACTTGAGAAGGCAACATCTATCTCAGAGCGATAGGAGGTAAACGCTCGATGAACACGTAGCAATCATGACTCTTCATCCCTATCAGCTTGCGTTCATTGAGATTGACACATCTTGCCAGATTCGACACTAACTGTTAGGGAATCTCAACTTTGTAATCCAATTACATATTATTAATTTATCATCCCTACTCAGTGTAAATGGTGCTTAGGGTTTGACCTAGTTACAATTGGATCTTCGTGTTAGATGAAACTCTGGACGCCTGCAAATAATTTTTAAGTCCTTTCTTGCTTTGGGATTGTCTTTCATTTTTTCCTTGATATCCATCACCGTATTGAATGTTGTCAAATATATTTTTCTTAATATATTTGACATCAAGATCGTGTCTTATGAGATTGTCCTTCCAATAAGGTAAGTCCCAAAAGATACTTCGCTTCGTCCAATTATGGCTATGTCCGAATCCTTCTAAGTGATGGCCTGATCTCGGATCTTCCTTTACAGTCGACAAATCCTCTACCTCTGCCCAAATGATATCTCTAATCAATATCAATGGAGGAGGAGTTAGTTCCTATTTACCAGCTTTAAAGGCGTCCCTGTTCCTTCTACATGGATGGGACATTGGAAGGAATTGACGATGTCAGTAAAAAAACTAAGCTTTTCCTCCATTCTGAAGGCAGAATACCTTACACTTTTCCATATATATCGGACAATACATAATACCATGAGTACTCCACCCATATAACATTCTGTATGCTGGAAAATCATTGATGGTCAACATCAACATCGCTCTCATCTGAAAGTTCTGCTCCATCGATATATCATACGTCTGAACGCCGAACTGCCACAATTTTTTTCAACTCGTCCACCAACGACTGCAAGTAGATATCGATATTCTTCTTTGGATTTTTTGGACTGGGTATGATAAGTGCTAAGAACGTATAAGGAGTTTTCATTCACATCCACGGTGGTAGATTGTAAGGGGTCAAAATTATCGACCAATAATAGTTCTAAGCTCCCAACTGTCTGAAAGGAGTGAATCCATTAGAACATAAAGCCAGCCGAACATTTCTAGGCTCTGCAGCAAATCTAGGATAACATGGATCAAAATTATTTCATGCCTCTCCATCAGATGGATGAGATAATTCTCCTTTATCCATCTTCCGCTCTTTACTAAGCCATATCATGTGTTCTGCAGTATTCGAGGACATATATATTCTCTGTAGCCTCTTTGTGATCGACAAAAACTACATATATTTGTAGGGACACAATCTTGCTCGTCCAGTTGATTTTCCTTTGCCCCGAATAGGCTTGTATCGGTCCTCATGACAGAAAATACATTTGTCTTTATCATTGTTCTCCTTGTAGTACAATATGCAGCCGTTTCAGCGATAATCTATCTTTTCGTAGCCTAATTCGAGTTTTTGTATCATCACCTTCGACTTGTAAAAGTTTTCTGACAAGTCCTTCGCTCCTTTGGGCAGCAACTCTCTAACAAACTGAATTATCTGGTCGTAGCATTCTTGTGGTAAGTTAAAATCATACTTGAGGTTCAACAACCGCATCACCACCGACAAGACAGAATGAGAATCACAACCCGGATATAATGGAGTATCGGCATGGTTGAACATATCATAGAACTCATTCGCAACAAGATTCAGATCTTTCGGATTAAAACTTGGACCGGCACAAGCCGCATCAAATACCAACTCACGTGCCAAGTTTCGATGCTGATATTAGAAGTGGTCTCTAATAGTAGGGTCTTCCACCTCCGTATTAAAGGACGACTGATATTACGGTACCAAAGGTTCTCCTTAAGCCGTCCACTCATTGTAGTTCGGTATGAAACCCTTCTTGTAGAGGTGCTCTCTCACGAGATCTACCTCTTTGAATGGTATATTACAACAATTGACACAAGGATACTTTATGAGTCTTCCGTCCATGAAATAAGGTTGGCTACTAACGTATCTCAGAAATTCCTCGACGCCCGCCTTAAAATCATCCGTCAAACCAATCTTGCTCTCATGTCGCCGATTGTACATCCAAGAAAATTCGACTAAATATCGACTTATTGTTCAAACCAATTCTGTACCATATACCATATATTGGTAAATACAAGTAAAAATTAATTTAGTACCTAATTATAACAACCAAGGTTAACAGTATCAGTATCGAAATCGGTATCACACCATTCCTATGAGTATCGATATCGAAGTCGATAATATCGACCATTCCTATGAGTATCGATATCGAAATCGGTAATACCAACCATTCTAATGAGTATCGATATCGAAATCAGTATCAGATAATTTTTATGGGTATCAATATCGAAATCGATAATATCGACCATTCCTAAGAGTATCGATATCGAAAATGGTATCAGACCATTCCTATGAGTATCGATATCAAAATAGGTAATATCGAAATCGGTATCATACCATTCCTATGAGTGTCAAGAAGGAATCTAGAGAGAGAGTATGAAGCTCTGCTTCACGTTTGGTTCTATATTTTGCTCTGGTAGAGGAAGCCATGAGATTCTGAGAATAAAGAAAGAAATTTTTTTGAATATGAAGCTCTGCTTCACGTTTGGTTCTTATTAGTTTTGGCCGTATCGAATTAGTATCGGCCTATCGGTTTGGTATCACCCATATCGGATTGGTATTGGCCTTATGGAATTGGTATCATCCTATCCGATAGGTATCGTCTGTGTAGGATTGGTATTGGCCGTATCGGATTGGTATTGGTCGTATAGGATTGGTATTGGCCTTATCGGATTAGTATCGGCCGTATCATATCGATGTCGGCCGTATCCTTATATTATAGTATTGACAACCCTATAACACCATCCTAGAGTTAAATAATATTTTGAATAATAATCGGATATCATAATCCAAAATTAACAGATTCGATATCTTAATGTTCGATAATATTCGTATATCCGATTCCAATTTCACGAATTTCGAATAATTTACGAAAACCCAAAACCCTAGCTATTCCCATGAGTCTAAAACCCTAGCTCCATTATGTCCGTGTCCGTGTCTAAAACCCTAGCTAATGTTTACACATGTATCTTCAACCATGTCCAAAATCTAAAATATAAAAACATTAATAAAAATATGCTAGGGTTTACCGAAGATGAAGGAGGAGGGGGTCACGCAGAGAGGGGGTCTGACCGGAGCACCGGGGAGGGGGGCTTTAGAGGGGGCTAAAGAGGGGAGGAGTAGGGGTCAAGGAGGGGGGCGCGAAGAGGGAAGGGAAGGGGGCTGTAGAGGGGGGACAGAGAGGGGGACGCGGAGAGGGGGTCGAGGAGAGGGGCGGAGAGGAGGGGGCAGAGAGGGGGCACGAAGAAGGGGACTAGGGCGGAGAGGAGGGTGTAGGGGGCTGTTGAGGTGGCACTGCCGGCCATCGAGAGCGGAGAGGGGTCGTCGCAGTCGTCGGGAAGGAGGGAAGTTTGGGGGAAAATAAAAATTTTCATAAAAATTTGAGAATGAGTAATAAAGGGTTACTGCTACTGTTTTACTCGTGGACAGCGATGAAAATATCTGTCTCTAAGTAGTCAGTATATAGCTAACGACGAACTGTTGACAGAATTAGCAACGTAAATTAATAATGTATTTTACATATGCTATTAGTTGTTAAGAGGTCGCTATTCCGTCGCTATTTAGCGACGGATTTACTTTCTTCGATAAGATCAGTCGCTAAATTACAGTATTTTTGTAGTGTTAAAATGACCCCTTTTGCCACAATAATAACATCCCTCCTTGCGGTCTACAATCACAAGATCCTGAGAACTTCCCTCTATCCATGCCTCTGACTTAGGCCTTCCCTTCCCGTATGAAGCCACCAGAGCGGACTCCTGCGACGATTCCATTCGCTTGTGCCGGACCTCCTCATTCAATAAGCTACTTTTGACTGCCTTCGTCATGACAACTCCATCAACTACCAGAATACTTCATATTAGCGACGCCTAACAACGTCGATAAAATGATAAAAACGTCGCTAAAATAACTCATCGACGTAATTGGCGACGTTTATGTGTTGTCGTGTTTCATTAAGTCGCTGACCACTTAAACGTCGCTAAATGTCGACGTATAGACGTCGCAAATTCAGCGACTTTGAGCGACTTTTTATCGCAAAATTAGTGATGAAATTTTTGTCGCCAACCATCGGTACAAGTTGCAGGATTAAGCGACGTTTTGGTGACGTCTAGCGACCAACAACGACGCATATGTGTCGCTAAGCATCGTTGATCTGTAGGAAATCATCGACATTTAGCAACATTTAGCGCCATTTAGCAATGCGGGTACAGTTGCTAAACGTCAGCGATCTATAGGATATCAGTGACTCTTAGCGACTCACTTCGGTGTCGCTAAACGTCGCTAAATTTGCAATAAAAAATAATAAAAAGTAGAAAACAGAATGGTTTCCTTGTAGTTTAATAATTAACAACTAATATCAATAGACCCGAAGAACCCTCTATTTAATTCCCTGGGTTCGCCAACCCCTTCGGTGGAACACTCAACACCGATAAATTCACATACATTTAATACGAATAATAAAATAAAATATGAATAAAATGGCACATTAGATTTACAAACAGAGTCTGAAGAAAACCCTGTCATACAGAACAGTGCTATAAATAAACATCCACTCAAATAAGTCTACACACAAGCAACTAATAAAGTCTGAAAGCCTCAATAAATGTATAATATTCAAACCCAATATCATGGGTCTACACATAAACAACAAGTCCATACACAAACAACTAATAAATTGTCCTAACTAGGATTACTGCAGATCTGGAGAAGTAGGGGCACTGCCGTGCATCAGGGATAAGAACAACTCATACTGCTCCCGTGAAATCGATACTGACGTCGATGAATGCAGTGACGTCGGTGGAGTCGATGTCGATGAAGAAGGTAGTGATGTCGGTGGAGTCGATGACGATGAAGGCGCACCCAGAGCACGTATCTGCTCCAATGCTGCTAGTCAATGGTTGTATAAATCCATGGTAATATATTAGCGATGTCTTTTCATAAATGTCGCTAATCGTCGCTGATAATAAAAATATAGCGACGTTCACCGACTTTTTTGCGACGTAAAATTTCGTTATACTAAATATAGTCGCAATACGTCGCAAATAGTCGCTAATAGTGACGTATTATGATGTTACTTTATACGTCGCTAAGTTTTAAAATATTAGCGACGTATTGCCTATATGTCGCTAATTGCATCACTGATATGACATATTTTGTTATTGTCTACTTCGGAGCAGTTACAGAAGACCAGAAGTTGCCGCACCCGTTGATTACGGAGTTTTTCGACGTCTTTCCCGAGGAGTTGCCAGGATTACCGCCAGATCGAGATGCGGAGTTCAGCATTGACTTAGTGCCCGGATCAGCGCCGAAGTCCCAGCATTGCCACAAGATCAACCCGAAGGAAGCTGTAGAGTGGAAGGCCCAGATTGATGAGTTGGAAGGCAAGGGTTTTATTCGGTCCAGTGCTTCACCCTGAGGAGCACCGGTACTCTTCTCATCGAAGAAGGATGGGACTGTTAGGATGTGTATCGATTACCGTGCACTCAATAACATCACCTTCAAGAATAAATACCCATTGCCGCAGATAGATGAGCTATTTGACCAGCTTAGTGGAGCTAAGGTCTTTTCCAAGATTGACCTTCGATCGGGGTATCATCAGATGAAGGTTCGTGAGCAGAATATTTTGAAGAAAGCTTTCAATACCCGCTACGGCCAGTATAAATTCTTGGTGATGCCATTCGGACTTACAAATGCCCCAACAGTGTTTATGAACTTGATGGATAAAGTTTTTCTCAAGTATCTGGACAAGTTTGTCGTAGTCTTCATTGACAACATTCTGATATATTCGAAGAACGAGGCGGAGCATGTGGAGCAACTGCGGATTGTGTTGGAGATTTTGTAGAAGGAAAAGTTGTACGGGAAGCTCTCGAAGTGTGAGTTCTTCTTAGACAGAGTGGAGTTTCTGGGGCATGTAGTAACTGGAGAGGGGATTTCTGTGGATCCCAAGAAGATTGAAGCTGTGGAAGCATGGGCACCTCCCAAGTCAGTAGCCGAGATTCATAGTTTCCTGGGGCTAGCAGGATACTATCAAAAGTTCGTGAAAGATTTTGCCAAGATAGAAGAGCCGATGACGAAGCTTACACGGAAGGACGAGGAGTTCATCTAGAGCGACGCCTGCTAGTCAGCATTTAAAGAATTGAATAGAAGGTTCACTACAGCGCCAGTTCTAGCTTTTCCATCTGGATCTGGAGGGTTCGTTATATACAGCGTTGCATCAGGGAAAGGCTTGGGACGTGTGCTTGAGCAGAAGAAGAGGGTCATTGCTTATGCTTCAAGACAGTCGAGGCCTCATGAGAAGAATTACCCAACACATGACTTGGAGCTTACATCAGTCATTTTTGCCATGAAACTGTGGAAGCACTATCTGTATGGATAGCGAGTAGACATCTTCATGGACCACAAAAGCCTGAAGTATGTTTTTACTCAGATGGAACTGAATATGAGACAACGTAGATGGCTGGAACTCATAAAGGATTTTGACATCCATTTGTAATACCATCCTGGGAAGGCGAATGTGGTAGAAGATGCTCTCAGTCGATATCATGTTTCTATGTTTCTCACTATGGATCGACATCTTCTAGAGGATCTTGAGAGTTTAGGGATTAAAATTGTCCTTTCGAGAGTTGGAGGGCAATTGATGTACTTGCAGATACAGTCAGGACTGTTAGAGAAGATCAAGGAGGCCCAGTTTCTAGATGAGGGACTCCGATGTCTCAGAGGCCAGGCAGAGGAAGGATTGCTTGATGATTTCAATATTGTAGATGATGGATCCCTGAGGCACGAAAACCAGTTGTGTGTGCCCAAGTATTTGCGGGAGGAGGTTATGCAGGAGGCCCACCAGACGCAATATTCTATTCATCCTGGATCTACCAAGATGTATAAGGATCTGCGGGAGTATGTTTGGTGGTATGGAATGAAACGAGAGGTTGCTAGATTTGTTTCAAGATACCTTGTGTGCCAGCAGGTTAAGGCGGAGTGCCAGAGACCAGCAGGATTACTCCAGCCTTTACCTATTCCGGAATGAAAGTGGGAGCACATAACCATGGACTTCGTCTCTAGTTTACCGCGTACGCTCGGTGGCAAGGATGCTATTTGGGTTATTGTGGACAGATTGACGAAATCTGCTCACTTCTTTCTGTTCAAGGTGGGGTTGTCGACCAAGAAGCTTGTAGACCTTTACATGCGTCAGATCGTGCAAATTCATGGAGTACCAGTGAGTATCATCTCAGACAGGGACAACCGCTTCATATTTCACTTCTAGAGGAGTCTACAGCTGAGCTTGGGTTCACAGTTGAAGTTCAGCACCGCCTACCTTCCACAGACAGATAGGCAGTCCGAGAGAACCATCTAGACATTAGAGGACATGTTGCGGGTTTGTGCACTTGATTTCGGCGGTTCGTCGGAGGATCACTTGCATCTTGTAGAGTTTGCCTATAACAACAGTTATCAGGCTAGCATTGAGATGACACCGTTCGGGGCACTATATAGACGGAGATGTCGCACACCTTTATCTTGGGACGACGTTAGCGAGTGGATTTTGCTTGGGCCAGAGATGGTGATAGACTCAGCTGAAAAGGTCAGACTGATTAGAGAGCATCTCAGAGTTGCACAAGATCAGCAGAAGCATTGGACGGACAGCAGCAGACGGCCACTGGAGTTCACAGTTGGGGATAGATTATTCCTGAAGATCTCGCCAACCAGAGGCATCATTCGTTTCGAAAGAGGTGGGAAGCTCAGTCCCAGATTCATCGGGCCTTTCAACGTGACGGCACGGATTGGCGAGGTGGCATACCGATTAGCGCTTCTAGCTAGCTTGGAGGGAGTATATGACGTTTTCCACGTGTCTTAGCTTCGATGCTACATTCCGGATCCGAGCCATGTGGTAGATTATTCAGAGCTAGAGGTGGGTCCGAGCTTGACCTACGAGGAGCAGCCAGTGGAGATCCTTGATCGGAGGGAGAAGCAACTGCAAAATCAGATTATACCGCTTGTCCGAGTCATGTGGAGACACCACTCTCCAAGAGAGTCCACATGGGAGTGTGAGGATGAGATGCAGGAGTGCTATCCCAGTTTATTTGCTTGATTGTACCTTTATTTTTGAAAATTTTTATTTTAATAGATATTGTGGTGTTTGGTGAACAATTAATTTGATTTTGGATTTAATAAACATGATTGTCATTCCTTGAAATTTTGAGGACGAAATTTTTGAGGGGGGAAGATTTGTAATCCCATCTCCCAATTTGTTTTTTCTAAAGAATAATATTTCAAAAGGAATTTATATAGTTATTTAATTTATGATTTTGTTAAATCATTATTAGTATATTATGTTAAATATATTTTTATATCTTTGGGCTTTTATATATTAGGTCGGTTTGGGCTGTTTGGGGATAATGGGCCTTCTAATCTAGATTATTAATTGGCGTTTATTTCTGAGAAGAATCAGGTTCTTCTCTTTACTTCCAAACCTTTCTTTAACAGCTGGAGTGCTGGTAAAATTTTAAATTTTGAAATTTCGTTACAACCGTTCAGTGCAGAGAGTATAAACTCTCAGTTTTCCCGCCTCTTGCTTTCTTCTTACGCTAGCTTCAATGAGCTGAACGGCCTATTTATACTGCTCATCATCATCCTTCTTTGCTGCTAAGAATTCATCAGAAATTTCTTCTTCTTCCCCAATTTCCTTCTTCCTGGATCAACATAGCTCGATGCAGCTGACCATGGCGGTCGCATGAGAGCTTCACGACGATTGAGCATCCAGTGATGTCCTTCTTCCTCGACGTCAATGGTGGATTTTTCTTATGATCGTGACGCATAAGGGAATCTCGATCTCTTCAACGGTCGGCGTGTGTAGGAAGCTCATCCTCATCAACGGGCGGTCATCATCGTTCTCGACGGTAGCATTTTAGATCATTCGATCGATCGAATTTCCTTCTAGCCTCTCAGATCAACTCTGATGAGTTTTGATTTGAAGTTCATGCATAATTCATTTCTAGTACGATCAAATTATTCTTGATCTACTATGTGCATCAATTATTTTGAGCAGAGTTTAGATCGGATCGATTGCTGGGAGTTAGAGCAGTTTGGGAAAGGAATTCTTAGTGAGTGTCTCGTTCATCTATAACTCTTAGATAATCTTAGGCATTGTCGATTCTTTGTTATATCTAATTACTCTGTTGTCTTGAAACAGTTTGATGAAATGTCTCTAGAAGTTTAGAACTGATTGAACGCGGTGACTATGTCGGATTCGTGAATTTAGAACTCTGAGTCGAAGGGGATCATCTGCAGGTACTGTTCCTAAATTCTAGTAGTTGTTGTTTCCTGCTTGGGATTCCTATTATTTAGTTCGATCTATGTTAATTTGAGACCAGCTAGGCGTGTCCAGTAGCCGCTTGTATCCTGTCCAGATCCTTGGATGTTGAAAACTTCTCGTGCCCTGCTAAGACCTGTCCTGCTAGGTTGATTGCACCTCTGTGCAGTTTCTATTATGGCCATATCCTAGGAAATTTAGGTGGTTGTTGCCCATATGTGGCTTGTGCAGTGTTGTCTAAGTCCTAGTTAGGAAGTAATTGATTGTTGTAGGCATATATTTTCTGAGACAAGTTATGATGTCTCAAGCTCTTTTATTTCATGGCCAAACATATTTTGTATTGAGTTGTAGCTGTTCTTGCTATTCGTTTCTTATTATTTTGATCATTTAAAAGCATGAGGGAAATTATTTTTATCTCTTCTGGATTGTTAATTCCTATGTTTATATGATTGGTAAACATTAGTTAACACTACAACAAAAAGGCCTATTAATAACGCTCGATAAGACGTATTGATGACGCCTGATACCTAAGCGTTATCAAAGTTCGAAATACCTTTTTTCTATGACGGTTTGGGCTAATTCTGGACTTTTTATAACGTTTATAAAACAAAACGTCATTAATATTTCAGAGCGGTGGCAAACTTGTAATTCCTTCACTGTATAAAAGCTCAGTGGGAGAGAGAAAATTTATTTCTCATCCATTTTCTAACCGAGCAGCATCTCTCCTCCTCAAACCTCTTCTCCCCCAATTTTCAACCCTAACCTTAATTACTCCGGCGATGGGATCGACTACGCAGCAACCCTTCGGCGACTGAGATATCGGTGCAGAGCCACCACTTCGGCAGCGTTCTCCTTCCTTTCTCCCAACTCCAAAACCCTAACCCTAGAGCCCGTTCTCTTCAAAATTAGGGCTAGGGTTTTTAATTTCTTCTTCCTTCCGACAAAAAATCGGGAGCGGGTTCATGACGTTCCTCTCCGGCGTGGTCTGGTCCCGTTTTGGTAAGGAATTTCTTCTAACTTCTTAGATTCAATACGAATTTACGATTTTTGAGACGTTTACGTGAGCATTTCCAAATCAAGCAGGCCTACAAAAATCTGGCATGAGGCCAATGGTAATAATCGCGGTCATCTGTGTGCGGTAAGTAATTCTTTCCATAGTCGGGATTGGGGTGGTAAAAGCTGCAGGCGAGCTCGGTTTCCTGACACTCGATCCATTGTATCGATACTTACTGATGATACACTGGCCCATTCTAATTATATATGGATACCCAATGCTTCTGTAAAATTTGCAGATGGCATTAGAGACCTGAAGATGCATAATTTGCAAGTAAAGGTTGTCTTACAGATCGGACGGAGGCTTTTTTTTTTTTTCTTGAACTTCAAATTAGGATAGTCTTAGTTTAACCTAATATGAATTGTAGTAGCTGTCTTTGTACTTGGCCTCCCCACAGAGGACTAATAGACATGAACAACATTCTCTAGAACATTTCAAAGGATGTCCATTCTCTAGAACATGCCTAAAGATTTATAAAATTACATTCTTAATAGATGATAGAATTTTCCACATACTTCATTCATTTTGCATTGCACAGGACTCTTATAAACATTTCAAGCTACTTCTATAAGAGAAAAAGTGTTTGGAGTGGCTCAAATTTATTTAAAATTAAAAAATTATGTTTATCTATGTCTAAGTTTATTAGGATTCATTTCTTGGTATTTCATAGTTAATGTCGGATGCTTGTATATGTTTTAGAATTTGTATTTTTGCCTGTAAATATAGCTTCCTCTTTTTGTGAAGGACGAGAAAGAAAGAGAAAATAATTAAGATTAGGTAATTTTTGTCCCGTTTTGGTAAGGAATTCTTTCATTTGTTGGGGGCTTATATGTTTTTTTTTTCTCTCGGAAAAGGATTGGAAAAAAAGAAAACTTACGGGCTCTACTTAGGTTATTATTGGTATTTATTTTGTTTTGTATGATGTGATCATTTTAATTTTTTGGGCTTATAGATGATAATATGGTGTTCATATAATTTCCTTTGTTCACATTTAATTTCCTCTGTTCTAGTAAACACTAACGAACTACGAATGTGACGGATATGGAGGTCCGATAGGAACCTCTCTCGACCAGTCCACGAAGAAGAAGATGAGAAAGAGGGAGAGGAGGTCGACCCGCCGCGGTGGCTCGACCGCTGGATTGCCTCCAGAGCCTCGTTCGACAACCACCACCGCAGTGCCAGCAGCAACACCAGCTGCGGCAGAGCGAGAGCCTCTACGGAGTACCACAGGGACCCCATCAAGACTCTCGAGATCGGCACGGCCCGCCCCTTCTCCTACTCGACCCCGGCCAATGCCATCCCCCGCCGGCCCCAAACGAGCTCGTCCCCCCTCCACAGGCACTCCCGGTAAGATCGTGTTCAGACTCGCATATTCCATAGATTTTGGTTGTGACTCTTCTTTCAGATTCATTCTGACTCAAAGTCATTTTCATTTCATCTCTATTATTAGTGTTAGTCTTGACACAAATTGCTGAGTCGGCTCGACTCGAGTCTATCAAATGCATAATAAATATGAATGTCATTTGATCGAGAGTTTCATAATCCTCTGATTGATTTAAATTCTAGTCGAGCTTCAAGAATCTCGGATTTTTTCTCTTCAGGAATAGACGTGAACTGTGGCACCTACGTCCAGTGGATGTCAGCTTTGCGAAGGATGATCGGACCAACGGGGCAATCTTGTGTGCTGGGTATCCTGGAGAGGCGGGCGGATTGGCAATTGCCCAGGTTCTATTTGGACAGCACAATCCAAGTGAGGTTTTCTCCTTTGTTTCTACAAATTTGTCGTTATCAATCAACATCCATAAGGCCACGATACGGACTCAGGATACGAACACGGATACGGATAAGTTAAACTTACAATAGATTTTATCCAAATAAGTAAAGTATATTGAACTTTGTTTTTTTCTTTTTCGGGATTTTGCTACATGTTATGTGGACAGTTTTGATGTGGCCAAGTTTTGATGTGGACAATTTTGGTAGTTGTAAATATATATATATATGTATTTGGATATTCAATGTAATGAAGATGTTGATATGTACTCTATTTTGAGAAATGAAATAAAGATGGTGATATATAATGTTAAGTTTTTGGAATGTAATATATACTGTGCAGTATAGAGCATTATAAATATGCTAATTTGAATAGTATAAAGTGTTATAAATGTGCTGCATTGAGCCTATACATATTATCTATTCATAACGTTTTAATATTGTTCTGAATTGTGCACTATATATGAACTATTCATAAAGCTTTTATAGAAACTATTCATGATGGTTTTTTTATAACGCTTTTAAAAAACATTTATAACACCCGTTTTCATAACAGTTGCTTTGGAAAAAAAAAGCGTCATGGTTTGTCATTAAGGACACTTTTTAGCCATCTTTAAAAGGATTTTTTATTGTAGTGTAACTGTATGACACTGCGTGATATAAGGGTGTTTTCAATGGTCACGACCAAGGGATTATAAGTTTGGGCATCTGTGGTGGCCTATAATCATTTCTCAACTATATGTTGTTTTGGTTTATAAGTTTTTGATATAATTTCAGTAATGTATTCCTGGAGTGGTCTTTTAGTTTCAAGTAAAAACTTGGTAGCAGTTACTGATTAACTGCAGTACTGTTAACTGTCAGTGATCTTTAGTTGAATGTGAGTAGAATGATTTTTATTAGCACTGAATGGATTATCAGCAATTTAGGGTTCGAGCTCAATACAGTAAAGCATAGATTGAAGGCATAGTTAAGGAATATCTGGTGAGTGAAGAATGAAGTGAATGAAAGGAGTATTGAGAAAGTTCAGTTGAGGTTTGGACATGAAGACAGGGCAACAAGTCAGGATAAATTTCAGACTATCATTGGTTTAGAAGTAAACCTGGGCAATATGGAACTGGGGTTGGCCTCTGGTACTAGGCTGTATGGAGATTCTTTGACAGGATATTAGTCATTGCTTAATTCATCTATGCTACTTCATGATAGATTACTCCACGTTATTTTAAAATTCTATTTTATGAGTGATCTGGAATGACCCTTCACTGAAGAGCTAGGAGTTAGCTGTTAGGTTTAGAAGGGTATTAAAGAATAGTAGTAAATATGTCAATGATAGGAGCCTAATTTTAGTTTAAAAGTTAAACATAGTTGTATGATCAATTGGGCTAACCTGTTAAGGAATAGCTGATACACTCTTAGGCTACATTATGATAGTTGATTTGGATGTTTTAAGTAAACTATGCAAGAGGGGGATTCACTTATCAGTGAGACAGGGGATTGATCAGTGAGACAGAGGACTGATCAGAGAGACAAGGAAGAGTAGTAGTAGGGTGATTTTGTTAGGCTCAATTTAGGACAGTGAAATTCTTATATATTAACTGCAGGTTCCTGCGAAGGAACTTTAGCTACTGTCATCATGGTATCAAATTTTTGATCCTGAGATTCAATATCAGTACACTAGTATAGAGAACTTCTTAATCATATGCATCCTAGTTTATTATAACTGTTGACCACCCCTTTCCTTTTAAGTTTTTGGATACTTTGAGGATTACTATAGAATTGTTTGTGAATAACTTTAGAGTAACTAAATTGTTTAATAAGATAAATAATTAAACCTAAATCACTAGTGTATTTCAAATAAATTAGAGCTTATTTAGATCTTTAATAAACTTGTACCTATTAACAGGAGGATATCCAGCTCCATTGTTTACCTGTACTTTCCCGGAGCAAGGCAAGTACTTTTCTATGGTTTTTGTGCATTTACATATCTTGTACTCTTCTTGTGACACGTCCTGACACGATATCTTGTACCCCTATATTTCCTGTTCTTGTACTTGTGTAGGGAGGAGAAATACACTAGCTATGTGACCAAACCTCGGTTATTATATTCATGTAGATATCTTAGGTCTCGCTGTCACGACCCGTACCCTAGAGTAAGGGTACGAGAATTTGTACTACCAAAATAAGTCATATCAGCGACGAAATTAGCGACGTCGACTTAAAACGTCGCTAATATTTTTAGATTTAGCGAGTCCAAAAGAACGCATCACAATACGTCGCTGATAGCGACAAACAGCGACATATTGCGACTATATTTAGTGTAATAAAAACCAACGTCGTTGATTTGTCGGAAAACGTCGCCAGTTTTATTAGTTCAGCGACGTTTAGCGTCGCAAAGTTTAAGACGTCGCCGAATATTAAAGGAAGGCCGACGCTTTGCGACGTATTTACGGACGTCGCTAACTTCTGCTAAATAGGGTTTCCGCGGTTCGACTTTTCATTTCTCCCTCTCCCCAAATTTTTTGTTCCCGCCCCTCTTCCCCGACCTCGACGACAGCCCGACCCCCTTCCCTCTGGCGCCGCTCATCCTCCTCCTCCACCGTGAGCCCCTTCTCCTCCCTCCGGCGAGCCCCTTCTCCTCCTCCTCCTCCACCGTGAGCCCCTTCTCCTCCTCCACCGCGAGATCCTCCTCCTCCTCCTCCTCCTCCTCCTCCACCACCGCGAGAAGACTGAAGGTAAACCCTAACCCTAATTAAGGTGTTTTTCGTGTCCAAAATGGACACGAAGACACATTACGACCATGTGTTCACTGATACAGTGTGTTCATGAGGTTTTGGACACTTTGTGTCCATTTGTTGGACACGTGGACACCCCCAAGTTTGTATATATATGTATTTCACCTCTGTACACTTAATCCCCTCCTCCTCTACCACCGAACTTGTCCTCCTCCTCCTCCTCCACCACCGCGAGGAGACTGACGGTAAACCCTAACCCTAATTGAGGTGTTTTTCGTGTCCAAAATGGACACGGAGACACATTACGACCATGTGTTACTGATACAGTATGTTCGTGAGGTTCTGGACACTTTGTGTCCATTTTTTGGACACGTGGACACCCCCAAGCATGCATATATATGTATTTCATCTTTGTACACTTAATCCCCTACATACACTTGTGTATTTTCGTATTAATTTGGATTTGCATATTGGGTTTGGGTTTCGATATAGTGTTTGATACATTGTTTCACCTTGCAACATTCCTACACTTATTTTAGACAACAAGTATAAGAACCAATTAGTCAACATCTATTTGTAGAAGAAGAAAAGAAGAAGAAGAAGAAGAAAAGAATAAAATAACATTGCTCAACACCCTATGACAACTCTTTGTAGAATTGTGTTAAAGTGTGAGTTCTACAGTATGGTTCTCTTTGTAGAATAAAATGACATCGCTCAACCCTATCGATCCTCTATACAAGTCTTCCTTCATATATTGTCTTAAAGTGTGAGTTCTACAGTATGGTTCTCTTTGCAGAATTGTGTCTTATTATAGACAACAAGGGTTTCCTATTTTTACAGGTAACATGGCAACATGTGTAAAGGAACATATAGGTGTGTGTTTGTGTTTGAAAGGGAGTGTCACAAGAGTAAGGCGTGAGCATGTGTTAGTATTTTGAGCTGTGAGAGTATTTGTTCTATTGAGGTTAGTACCAACTGTATTTTGGCTCCAGCACCAGCTCCATTTGTATTAATCTACGGTACGACATGGTGATCAGGATATAGTCCATGCAGCCATTCGACTGGCGAGGTAGAAACTATGTAGTCGAAATAAAGTTGACTGTCATCTGACCCTCATCCCTCTGTAGTAATTGCATTACTAAATAGCAGGAAAGAGTTTGGAGGATTATGTCAAAACACACGGCTTAGAAAATTATGACATGTTAGTCTTCCGACACCGCGGTAACATGATATTCACATTAAGGGTCTTTAATAAGGTGACATGTTGTGAAAAGAAATATCCTTATAGTTCTCCTAAGGATTTGAAAAAAACCTCTGTAATTCCTCCGGGTCATGCCGCCGGCTGTGCTGCATCTCCCTCCTCTTCCTGCCCACTTCTTCTCCCCCGACTCTACACTTGAGCTGGATATCATATGTGGCTGAGAGAGTCAAATAAGAAGAAGGGAAGTAGGAAGGAGCAGATGGGTTCAGAGCCATGCTGGAGGAGAGGAGAAGGAAAATGCTTGATCAGAACTTGAGGTGGAAAAGTTGTGACGTTGATAGCGTGAGAGAGGGAGAGGGTGACTGGAGGGAGGGAAGTGGCTGCATGTCTTTGGCTCACTCGAGCGGTATTTGTCCTCCGACCCTCATCCCTCGGCAATGATGATACGACAACCTATTACTATATCTTATATAGTAGTAGATGATGTCTTTGTATTACATTATGTGAGTTCATCTTGATTCTGTTACATTCTTCAGATACTAGATACGATAAGAACATATACTACACCATATGTACAGAACATAGATGATTCACACTAATGTATGCTAGAATAAATTTTGGGTTGTGTCCTGAGCCATTCGTTTCCATATTTTGTGTGATTGTTGTAGACTTGGTTATAGGGACTGAAACCTGTGTACAACGAGAAATGGACATTCTATGATTGTTTGGATCCTATTCTACAGTGAGAAATGGTTATCTTTTTCAACTGCAGGAAGAAATAGATATTCTGTATTTTTTTTTGCAGATTTAGCGACGTTTACCGACGTCCTCCGACCCTCATCCCTCGGCAATGATGATACGACAACCTATCACTATATCTTATATAGTAGTAGATGATGTCTTAGTATTACATTATGTGAGTTCATCTTGATTCGTTACATTCTTCAGATACTAGATACGATAAGAATATATACTACACCATATGTACAGAACATAGATGATTCACAATAATGTATGCTAGAATGAATTTTGGGTTGTGTTCTGAGCCATTCGTTCCCATACTTGGCAATTAAGCCATTCGACTGGCGAGGCAGAAACTATGTATCCGTAGATAAAGTTGACTGTCCTCCGACTCTCATCCTTCGGCAATGATGATACGACAACCTATCACTATATCTTATATAGTAGTAGATGATGTCTTAGTATTACATTATGTGAGTTCATCTTGATTCTATTACATTCTTCAGATACTAGATACGATAAGAACATATACTACACCATATGTATAGAACATAGATGATTCACACTAATGTATGCTAGAATGAATTTTGGGTTGTGTTCTGAGCCATTCGTTCCCATAATTGGCAATTAAGCCATTCGACTGGCGAGGCAGAAACTATGTATCCGTAGATAAAGTTGACTGTCCTCCGACCCTCATCCCTCGGTAATGATGATACGACAACCTATCACTATATCTTATATAGTAGTAGATGATGTCTTAGTATTACATTATGTGAGTTCATCTTGATTCTGTTACATTCTTCAGATACTAGATACGATAAGAACATATACTACACCATATGTACAGAACATAGATGATTCACACTAATGTATGCTAGAATGAATTTTGGGTTGTGTTCTGAGCCATTCGTTCCCATACTTGGCAATTAAGCATGTGAAATAGAACTGATTATGTTTAGTTTGTCTGACGATATAGATTTTCACATCCAAATTGAAATGGATTGTTACTTCGTTGATCGTACATGGATGTACTAGCGGATCAACCTCCTGGATCGTAGGTACTTATAAGTATTGACCGTATCGGATTAGTATCGATCTATCGTTTTGGTATGGGCCGTATCGGTTGGTATTGGTCTTTACGAATTGGTATCGTCCTATCCGATATGTATCGGCCGTATAGCTAGGATTCATATTGGCCTTATCGATTTGGTATCGGTCATATCCGATAGGTAGCGGCCGTGTTAGATTATTATATACCATTTCGGATTAGTATCGTTGGAAAGTAGTCGACAATGCTTCGTATTGTGAAGTGATATTGTTGTAGACTTGCTTATAGGGATTGAAATCTGTGTACAGTGAGAAATGGACATTCTGAGAACTGGACATTGTATGATTGTTGTAGACTTGGTTATAGGGACTGAAACCTGTGTACAGTGAGAAATAAACATTCTGTGATTGTTTGGATCCTATTCTACAGTGAGAAATGGTTAGCTTTTTAAACTGCAGAGAGAAATGGACATTCTGTATTTTATTTATTTTTTATTTTTTTTGCAGATTTAGCGACGGTTACCGACGTTTACCGACGTCCTCCGACGTAATTTTGCGTCGGCAAACGTCGGTAGATAAGCGATATTATCCAGGTTACCGACGTTTAGCAACGTTAATATATGTCGGAGGACGTCGGTAAACGTCGGTGAACGTCGGTAATCATCCCCAGGAATTCCCAGGATTTACCGATGTTTAGCGACTTTGAACATGTCACTAAACCACCGACGACTCGACGGTAATTTGTTGGTAAATTTACCGACGCGTAGCGACACGATGTATTACGTCGCAAAGCCACCGACGACACGACGGTAGACGTCGGCATTATACCGACGCATAAATACGTCGGTAAACGTCGGTAATTGCGACGTTTGGCGACGTTTAGAAGATCAGCGACTAACATTTCTGCGACCAGCCAGAAACGTCGGTAATTTCATCGCTAAATATTTTTAGCGACGAATATTGTCATTTTAGCGCCGTCTTTAGGCGTCGCTAAAATGACTTATTCTGGTAGTGTGGGTACGTCCAGCCTACGCTACAGTGTCGGCAGTAGAACGATATCCTAGGTCAATCATCTAACAATTTATAAGGTACCCGTACAGTATATACACTCAGAATGGAGGTGACATAGCAGAATACCGTCTCAATCACATCTAAGGCAGAAATGATAAGATAGATAGATAGATATGAAATGAAAAGAAATCCACAGAGATACAACCAGATAGAGTCTAAGTGTCTAAGATATCACAATCCAGAAAATATCCCAAATCTCAATATACAGTAATATATAGAGATCCTAGACTAAGGGTGTGTCATCCACTGCTAAGGGGTCCTGCTGCTGGTCCAGGTCACAGCAATCCTCTAAGGTAGTCCCATAATATGTGGGATAGCACGCCTTGTCCTTATCATCTGTAATATTTTCAACAGGTCCAGTCAGGACAGGAGCGAGCACAATACATCTTACCAAATCATAACAGGTTAGGAAATATAAACATACTAGAGAGTAAGATACATGAAAATGAAAGAACAACATGATGTACATGAAAAATGAGAGATATTTGTAAACTGGAAATATATATATATATGTTAGGTAATAATTGTAAGTGACTAGTGATTTAGAGCACAATATGGTTATGTAAACGGCACGATGTTGTACACGAGTAATCTACATAGGTTTTATACGAGTCAGCTACAAGATAGAGTACATAACCACTTCTACTCCTCCGCCCCCAATCAATACACAAGGATCCAGTCAAGTTATGTTATTGCACACGATGAGGAATGTACTCGAAGGTCATGTGAGCACATGAGAGTACACAATTTTACATGATTTGTACACGAATGTCACAAATACAAGGAGTGCACGATGCTCATGATAAAGTACACGAATATGAAATACCCGATGTATCTGCTAAGGGGATAATATCACACGACAAGATCCATATAGTACTAATCTGCGTTACCAACGTGTCAGCATCAAATAAATTAATCCAAAGCAGGAAATATAATCCTAAACAAGATATGAAATGATCAGAGAATGTACTCGCCTGGTATCCTGAATATTTGAAGAGAATCACTACAACAAAAAACCCTTTTAATAACGCTCGATAAGACGTATTGATGACGCCTGATACCTAAGCGTTATCAAAGTTCGAAATACCTTTTTTCTATGACGGTTTTGGGCTAATTCTGGACTTTTTATGACGTTTATAAAACAAAGCGTTATTAATATTTTAGAGCGGTGGCAAACTTGTAATATTTTGTAAACTTATTAATATTGAGCGCTCGAAATATTAGGGTTCGGTCCAGCGTCCTCTTCCTCCGCTCCTTCCATTTCCCCTCTCCTCCTCCTCTTCCTCTTCCTCCTCCTCCTCGTCCTCTTCCTAGGGTTAGGTTTAGGGTTTCTCCTCCTCATCTTCCTCCTCTTCCTCTTTCTCCTCCTCCTCTTCCTAGGGTTAGGTTTAGGGTTTCTCTCCCCACTTTCCATTTTCCTCCTGCTATCAGAGTATAGACATGCCGACTCCGTCCCCGCCGCTGTCCTCCTCCTCCTTCATCTCCATCCCGCTCTTTTCTGCCATCGTAGGCGGAGTCCTCGTCCTCCTCTTCTTTGCCGACTACTTCCGCCGCAAGCGAGCCGAGGTCGCCACCGTCGCCTCACCGAAACCCAATCCCGCCGCCGCCGCCTCCTCCCAGAAGTCATCGAAGCCTCTTCCTTCCTCCAACAGGAAGCCCCATCCCAGATCCCACTCTCACGCCGCCGATAAGGTCAAATCTTCTCTCTTCTCCCCCTTCTCCTCTCGATTTTGAGTCATCGATCGATCGGTCACTCACTTTTTTTGTGTGTGGAAAAATTTCAGGACCAGAACAAGAAGCACCACCCTCTCGACGCCAACACGCTGAAAGGCCAGTTCTTTTAACAAACTTGACTAGCTAGTTCTTTTATTAAACATACAGCATAGTATCGTATATGAAGCAACTATGTATCGAGTTTTTGCGTATCTGCAACTATAAAGTAGCCTTGCCAATACAATGGGGCATTATATTGTAATTTATGCGAGGTTTTCTGGTTGCAGAACCAAGAAGGAAATCCAAGCTGACGCAGCGTGTGTGGACCTGAGGCTCCGTAGCCCATACTTCTATGAGCTAGGATGCAAGATAGCTCCGCAGTGAGTTCTCCAATTCATATCCCGCAACTAGTGTTGTTATCTTTTATTATCTATGAGGACTAGGAGGGACAATTCAGACCGTTCAGATATTTCCTTTGGCCTAATGATGTTTTCACTGCATATGCTAGCTACATTGAGTTGCTTCATTTATCTATTGATACCCTTTTAATCTCTTAATAAGAAGCACCTAAGTCTACTTTCTGATGCCAACAAATTTGAGCCTTGTAGGATGCTAAAATTAACCACTATAGTTCTTTGTAATAAAAACATAGTGCATTACGAAAGTATTAACAATAAAATAAAAATACAGTACAATTTATTGAGGCCCATGAGTGATGCAGAAGAAGTCCTGTTGATCAGGTATGACAAAGCAAAAGGTGAACTATATAATTAATTTATAGGCACAGTTGTTTCTACATAAGAAATAAATACCAAAAACTCGTATAGAAGCATTTTGGAGTATTCAAACATTTGCTGCAGAGATTGTGTATCGTCTTTGCTATAATATTTTTTTTCCATGGGGAATAAACTTGATAGAAGATTAAAATATGAAATATGATTCTCCTATGAATAGTGAAGTCTATATAATATATGAATACACTCACAAATAAAAGAAAGAAAGAAAATGGGTTTTATTTCTTTTTCACTTTATTTTCGTTGGAAGTTGGTTCTCTAGTATGCTGTATGCTTGGTTGTCTGTTGCAAGTACTATTTAAGAATATAGAGTTTTTAGTGCAATTGAGTACTGAATCAGGTGATTCTGGTAGTATTGATCTATTTTTCCCAAACAAAGAATGTAGAGTGGTTGAGACCTATAACTAAGTATATGGACTGTTTCTTATTGCAAGAAGTTCGTTGGCCGGCTACAACTCAACTGTATTACAGTTGACCGGTCATCTAACCTGACTGATATCTTTGTGTATGTGGACTGTTTCTTATTGTTTAAAATTGAAGAAATAAAACCCCAAGCTGTTCTCTCCTTCAAGTGAGCTCGTCATACAAGTTTGATTTCCTATTTTGGATTTTTTTTTGGTTTTCACAATATTTATAGCATTTCTAGCGTTTGGTTTGATGTAACTACTGCTAATTGCTGCAACACAGGGCCTCTCCGAAAACTCATTTACATGTTCATAATAACCTGCAAAGAGGGTAATGACTAGTGCTTAACCTTGAGTTGGCATGTGGTTATGGGAAATGGAGTCCCCTCCAGTTGTTCTCACATGGTTTTATTGGCAATGTTCATGTACGTTTAGATCATCAAATTATCATCTTCTGATTGGAGGTTGACTACACTTTTGTTGCTTACAAGACATGCTGAATGTGTGAAATTTGTGAAAAAATTAATTTGCCTTTATTGGTAAGTTACCAAGCTTGGTGATAGTCTCTGCTATCCCTATATGGTTTAGGTATTGAAGTACATACTCTCATACTGCAGGTACCTGGAGGTGGTGGAAACACAAAAGAAAATGTAGCTTGTTGTTGGATCGTCGAAACGGAAGTTCTGTTGGACACAGAGCTTCCAAATGGTATGCATATGATTTATAATTTGAAGATTATATTATAATCATCTAGAATTTCTTTTAAGTCATGAACAACATACCATATTATGATACAAGTTTGCTAGTATAGGCTAAAGGAGTACAAAAGGTTTGGATGGAGATTGTGGAAAAAAAATATTATATACGAAGGTCCAAATGTAATTCATTTGGTTGGCATTTTAATATCATTCTATTTTTAGCAATTCTCCATTTGCGCCAAGTGCAGTCAGTCTAATAAGTAATGCTTTCTTAATTATGCATTTTTGATTTTGATTTCTAATATATAAATTTCTTGTTAACTTTATTTAATTTATTGGCTTGGTAAAATCCAGGTTGATTGCTAGGCTCACATTTCAGCGTTGTACTAAAGTGCTAAGCTGATATTTCCGATTTTTTGCAAAAAGGGCACAACGTGACGCTGAGGTGCATGCAAGCGCTGGTGAGGGTTCAGGCAAGAGTAAGGGATCAGAGGATGAGGCTCTCCCACGACGGCGCCGGCTGCAGCAGCACCAAGTCATCGCTCAGCTGCGACATTACTTTTCTTTGGGACTCCCGATATCTTCAAGAGATGGCAGAGAGAAGATCCATGGTCAGAATATACTTAAGTAAATATTTCTAATAATTTGGTTAGCAAAAGAGAGATTTATTCCTATTTTTTGGGTACATTCCGTATTTGGATATTCAATGTAATGAAGATGTTGATATGTACTCTATTTTGAGAAATGTAATAAAGATGGTGATATATAATGTTAAGTTTTTGGAATGTAATATATACTGTGCAGTATAGAGGATGATAAATATGCTAATTTTAATAGTATAAAGTGTTATAAATGTGCTGCATTGAGCCTATACATATTATCTATTCATGACGTTTTAAAATTGTTCTGAATTGTGCACTATATATTAACCATTCATAACGCTTTTATAGAAACTATTCATGACGGTTATTTTATGACGCTTTTAAAAAATATTTATAACACCCGTTTTCATAACGGTTGCTGTGAAAAAAAAAAGCGTCATGGTTCGTCATTAATGACGCTTTTTAGCCGTCATTAAAAGGGTTTTTTGTTGTAGTGAATATAATGTCCGCGGAGTCTGACTCCTCTAGAACATTACAAGTCACTACATGTCTAAAATAGTAAAATAGACTGCTACAATGCATCTAAATGATGTTTGGGGTCAATCTAGGCTAAAGTCAACATTTGGTCAACTCTAGTCAACTACACTAGTTAAACTAGGTCAACTAGGTCAAGCCTAACCCAAAGAAGTCTCACTAAGCCTAACCATGTCTATCCTAGCATCCACACACAATACAATGCCACACAAGTCATCAACACACATTTCATATATATATATACATATATATTCAATGTATATATATATATATATATATATATATATATATATATATATATATATATATATATATATATATATATATATATATAGGCAAATCATGTATGGCTATAAGCCTACATACATATATCCCCACATGTTAATCATACACACATATTACATGTATACATATATTAGAAAGATAAAGGGATGTCACATGTATAGGTAAAATAGTGTGTGTGTGTGTGTATAGGAATCAACATGGCTATAATGTGTCCCAGTTTTGCATAGTGTAAAGTGTTCTCAGTTTTGTAATTTGTGTGTGTGTGTAATATTTATAGAAAATAGTGTGTGAGTGTAATGTGTAACATTATATGTTCTCAGGATACAGTTCTCAGGTTTTATAATTGTGTGTGTACATTATATGTTCTCATATTATATGTTCATATGAGATGACAGTGCATTAGCTTAGGGAATTTCAGTTTCTCAGGAATGTGTGAATGAGTGACAGGCCATAGGATGTTGTAGTGTTCTCAGGAAACATAGAAAATCAGAAGGGTGTCACAGTGAAACCAGTGCAATGGGTGTGTGTATACATGTAACAGTGAAATCAATGCAATATGGATAGGTTAGTATGTGTGGGGGTGAACAGTGTGTGTAATCTCAGGAAAACAACTAGTATTCATAGGAATTACATAGTACAATGACAGTTAGTTTAGGTAGGATTCTCAGGAAACATGGTACATAACTGACAGTCCTATAGTTAACACACCCAAAAACCCATTCGAATCCAATTTCCAACACAAATCATAACTCAACATTTGAACAATCTAATATATATGTAATGAACTAATCCTGGTAATTAAACATCAATAATTTAGTTAAAAGTATAATTAAAACTCTGAAAATAGAATCAGAAAAATAAACTGTGTATCAGTAGAATAGGGGAAATGCTAATCGACAATTAAAAACATATTAATATTACAATTAAATGGTTGATAATTAAACCCCCCATATGTGCTAGTGTCCCAAGAGTCATATCGTGTCTAGGTAACAGGACACGGCGTGTCAAATAGTCATGAACACACACAGACACGATACTACACAGAGCAGTCTCGTGCGGCGAGTCCACGAGCTCGTGGACACGACACAGTGCACCAAGTGTCACGTGCAATCAGTGGCAAAAATTGCGTGTGTCTGTATTTGCGTGCAACTAGTGCGAGGAGGAGAACTCCTCGAATACTTAATCACTCGAGCCTAAATTTTTAGGGACTAATGTCAGACATTGCCCTGACATTCTTCCCAAAAATCTTGTGTCCTCGTGTCCTATACAGCGAGAACGAAGCCTCGAGTAGCAGTACAATGTCCCGCGGCCTGCACAGCGTGTTCGTGTCCTCGTGTGGACACGACACGACTCCAAAACCACCGACTAAGGACACAAATATAAAGACAAGCCCTAGATCTAGAAATTCATTCAAAAATATTTTCAAAAACAGCAAGAAAAGTTGGTTGTGGTATTTCATCAAACACCTAGACTAGAAAATTGATACGTGTCCGATACGGACACGAAATCAAATACAATAGACACCAAACTCTTACTACAGCTAGGGGACACCTAGATCTAGGCTATCATACAATAAAAACAGAATTAAAATAGAATTAGATGGGCTTATCTATATGTTACAAGGATCAAGAAAAAGCCCCAAATCAAACAATTTCTGTTGCTAGCGAAATCCTCCAAATTGCACAAAAACTGAAATTACTCCTCATGAACAGCAAGTAGAGGTTGATTAGAAACTATTGCAAAAGATTTGGATGAAAAAAAAATTAAAATGGATTTAATATGAATTTGGGAAGTTGGTGATTTACCTTTTCTTTCAAGAACTTGGTTGAACACAAAAGAGGCAAGAACAAGGAAAAGAGAGTTTAAGTAGGGGGGATTTCTTATGTTGGCCGGCCACTTAGGGCTTAGTTAGGGTTAGGGTTCAAGTTATGGGCCTATGGGATAAATTACATAAGTCATAAAATTCAAATCACAAGTCATAAGTCATTGCACCTATTATTAATCCTCTATTTAAAAACTAGATTCTAAGTGACTAAAATAGAGTTGACTTAAGTTAGACTAGGGTCACACCATTGTCTACTAAGTCACGATAGCTAGGGTCAGCTTCTAGGTCTAGTCAAAGTCAAAGATAAAATAACCAATTCAATAAATCAAAATAAATTCAAAATTTCACCAAATAACCAAAATACCCTCAAGCCAAAATGTGGTAGTGAAACTCGCATCATGACGCGGGTCCTAAGTCATACCGATATTCATGTACTTCTGTACATATTCCTGTACTCATTCCAGTCGGTCACATAGGCTAGTTGTATTTTAAATATGATGCACATGTCATGTCTTGTACTTCAAGTTCATGGTTACATTCCTGTACCTTATTTTCTGTACTTACATTCTTTTACTTTCATGTTCATTTCCTGTATTTCATATTTCGTGTTCTCCTGTACTCGTTTCCATATTATGATGTTCTTGTTCATTACCTAGAATTGTACTTTGCTCCGCTCCTGACTAGGATATGTTGCTGGTGAGATGGAGGCTTTGTGTGACACATATTATGGCCGAAAGCCTGTAGATGCAGTAGAGCCAGCTGGAGTTGCTTTGGACTTAGAGGCTAAGGAAGCCTAGTGCACTATCCTTAGCAGTTTATGTTCTATTGTACTTGAGACAGTCAGACTTTATTCTAGCTGGATGAATGTAATAACTCTTAGACATGTACTTTGATTCTGGGATTTGTTTATAGATGTTGTGAGTTGTACTTATTCATGTTTATCTGGTTATATTTCCCTAGCTTGGTACAACTTATTTTGTCGTGTCTAACGATGAAGGCTGGGCGTGTCCGATTCGTGTCCGATTATTCGGGAGCAGGTCGTGACACTATAAGCCATCAGTCTCTTATGGTCAAGAACAAGCCTAGTGTCTCAATCTCAAGTAAGCAATTAAATGTTACAAGATGTTAGATCATTAGACATACAAAGTAAGGCGTCCCAAATAATACATATTCAGATGATCATGAAGCTAGTCATAAAAAATGCGAAGACTAGCAAGAGTTAGGTCATACATGATCAACCCTAGGATTTGTCAATCATGTAATAGCACTTAGGCAGACAGAAATTAAAGTTTCAACACGAGCTAACACTTGTTCGGCGGCTAAACGTCTTAAAAGAATAATTTACAATAGAGTGTGAGAGCAAAATAAGATACCTATTCGCTACCACGGTTACGTCTAGTGTTCACCATTTGGCTAGAAGGCAGGTAGATCCTCGGGTGCTACTTCGAAATCTGGCTACACAAATCAGTTGGGTCAGAACCTAGAAGAGCTAGTACCACAAGGAAGGCTCCACTTATGAACTAAAACCAACATAAAAATGAATAGAAGAACTGATAAAATAACATAATTGGATAACATGAAAGACAGAGTTAAAAGAACACACTAGCTTGCATTAGGAAAATAAGAGGTAGAATATAATTTCCATGTTAATCATGAGACAATCATTTAGTCACGGCAAATCAAGTCCTGCGGCTTGCTATCATTAGCTAACGAGGGTTATCACAGGCCTAGTTACTAACAAGATACAGTTGAGATGCTTTCGCAGTCACAAGCCCGATGGACTATCTAGGTTATCCAGGCGGGGGTTACAAGAGTTTCTCAAGATTTAAAAGTACTTTTAGTTTACAAGGAGTGCAACACATGATAGTATGCTAGAAATGTGCCCTACTCGATGGCAGTCTATAAGTCTACACGTGTAGCCGAGATAACGGGATCGTCTATAACTGGAAAATCTCTTTATATGTACTACTTCATCAATATAGTCGTTAATCTAGTCAGATTCATTATGAATCCCTCACTGTGGAAAACAGGAATCCATGTTCGAGACATGATGCAAGATAAGACAGTAAGATTGTACAGTCACAATCAAGGAAAATCAACCACGGAGTCAAGACAAAGGTTATGCTTAGTAAGACAGGAATAGTTGTCGCAACATCAATCAAGATTTTATATGTCATGTCAGGTTTACTTGTCATGTCAAGAGTACTTGTCAAGAGTGCGCCTCGACGGAACACTATCAAGATTATCAAGACGATATCATGTTGTCATGTCCAAGTTCAAGTTTATCATGTGGTCAAGTCGGTCGTCGCAATTTAGGCCAAGTACAAAAAAATATGCAAAGAAGACTAAGGACATCCAAGGGTGATTGAAACTATCAGTCGCATATAAACTCTAGTTAAGGTGAGACATGAAGATTCTTGAAGCCAAGACAAAGATCTATAAATTTTATGTTTTGAGTTTTACAAGATTTTAGCTATAAAACAACTTAAACGAGCAAAAATAGTCATTCATGCGTGCGAACAAAACTGGCCACGGTGCACGGGGCGTGGATGCACGGCATGTGGACGTGCGACAAATGAATCGCACAAGTACACGGTGCACGAAACGCGTAGCACGAGGACGCACGGCGAACGAAACGTGCAGCACACGGATGCATGGTGCTTGGGCGCACGAAATGCGCAGCGCATGGATGCACGGTACGCAGATGCACAGAGCACGGGCGTGTGAGAAACGAATCACGAAGGCACGCGACGCACGAAACGGGCAGCGAAAGGATGCACGGCGCACGGGGTACGAATGCACGGTGCACGAGCGCCCGATAAACGAATCAAACATGCACGAGGCGCACGAGGCACAGATGCAGGACGCGCGGGCAAGAGATAAATGAATCGCACTAGCACGCGGGTGCACGGCGCACAGGGCACGGACGTGCTACAAACGAATCGCTTAGGCACGCGGCGCATGAAGCGCTTAGCACACGGATGCACGACACGCAGTGAACGGACACACGGCAGGGGGTGCACGGCAAACGAATCGCACATGCACCCGAAATGTGCAGCGCGCGAGTATATGGCACGCGGGGCACGGATGCACGACACTCGGGCGCACGATAAATGAATCGCACATGCGGGCATCACATGAAACGTACAGTGCGCGGATGCACAGCGCACGGGGCACAGATGCACGACGTGCGAGCGCACGACCAAAGAATCATACAGGTGTAGGGTGTGAAAATTATGACACGCTGACATAAGACTCAGTCCAAGCCATACGCTCAAAGCCATATGCTCAGTCAAGGCCATACGCTCATCTACAGGCCATACGCTCAGTGAATATTTTATTATTTTCTGGGATGACAGTACGGCATATATTTAATAAAGGATGAATCTGACACGTCGTCTTTTGTGCAAAGGCAGCTGTCCAATGGAGACTAGCCGTCATATAGGTTTTCAAAGAGTTGGTTTTGTCTTTTACGAGGACAGCTCAGCAGATCATTAATGCAAAGCCATCATTACTGTCAGTTTTGACAGTCTGTCAGCCGTCATATCTGCAGTCACGACGCTCGAGAAAATCTTTTGACAGTTATTTGAAGATATGGCTTATCAGAGAAGATTGATGATGGCCACGTGGCTATTTCTTCAGTGAGCGTATGAAGTCTATACGACTCCTTCCTTCTTCATTGAGCGTATGAAGTCTATACGACTCCTTCCTTCTTCAGTGAGCGTGTGAAGTCTATACGACTCCTTCCTTCTTCAGTGAGCGTATGAAGTCTATACGACTCCTTCCTCATCAAGTGAGCGTACGACTCCTTTCTTCTCCAGTAAGCGTATCAGCTTTATTTTGTTTCTACATCATCCAAGTCAGCGTATAACCCTCCTTCAACGAGGCAGCGTATTACAGCAACCATATCCAGGATTACAGTCAACACACGTTCTCACGTGTCCTGTACCAGTTATCCACTTCTCTAGAAGTTATGCAACGTGGCATCCAGGCCATCAATCTCTCCTGAACATGCTCCACTACTTTCAACCGCACGCTAATGTGTCTCCATCAGAATTCGCCACGCATTCCTGCAGTTATGCACACGTCAACTAACTACCTGAGTGTATGCTTAAGGACAGTTATCCTGAACTCTATAAAAAAGAGTTTCTTCATCTTCATCAGACACTACAGACAATTTCAGAGAGAACAGAGAGATTGCCCAGTTGCTGTCCAAGTTCTTGAAAGTTCGAGTATTCTTCATCGCATCGTCCAAGGGATAAAGTAATCGTCTTCTAGATTAGATTCCTACAGTTGTAATTTTCTCAGATACAAAATAAATAAAGTGAATTTATTTATGGAAAACAAATTGGCGACTCTGCTGGGGAAAGCTGTCTCCTCCAATGAGATAGCAACAACTCAATGCGATACTTCGTCGATCGGCTTGACGAAGAAGACGATGGTTGTACAATTCGACCAATCGGCTTATGAAGAAATGCTCAAGGCGAAGGAGGGCCGCACTGCTTCCTCCGCTCTTCCTGCTGCCAAGAAGAAGGGACACTCCGTCTATGTCCCTAAGTCTTCTGCAGCAGTCCGAGACGCTTCTGTCACTTCTCATGCTGACAAGAACACGTCTTCAACTTCCATGAAGCACACTTCGGCTTCTCGGAACACGACAACAGTGGCTTCTCCTAGTCACACTGACAAAGTTGGTTCTTTAACCAAGTCAGCGTATACAAGGAAAACCATCTCTGGACATGTCAAGGTCCCTTCTCCCTCTATTCTTACGACAGCAGTCGGCTTTTTAGCCATTGATAACTCTGAGCGTATGGCATCCAAAGGGCAGCGTACGGCAAAGGCAGCGTACAAAAGCCAACATCAGGCAGCGTACGCTGAGCCAAAGCCAGTATATGCTAATAAAAAGGCAGCGTATGACCAGAAGTCCAAACTGAAGTCAGCGTATGCTAACAAATACAGTCCTTTGACTGTTTCTCAAAATCAGATTGGGGGTTCTCTTCCACAGAACATACAAATGATTCCTCCTCAACTTGCACATCTTGTGCCAACCAAGGAGAAAGACTCTTTAGTCAACTCCTCTACTCCTAAGGTCTTTACCTCTGGAGTTAATTTGACTAGTACTCTTACTAGATCAAACAATGGAAAACGCCTTTTGGCTAATTCCTCCAAAGATGGATTATTACCGACTCCTAGTCGAAATAATACTCATCTTCCTTCTCTCAAAATTTCTCGGTCTGAAAAAGGCAAATTACAAGTATCCAAGACTGATATCAAAGTCAAATCTCCTACGAATCTTCGTAATAAGCTTAATCAGAATCGGTTCGGTTCCACTGAGACAAGTATATTAGACCCTGATGTAGAATATGCCAAGAACTATGTGGCTCAAATTAATCAGTCTTTATACACTCAGGAACCAAGAAGACAGAAGAACAAAAGACAAGTTTCTACACAGAAACTATCTTCAAATACTTCCAAATCTGTTCCTACAGATCTCCGGGAATATTTGCAAAATAAACAGAGAATTGACACTCCATCAGGCTATGATATTGCTCATATTTGCCATAAAAAACATGGTTGCAACTTCCAACCTCGAGTTGTAATTCAATGTTGTTGTTCACCAAAAAGACAATCTGTTTTCGAACGGATTCAATATGAACCAATGTTGGATGAAGATGAACCTCTTTATGCTTCTGTCAACATGACTTCCAGAAATATTGGGGGTAGCATACGGTCTGATGCTATATCAGACTCTGAAGATGGTGTTTATCTCGGCACTCGATCCAGGACCGGAGCCTTGACCAGAGCCTCTTCTTCTTCTCATCCAAGTGGTAATCCGGAGATCACAGAAGACTTCCTTGGAGAGTCCAATTTTCCAGTATTGACTCCTGTAAAAAGCCCTGGAAAAGATACTGATTCACACAGTGATGATTCAGAACAGACTGTTTCATCATCTATTCCTCGAATGATTACCACTTACATGGCAGAGGGCGATCATGAACCCTCAACTAACACCGAAGCTCACGAACAAAGGATTTCTTCCTTAGAACAACAGTTGCGAGCTATGGCAGATACGTTGAATGCTATGCACACTCTTATGCAATCTCAGCATCAAACTCAGCAAGTCCAACAGACAGCTCCTCCAGTTATATTAAATACTCCTGTTGTTCCAAACCCGGAACCCTCTACTATTCCGGGGGTACAATCTAATGTTCCTGAACAACCCACTCCAAGTCAGTCTGGAGATGGGGGTGGTACATATGCTGCAGTCCCTCCTCCTAATTACACTCAACAAGTTACAACTCCCCAATCTTCTGGAATTGTTTCTGAAGAGTTAAAGAATCTCCGAACTCAATTCGAGGCATTCAAACAAAAGGATGGTTTGCAAAGGTTAGGTATCAAGCAACCTTACCCGATAGAATGGAAGCAGGTATCGTATCCACCAAAATACAAACCTCCGACCATCTCTTTCTATGATGGGACAACCTTCCCAAGTCAGTTCATTAATTATTTTGAAGTAATGACTGATCAACTGCAACCAAGTGACGCCCTCCTTACTCGGGTGTTCATTGGATGTCTCAAAGGAACGGCTTATGAATGGTATAGAAGTCTCCCTGATGGGTGCATTACCTCATTTGTCGGTTTCAAGCAAATGTTTCTTGAACGATTCTATGAAGGGCTCAATGACATGACCATGTCAGCCCTCATAAGAATTAAACAGAAAAATAATGAAACCACCGAGGACTTCATTGAAAGATTCAGAAGAGAAGCCCTCAAAATGCCTCTCGGAACTCCCGATGCTGTTACCATCGACACTTGCAAGTCGAATCTTTTACCAATTATCAGCATGTGGACATGGTCCACTCAGTTCCAAGATTGGCCTTCTTTCATTGTCAGTGCCAAGGCTGCCGAGGTCAGTGCTGAGACCTTCAAGGGTCTGGGGGTACAAATGGCTCCCAAAGAATCAAATCAGAGTGCTAGCAATAGTACTCGACCCAACAATCGCAAAGGGAAAGAAGCTCTTGAAGTCAATCTCCAAAGCAGTAGTCAAGAAGTAAAGACTACCCAAGCTACTTCAGCTCCAACAAATCAACAACAGAGATCTCCTCGGCCGAAGGAAGAATATTCTTTCGACGATGATGATGTTCAGGGTATCTTTGAATGCTTACTCAAAGGTAATAAGATTCAATTGCCAGAAATTAAAAAGCCTGATGAAGCCAATAAGACAGATCATCCAAAATACTGTCCATATCATAGAATGCTGGGTCATACAATCCGGTCTTGCTATGTATTAAAAGGGAAGATTCAAGAGATGATTAAATCAGGAGCTGTGACATTAACACCCAAAGACAAAACAGTCACAGCAAATGTAATTTCAATACAGTTCGGTGACTTCCCTCCCTTAATGGTGGAAAGTGGGATTGTTCCTATCCCCAAAGCAACTCTCGAAGTTATAAACATCCCACCAGCACAGAATGACAGACTTATTCCTGTCACAACTAAGAAGGGAAAGATCATGTGGATTCACCCGGATTTAATGACGGGGTTTGAAACGTCTTCCTCTTCTCCTCGGAAGACTTCCTCATCTAAAAAGAAGCTCGGGAAGACTAAGTCATGCAATGTGACTTCTAGTTTCACACCCGATTTTTATCTAACCTCTACTTTCATCTCAGCAGGAAATTCACTCCCTACGGAGATAAAATCTGTACCTCAATTTGAAGATAGGTACAAATCTGCTTTTCATTTATACAGTTCACAATCTCGTGAATTGATGGCGAAGATGGGTTATGATCTAGCCACTGCTCCGGGTTTGAACTCAGGCAAGGGACTCCGAGCACCTTTAGCCATCACTATGAGACATAATCAATCTCGTGTTGGCCTTGGTTTCTGGAATGAAGCTCTCATCAAACATAAAAGAACCAAGAGCAAAATAAAGAATTGCAGCATGGTTTCTATAGACCTTGAACCAGAATCTAAAGTTGAAGTTCATGCTGGAACTCGGTCAGGAAAAGTATATCTGAAAGATTATGCTGAAGTTCTTGAAGAAACTTCTGAAGTCTCTCCGGTTACAGCTTCAACTCCAGTCTCTACTGAAGAGCCTTTAAATGTTCCTGTTGAGACAGTTCCTTCTAAACCAACAGCAGCTGACAAAGGCAAACAACAAGTCCGTTTCGACAAACCATTGAAGAAGTCATCTCCTACAGGACTTGAAAAGCCTTATAATTTTGATATATTGGCTCAACTAGCTAATACCCCAGCTAAATTATCAATCTTCGAGCTCTTACGCCTCTCTAAAGAGACTCGAGAAACTTTAAGTGAAGCACTGCTGTAAGCAGAAACCTGCTTAACTCTTCTCAAGAAATTGGAAACAGAACCTGTTTCTCATTGCCATAATGTATTGGAATTTATTCCAAATATTACCTTTACGCAGGACGATATGCTGCTAGAGGATAATCGACATGACCGTCCTTTATATCATACAGGATATATTGATTCTATGAAGGTTGATCGTCTCCTGATTGATCCAGGATCTGCTCTCAGTATTATGCCAAAAGCTATGCTAGACGCACTGAAGATACCTGTACATAGCCTTTCCAGCACTATCACTACCATCCTGGGATTTAATCAAGGAAAAAGTGAGCCTTTGGGCAAGATTCGTCTCAAATTTCAAATAGGCGATCTTCGCACTAAAGTTACTTTTTACATCATCGACAATCATGGATGCTCATACAATGCTCTGTTGGGAAGACCATTCTTGCATGAACATAATATCGTTCCTTCGACCCTTCATCAGTGTTTCAAATATGTTGATGATAATGGAGAAGTTCAAAAGGAAGTTGCAGATCTCTATCCATTCAAAGGAGTTGAAGCTTACTTCAATGACGCTCGCATGTACAAAGATGAATACTCAAAAGTCTTGCAAGCTATGGATAATGATGATGAGATAGCAAAAGTTGGCACTTTTGTTATTCCTGTAAAAGGGCGTATCACTCCTCCACAGTCTGTTAGATCATCCGAAGAAGGCTCACTGATAATTCCTGTCAGTGGACGTATTACTTCATCACCTGCTCAGGCTTCACAAGGTTCACTAATAATTCCTATCAGTGGACGTACTACTGTACCGTCTTCGCAAGCTCCACAAGGCTCACTGATAATTCCTGTCAGTGGACGTACTACTCCCCCTCCACCTTCTCAGGCTAGATCAGATACTCTAGTCATTCCAGTCAGTGGACGTACTACTTATCCACGATCTTCTTCAAGGGAGCTCACCTCTTCTGAGCCTTTTGTTATCGATCTTAATCGAAACAAAACTTCTGATCGCTCTTTCTCTCACCCTTTTGTCATTAATTTGACTAAGTCTGATAAGGCTCAGCCTTCTGTTGTAAATACAGTATTTAATATTAATGAAGCATCTCCTTTGCAGTATATTGATGTCTGTAATCATGTACAAAGTTATTTACAATTGCTAGATAACTTGGAGTCATTAACTATAGGGGTTGTTCAAACTCTTCATACAGACGTATCATTGGAATCCATACAAAAATCATACTTTGTGGTCCCTGCTAGAAAAAAGGGAGAAAATCTGATCTTCTTTTATAAAGGACCCCAAAATCCTCCTAACTTGGAAGAAGATGACATAAACGATGATACTGGAAGGTTACAACTGCGTCGCTACAGTCAACAATCCAAAAATATCATCAAGAATATGGGTTATGACTTTAGAACCAGTCTCAATAATGGAAAAGGAAGAAGAATGCCTGTTCGAATTCCTCCATTAAAATACGGAAGGACAAAATGTGGTTTAGGTTACATTGCTCCTACTTCCTTTATCAACATAGTCCATGAAGATTCAAAGTCCGATGAAGATGAACGATCTGAGTCTTCTGATTCTCTCTCTTGGGATTCTGACACGAGTATTGACGATCTTCATCGTTCTATTTTGTCCGTCAATATGGTCTCTGTTGATGGCCCGCAGGAAAATGATAAAGATGAAGATGATTTTGAAATATCACCCGAATCGGAACAATGGGCTCAAAGATTAGATAATCAATGGGAATTCAGGTTCGAGCAGAGAGAACCTCCTACCGAAGATAAACTGATCCAAATTGATGTTGGTGAAGAAGGTTCTCCTAAACCAATATTCATCAGTGAAAGTCTTTCAGAAACAGATAAGCAAGACATGATCAAGCTTATTCGTGATTATATCGATATCTTTGCCTGGAGTTACGAAGATATGCCAGGACTAGATCCGAAGATTGCAATACACATACTCAATATCAAGCCAAATGCTAAACCGGTCAAACAACAACAGCGACGATTTCGTCCAGACATTATGGATACAATTGAAGCTGAAGTCAACAAGCTTATGGCTTCTGGATTTATTCGAGAGGAACAACATCCTGAATGGGTGGCTAACATCGTTTCTGTCCTTAAAAAGACTGGCAAGATCCGAGTCTGTATAGACTTTCGCGATCTCAATGCGGCTTGTCCTAAAGACGAGTTTCCTCTTCCAATTACTGATGTCATGATCGATAATACATGTGGTTTCGAACGAATGTCATTTATGGATGGGTATTCGGGATACAACCAGATCAAAATGTTTCCAGATGATGAAAAACACACTTCCTTCAGAACGCCGATCGGTACATACTGTTATACAGTGATGCCGTTTGGTCTCAAGAATGCAGGAGCAACATATCAGCGAGCAATGAGCACTATATTTCGCGAACATCTTCGAAAAATAGTCGAATGCTATGTTGATGATATTGCAGTCAAAAGTCGACGAAAGGAGGATCATATCCAAGATTTGAGACTATCTTTGATTTAATGCGTCAGCATCAACTTAAAATGAACCGTACTAAGTCCTTCCTGGGCGTCTCTAGTGGTAAATTTCTCGGCTTCGTCATTACCGCTAAAGGTATACACATGGATCCCGAGAAGATCAAAGCCATTCAAGAGATGCGTCCTCCACGCACCTTAAAAGAGCTACGAGAATTTCAAGGAAGAATTACTTATATCAGGAGATTCATTTCCAACTTATCAGGACGCTGCAGACCATTCAACAAACTTCTGAAGAAAGGTGTATCTTTCGTCTGGAACGAAGAATGTCAAAAAGCATTTGACGATATTAAACAGTATCTCATGAACCCTCCAGTTTTGGTACCTCCCGTCTCGGGGATACCATTTCTTCTATATGTTCGAGCCATGGATCATTCTCTTGGTGCATTACTTGCTCAGAAAAATAAAGATGGCCATGAACAGGCTATTTATTATCTCAGTCGCACAATGACAGGTGCTGAACCGCGTTATTCTCCAATCGAGAAAGAATGCTTAGCATTAATGTTTGCTGTTCAGAAAACGCGACATTATATTATCGGTCAAACGATTCATGTCATTTCCAGAGTGAATCCCATCAGGATTATGATGAAGAAACCTGGTATTTTCAACTCCAGACTAGCTAATTGGGAAATCTTGTTAGCTCAATACGATATGCATTATATTCCTCAGAAGTCGGTTAAAGGACAGGCTCTTGCTGATTTTCTGGCTGCTCATGCAATTCCAGAAGATTCTAAATTATATGATGAGATTTCTGATGAAGTCTTGGATTCAAATCTGATTTCTGAAGAAGTTTCTACCTGGCGTCTATTCTTTGATGGAGCATCTAGAATAGGTCCTAATGGCAATATTATCGCTGGAGTTGGGATTATTCTTGTATCCCCAGAAGGACTAACTATTCAGAGGGCTTATTCTCTAGATCAATCATGTTCAAACAATGTAGCCGAATACAATGCATTACTCATTGGTCTTCAACTTGCTAAACATCTAGAAATTCAATATTTGGAAGTTTATGGAGACTCCAAGCTTATTGTCAATCAGATCAGAGGAACGTAAGAAGTTCGTCATCAGGATTTGATACCTTATCATCGAGCAGCACTCTCTATAGCCTCATCTTTTGAAGACTTCTTTATTAAACATGTTCGACAAGCCTATAATGCAGAAGCTGATACTTTAGCTAATCTTGCTGCTGTATTAGCTATACCAATCAGACGTCAGCAAGCAATAGTGGTTTATAACTGAGAACTATTCTATGTTGAGAATAATTTGGCTTTGGCTTTCCCCTTTCCTTTCGCAGCAGCATCAATCTTGGGTGCCATTAATGGAGATGGAGTTGAAGACGAAGAAGAAGAAGAAAGATCTTGAGTTTCTGAAAGCTCTTTTCTCTCTCAAAGGCAAAAGCTCTGGTAAAGAAATAAAATAGGTTTTGGGAGACCTATTTATAGAAGAAAGAAAGAAGTTCAAAACGGCGGATATTCTCTAAACAAAATCCCTAAAGATTTGCACTGATATTGAGGAAGATAACAGACTCATGCCAGCGTGTCAGGACTTATTCTCAATTTAAAGTTCAAAGTAATTTCGAACTTTTGAAACTCATAAAGTTCGAAAACTTTAAAGGGGGTCTTGTAGGGTGTGAAAATTATGACACGCTGACATAAGACTCAGTCCAAGCCATACGTTCAAAGCCATATGCTCAGTCAAGGCCATACGCTCATCTACAGGCCATACGCTCAGTGAATATTTTATTATTTTCTGGGATGACAGTACGGTATATATTTAATAAAGGATGAATCTGACACGTCGTCTTTTGTGCAAAGGCAGCTGTCCAATGGAGACTAGCCGTCATATAGGTTTTCAAAGAGTTGGTTTTGTCTTTTACGAGGACAGCTCAGCAGATCATTAATGCAAAGCCATCATTACTGTCAGTTTTGACAGTCTGTCAGCCGTCATATCTGCAGTCACGACGCTCGAGAAAATCTTTTGACAGTTATTTGAAGATATGGCTTATCAGAGAAGATTGATGATGGCCACGTGGCTATTTCTTCAGTGAGCGTATGAAGTCTATACGACTCCTTTCTTCTTCATTGAGCGTATGAAGTCTATACGACTCCTTCCTTCTTCAGTGAGCGTATGAAGTCTATACGACTCCTTCCTTCTTCAGTGAGCGTATGAAGTCTATACGACTCCTTCCTCATCAAGTGAGCGTACGACTCCTTTCTTCTCCAGTAAGCGTATCAGCTTTATTTTGTTTCTACATCATCCAAGTCAGCGTATAACCCTCCTTCAACGAGGCAGCATATTACAGCAACCATATCCAGGATTACAGTCAACACATGTTCTCACGTGTCCTGTACCAGTTATCCACTTCTCTAGAAGTTATGCAACGTGGCATCCAGGCCATCAATCTCTCCTGAACATGCTCCACTACTTTCAACCGCACGCTAATGTGTCTCCATCAGAATTCGCCACGCGTCTCTGCAGTTATGCACACGTCAAGTAACTACCTGAGCGTATGCTTAAGGACAGTTATCCTGAACTCTATAAAAAAGAGTTTCTTCATCTTCATCAGACACTACAGACAATTTCAGAGAGAACAGAGAGATTGCCCAGTTGCTGTCCAAGTTCTTCAAAGTTCGAGTATTCTTCATCGCATCGTCCAAGGGATAAAGTAATCGTCTTCTATATTAGATTCCTACAGTTGTAATTTTCTCAGATACAAAATAAATAAAGTAAATTTATTTATGGAAAACAACAGGCGTGCGATGGGAGAAACATGCAGCGCACAGGTCCATGGCACATGGGGCGCGGATGCACGACGTACGGCAAATGGATCATGTAGGCACACGACGTACGAAACGCACAGCGCACGGGGCGCGGATGCACGACACATGGCACGTGAAGCGCACATGTGGCACTGTTCATCGTCCCGACAGCACCGAAGGTGTGGGGACTCATGAACACAATAAATCGAAATCAAGTGGTTCAAAAGCCAAAATTGGATGGAATTGAATTCTCTACAACATGGAACCACTAGTTCTCGAAAATACCAAGTTTTTATATATCAAAACAAAAAAAAACAAGAAACGTTTAAAACTTAGATTTGTGAAAATATATCCATTAAAACCGAAAATCCCAAGTTCTAAAGATGCTTAGAATCATATCAAATAAGGAAGAGAATATACGAGTAAAAAATGGTGATCCAAAATGTTCTCCATGGAGCAAGTTGCACCTGCCTTGGGTTGGTGGAAGGAGTAATAGAGAAGGAGGAGAATTGTTAATGAAGAAATAAATGAGAGGGGAGAGAGAAGTTGGTTTATATACCAATCATTCTTGTCTCAAATGAACCCAAACCAAACCAAGCCAAGCCAAGTTAACATGTCATGATGAACCAGACCAAAACTAAACCAAGCCAAGATTAAACTAAGACAAGGCTAAGCGAGACAAGTCTAAATACGATTCACGTGACGAATGTCAGAAATCCATACACATATACTGAAAATACGCATGACAGAAAACGGAAATTACACCATGAGGTGTAGTATTGAATTGGGCCCATATGCCTTAAAAGAGAATTCTCATGTTAGGCTTGAACCAATCCCAATTATCTACACCACATGATCCCACCTCATAACCTATGTGAGACTAAATTACCAACTCCATTGTCACCCCCCATTTGAGCGCTCAATTCGTATACGAGGTACAATCCAACAAATGTGTATATTTAGGTGTTATAACTATCATATGTGATTGTGTCGACTATAGTTACATTTCTTTTTTTCGAGATTTGATGGTTATCTGATGTGACCAATTGGGCTTGTATATAAACATATCAACACATTCATTCAATGGTTGCTTGTCAACATTTCAACAGAGATTTTTCTCTTTGGTTCTTCCATAAGAGTTTCCAGAGCACTCCTTACAACCACGCTAAAAAGGAGAGGAATCAAGGTCACAAAAGGGAAAATCATGGCGCAACAAGAATGTCCGGTTGGCTTCCGAACCCGATAGTTCAAGGATAAGAAGAATGATCGTGCTTCTAGTTCTTCTATCCCAAACATGCTATCGTTTTGGCGAGACAGACCATTAGTCTCATACTTGTGGTGTTCATGTCCACATAGTAAAAGAGTATCATTCATGACAGCAGTAGAAAGAGAGACCAATATGGTCGATATAGATGATCCATTGGACACTACCTTTGAAGTTGAAGACTTCCACCAACAAATGGAAGAATAAATAGACATTGTTGGTCTCTTGTGCCTTATATTTAACATAGTCTAAAACTAAACAAAAATCTACAAACAAGGGTTCCTCGAGTGGTATCTACATACCAACGATTGTAATACGATTTGAATTTTGTGATTTTTATAGTAGCACTCTTGTCTTATTTTTCGACGAAGAAAAAAGTTGTGACATAATCACTGACGAGCAATTGATGTTCAGCTTGGCGAGAAGCTTGTCCATAAGGGAGTTTGTTATGTTCAAAGTTTGCGTATGAACTTGTTGTCGGCTGGGAAGTTGGATGAACATTTCTGTAGCACTATGTTAATTTGGGGATCAAAACTGGATACATACTAATGGTTTTTGACTGCAGACTTGAGAGGATATGTTTTGTGATATTTGTAGACTCAAGCTGCTGTGTATAAATGAGTCATGTCCATTAGATGGGCGCTCAAGAGGTTTCTGACAAGGTATCCTTGATTGTGGTGGGCTTTATTAAAAGGGTCTTGAAGAAGATACGAGGGGTATGAAGGATTAAGTTTAGGAATGTCTTGGATCTTGAGGAACAGACTATCGATCTTATGATAGTTGGTTGGTCTGCAGGTGAGGGTTGCTCTGCATATCTATATTTGGTGTCGAGAAGTATCGAAACTTATTAGAGTGATACTGTTTTCACTGTTTGACAAGAAGCAGATTATGTGGTGAATCCAACCCAAGGTATGGCAGATACATTTATATATATTTGTACAGTTTTGTGGGAGATGTAGGCCTTTGATAACATACATCACGCATGGTACGTCTCTGTTCGAGGGTGCGTATGTACGAAAGAGCTTCACGTCGGACATGAGGGTGGGTATGTTCGAGAGCTTTTATCTTTTGGAATAGCACCATGTGCTTGGTTGGGCTAGCCAAGAGTGATAAAACTTTACGAAACGAGAGGACATTCCGGTGGAGCTGATGGTTAGGGACTTTCATCTTGGTTGATCGAGTCATAGTTTATGTTGATATCCCAATTACTCATGAGATGCTACGCATGGAAGTTATCATCGACATGGTGGTCGAGAAACTAAAGACAATAAAAGATATGTATCAACCAGAGGGATTCAAAGTCGGTAACGACAGGAAGCAAAAAATCTTTTGCATGGCTACAATTATGGTGTGTTGCTAAGGAGCCATGGCCAACACCTTCTAATCAAACTATATGAGAAGTTTGTTTGAAATTCTAGCCTATTGAGGTGGATGATAGTCTGGAGCAATATAGAGTCGTCGACGAAAGTTGCAACGAATTAGACAGTGGATCAGTTGCAACGAGACTGGGGCTCATTCAGAGCCAACACAATAATACCAGTGCTATATCGCATACTGCTCTAATTTTCTACCAGGTTTTTGGCACAAATTTGGGCACATTAAGCATACCGTCGGCACATTGGCGGTATGTGGGTCGGTTTTGGAAAAGTGTAGCATATTTTGGACGGGTTTGATATGGATCAAAGGTCCAAAATTGTTTGCATTAGCTTATTGGACAAGGTAGGATTTCTTAGTTCTATTTATCTTGGCTTAAGGGCTATTCCAGGTATTGCTCTCAAGAGAGATTCATGGAAGAATTTACCAAAATGATTGGAGTTTTGTCAACTCTGTCAGGGTAGGATTATATTAAAGTCTATCTTTATGTATCTCCTATATGGAAACATATTCCTTCTGCTATATGGATACAGATTTATTATCCTATACAAATATGGATCTATTCTCCATCTATATTATACATTCATAGTTTTATGATTTTATATAATTTATTAATACAATCAATATTTTTTATTGTATCATTCATTAATAAAATCAATATTGTTGATTTGCAATATCTGTCAGGGAGATCATCACCAGAGGTGATTAGTTTGACAATCGCTGCTAAGTACGAAGTTATAGTTAGGGTTGAAATTTTTTGGTCTCATTGTTATTGTGCTTCTCCTTCTTGATATTTGTAGGAGACGTCTCTTGGGAGGGAGACAACATATATACACTTCTAATCAATTCTTTGTTCGTATAAAGAGTTGGAACTTGTCCTAGTGGCAAAACCATTATATATTGTGAGTATGATCTTTTTTAGCTCCGTATAGCAGGTTGTGGTTCATTATCTTCTTTATTGCTGGAATTTCGGATAGTAAAATCTGCGCTGCCAGTTTATAAATCCCAACAATGACTTGGTGTACAAGCACCTAGGTCAGGCTCGGAATCAATATGCGAAGCTGCTGTTGTCTTATTGAAGTAACGATTTCCTTGCACTATGAATTTTCTAGAATAATGCTAAGTTTACAACTAACCACTTACAACATTCTTACAACTTACTCTCCTCCTTGCTAATATGGTCCCATCCGGCCTCACCTCTCCCCTCTCTCTCCTCCAATGGAGGTCGGCCACGTGGCATTCAGTTGTAAGAGGGTTGTAATCCTAGCATTCTTTTTTCTTCTTCTTCTTAAGTACTTCTTGAACCTGAACAACAAATGTGATTGTGTCATATATATTCTGACATGTGAAATAAAACCCAGATTAATGCTTCAAGAATGTTGAAACTATGTTCATTAGAACATGTTGGATGTTACACTAATACCAAGGGCGGACCTAATTAAGTGAAGCCCACCCAAAAAACATTGATTTTTTTTCATATATAATTTTTTTGGTAATTTTTTGTAATTTCATAAATACTCTTCCCATTCTCTGGAATGACAAATAATAGTGTCGGATGCAAAGAAAAACTAGGGTAAGCATTGCTTTTAATGATTCCTATTACTTGAAATTCAAGTGGAGTATAGCAGGATACTCTTATTAGGAAGTCACATATGTGAGTGTGGAAGTCGGGCCGCTTCTACGAGACTTATAAGGCTGAATTCTCTAAGAACACTCATGAAATCAGGCAAATGTTCAGGGGCAAAATGAACAAATCAATAGAAGCAATCTTGGTCGGAAAGGATTTGTGTGATATTTATTGACTCAAATTTACAATAATAGCTAAATAATTCAAGACATCATGTTCATTTGATAGCAAGTAAACTCGATAAATATTCACAAGAAAAGGTTCAAGGCCAACAGCTACCTATCGGCCTGATACAATAACTTTTGATCTCTCTCTCTTTCTATGTTTGCATTATGTCTGCATTGTGCCTGCATATTGTTTGTATTGTGCACAGTCAAATATTCATTCATGTAGGGACTGTTGGAAAAGTGAATAAAAAATTTACTTGGAAAATTAATTAAAAAATATTTAATTATTTTTTTAATTTTCAATAGGTGTCTATTGGAAAGGTGTGTACTTGCTTAAACGAACCTATTCATCGAAGTTATGACAATGAATCAATTGGAAATGTGTGTTCTTTCCATTGTGTACATTTATCATCTATAAAAGCATAAGTGTTTGAATAATTCGATAACTCATTCATCCATCTAGCATTAAGTCTAAGAGAGAGAGGGACTACCAACATTGTTTCGTCGAGTTCCTGCAGTGTGAAGTACTGCTACCGAAGGAGAAGAACCGTTGTATCCTGGGAGATTAATCGCCATTAAACCGTAAACACCAGAACGGGACGAATATTGTCTTAAGGACATTGAACCAAGTTAAAGCTTCGGTCTCGATTAGATCGTTATTTTATATTTTAATTTAGAGTCTAAAATACAGAGTTGAGAATTATCATACTAATAAAACTATCCAAAAATGTTGAAAAAAAAAGTCAATTGTCTTAAAATCACAACCAGAACTGGCAAGATCAAAGGTCTCAGTATCACAAGTCTACCAGAATTGGCGGATTAAAGTAAAAAATATATAAATACTCTTCAACCTTCATCTAATTTGGCAAATAAAACTAATTTTCACAAATTTCTTTAATGTTTCTTGTATTGAAAAGAATAAACAACTTTCCCCCAAATTTTTGTTTGAAAGGGTACAAAAGTACTCTTGGTATAATAAAACGGAACAAAATTATACACAAGGATTGGTTAAGAGCTTCCTTTCAAACACTATATATTGGAAAAGAAAAAAAAAAACTATTAACAACCCATTCCCCAATAGGCATCATCATCACAGTAATCCATACGATCTTCTTCCAGTTTAGAACCATCGTAGTTGAATGTTTTGACACGGGAAGCCATTTTCATAATCTCCTCGTCCGCATCGAGACCCGTACAGCTCGACACATCCAGCACTTCCAGTTTTTTGCAGCCGTCCAATATAGCCAGGAGTCCGCTCTTGCTCAATGCGCTCCCACTCATCACCAAGTGCTTGAGCTTAGGAAGATGGTCGACGATGGCCAATGCGTCGTCGAAGTCGATGCAACCGGATACTTGAAGGGCATTGAAGTTGTCACAATTGAGGCTGATTTGTTTGATCATCTCGGCGAAAGATGAAGGCTTCTTCTCCATTGCCAGAAACTCGAGATCCTTCCATCTTGCTATGAGCCGCGGGAGTTGCTCATCCTCTTGAACAAACAGGTTAGGGAGACGGAGCACCTTAAGTCTCCTGCAACTATACAATTACCAATGACGTTAGAATATATAAGACTCGATCCATGAATGCAGCAACAACAAGAATAAGAAGGATGGTTACTTGGATGCGTATTCCAACTCCTGCATCGACGCGAAACGGTGACATGGGAATGACAGCTCGACTGTCGACCCATGGCTGCGGTCCACCAAGGTTTTCATGAAACAGGTGAACGAGAAGCGCTCTGTGCAGTATGCCTGCTTGAATCGAGCACGGAAACTACTCCATGGCATGATGTCGACGTGTCGAAGATCGAGGACTTTCCAGCATTGGTGGTCGATGGATGCCTCCAACCAAAGCTTGCACACGAAGGGCACGCTCAACGTCAGGTCCTCGACTTCCAGCTTGGAGAATATGGTAGCCAAGCAGTCTATGCCCAAATCTTCCCATTTTCTTTGCGCTTCCATGTTTCTCTGTAAGAGTTATGAAGCTTGCAATTCCTAATCTATCTCCTCTCCAATATATACACCACTCTTCAATTAAGATCGGCTCTGTCAATAATAGGAGTCTTATTATTTTTAATATTGGTCAAACGCGTGCAAACGTGGAACATGTGACGGAACATTCTGCGAAAGGTACGTAAAGAATGATTGTCGGATGCTAAAATTCCTAATCTATATTTAAGTAACGAGAAGAGTAGACTACAGGTCCTAGTGTAATAATATTGTTTGAAGTTGAGAACAGGTAGATATGCATATAGAAAGTATTCCTAATCAAGATGACTTCTCTATTAGATATGAAGACTAGAAGTATTCAAGCAATAGATTAAGCTATTATGATATTATGAACCATGAACATAACCAATTAATCTAGGTCGTGTCCATAATGCGTCTTGCCTGACATTGATATATAGGACACTCGAAAATATACTAAGACACCTCCAAATAAGTTTTGTACATGTGGTATCCTTGCTTCGGGAGCGCCTCGGGCTCAGGGGCGGATCCAAGTAGAGTATGGGGAGCCCACCCCATTTTTTTTCTTCTTTTTTTTTATATGTAATTTTTATATTTTTGATTTTTTTGTGTGGGGGTTAGTCCACCCTACCCAACTATAGCACACCTCAATATGAATTTCTGGATCCGTCCTAAGGCACCAACCCTGAGCAGGACCATAGCTTATATGAAGGAGCGCAACCAGCTTCTTGACAGTAAACATGTTCGACCACATTCGATACACTGGAACCCATACAGTGGTGTCTCCTGAGAGAGGGGTACACGAGTCACGATGGGCATGTGAGTGCTAGTAACATCGCCATTCTAGTGGCTGGAATCATCTTGGCATATATTCCTGTTATTTAGTTTTTGTATTAAGGTTTCGCAATTTCAATCTTTAGTATATTTTTTTTAATGTTTATCAATGTCTTGTACAAGCATAAAATAGGCTTGTACTCATACCCAATGGCGACTTATCGATCCTCCGAGATTGGTACATGACACTTTGCTTTACCGTTGTTCCCTCTTCACTACTATAATCTACTATATTAGCGACGTAATTTAGCGACGTTAGTTAAAACGTCGCTAATTCTTGCAATTTAGCGACGTTTACATTAAACGTCGCTAATCATTGCTATTAGCGACGAAAATTGCGACGTGCCAGTGACGTATATTAATTAAATGAGCTTTTCATCGCTAAACGTCGCCATTACGTCGCTAATACCGACGAATTTAGCGACGTTCCTCACAACGTCGCTAAATTTTAATTAAAATCCCCCCCGATTCATTTTCCCCCATTTCTTATTTTCACTCTCTCACTCTCTCTCCTCACTTTCCCCTCCGGCGCGGCGAACTCTCCTCCCTCTCCGGTACATAACTCCCCCCCACTCTCTCTCTCTCTATTTTGGTTGTGGGTGGTTGGGGGGTGCGGGTGGCTCGGGGGGGGGGGGGGTGCGGGTGGTTGGGGAGTGAGGGGATGGGGGGAGGGCAAGGGGGATGCGGGTGGTCGGGTGGTGAGTAGGGGGTGGCTGGAGGGAGGGAAGGGGGGTGAGGGTGACTGGGGGTGAGGAGGGGGGCTGGGGGTGGTTGGGGGGTGAGGGTTTGGGGGGAGGGGCAGGGGGGATGCGGGTGGTCGGGTGGTGAGTGGGGGGTGAGGGCGGCTGGGGGTGAGGAGGGGGGGGGGGGCTGGGGGGGAGGGTTATGGTTTGGGTTCGGGTTAGGAACGGGTCCTAAATTTCTAAAATAAATTTGGAATTCCAGTTTTTATTTTACTGTATTTGTCAAAAACGAAAGAAGTGGACATATAATTCTATAAATGTCAGCATGATTGTGATTGTGATATAATTCGATAAATGTCAGCATGATTGTGATTGAGACAATGGGGATATTAATTACAACATTATCAAGATAAATCGAACTATTATTAATACATGATTGTGATTGAGACATTGGGGTATATCAATTACAACTGAAAATAGAGCAGCAACATATAGCCGTAATAGGCTGGTATCAATTACTCACATGGTACCTTCATTGCGTCGCAGGCCTCTAGGACCGCCACTAGTGTGCCCGGCCCCGCACAGACTGAGGAGTCGCTGCTTGCCCAGCAGATTATCGATGCGCAGATCGCAGCTCTGCGTGACGAGATGCTGCAGAGGATTGCGGCGGCGCAGTCGCAACCGCAGCCGCATACAGATGATCCTGCGCTCATCTCGCATTTTGAGAGGCTTGAGGAGAAGACTGAGACGCTGCGACAGATTTCCCGTGCTATGCAGGAGACTACGCAGTGGTTGGTCGAGCAGATGCAGCAATTCCGCGAGATGGCTACGAAGCGACCATTTGGTACGCCGGGAGCATCGTCTACATCCGGCGGTGCATGGGAGGACATGCTCGTCGTCCAGTCACCGGAGGAGTATCAGACGATCCTTGCGTTGCGACGATAGTTATCTGGTGGCGCTCCTCCTCCAGCTCCGGCTCTAGCTCCAGCTCTAGGCGATCAGTAGTTTTGTTTTTGCATTTTTGAACTTTGTACTTTATATTTTTTACTTTGTACGTATTTGAGGATATTGACTTTGTTCTTTATATTTGTAACTTATATTATTCGTTGAGGATATTATTTGTTCTTTATATGTTTTGTCTATTCTGGAATGTATTATGTGTGCCGTTGTTGAGTGTTCCACCGACGGGGTCGACGAACCTAGGTGTATTTCTGCATTCTGGATTCTGCATTTTGGATTCTAAATTTATGTTGGATTCTGTATTTTGCATTCTGAATTCTGTATTTTTTTACTTTTTTCGATTTAGCGACTTTTTTAGCGATGTTTACATACGTCGCTAAGATTTAGCAATGTTTTAGCGACGTTTGCATACGTCGCTAAGATTTAGCGACATTTACATACGTCGCTAAAAAACATCGCTAAATTGCTGACGTGGCAGGAAATCTGATGTCACCACATCGACGCAAAAACATCGCTAATGTGTCGCTAATCGGCGACCACAAAGAAACGTCGCAAACAACGTCGCTATTTAGCGACGTTATGACCATCGCTAATTTACGTCGCCATAGTGACGTTTTGCGACATTTTTTCGATTAATGACACGCTTTTTTCGTCGTTTCCAAAACATCGCTAAAAACGTCGCTAACTTAAGTTAGCGACGTTTTGGCCGAGATTAGCGACGTTTATAAATGTCGCTAATCTGAAAATTTTTTGTAGTGCTTGTACCTTGCCACCCACTACAAAAATACAACAAAATAGTGGGGGGAAAATTCGTTGTTATATAACAATTTCTGTCGCTAAACAGTAACACCCATGGAACAATGACTATAAATTTTCGTCGCTACAACTAACGTCGTTGTTTATTTTCCATCGCTGGATCAACATATCAGCGACGAAAATTCATCTACTGACTAGCGAGCAATAATTCCTTCGCTTAGTCAGCGACTAACCTAGCGATGGAAGTGCGACTGTTTCTGATACTATTTTCAGATTTTCGTCGCCAGGTCATCGCTAACCCGTCGCTAGGTGAAATCTTCCAGTTTTAATCGTTACCCATCATTTTTTCGTTTCTATTTTGTTGATAGTTCATTGCTACCCTTGATATTTTTCCCAAAAATCAAATATTCTTGCTACACACAAACCTATAACGCACATCACTACACCAAAATGTTCAATTTCTAATGGACCCTTTTTTTAGTTTCTAACGGACCGAGCCCGTTACAAATTAGTAACACAATGAAACCGTTAGTATTGACTCTTGGCCATTACAAATATAATTTTCTCGCGCTAATCATTTATTATTAGTAGGTAAAAAAAGACACCTATTACCATTATATCCTCCTCCAATACCTAAAACCTTTACATGGGAAAATTGGCTCACACCAAAATTCTGGCGGTAGTGTTCCCTCTAATTTCATAATATACGCTCTCCCCCAAATCGGTTCTCTCTCTCTCTCTCTCTCTCTCTCTCTCATTCACAAATTCAGTTCAACTTCTTATTGACAAAGCCGTAGCCCTAATCTGCACTGCGACGGCTGTCCACCTGCGATGGTGGTCCACAAACGGCGACCATCTACCGACGGCCATCCACCGGAGGACTACTGACAAAGGAGGTCCGTTCGTTCCAATTTGATTGTAATGTATAGCTGTTATCTACAATTTCTTTTACTGCAGAATAATCCTTAATATATCTGAGTTTATATATCTACATTTTCCCAGCATTTCGTCTTTACAACCTACCATACAAGAGCGCCTACTGAATTGTATTTCCATAGCACTTTTAAGAAGCCCTTATCCATAGTCAAAGCCAAGTGTTTCTCCTATTCGCACTAATACTATGACTAATTCTCCACAAGTTTCAGATATCAGTTGTTCTGCCCTTGTGCAACTAGCCTTGCAAACTCTTGCTAGTTTCAATTTTAAGGTTGCCTTTAATTTTTGCTCATCTTCTTTTGTGTATAATTTGCACCTTTCCTATGGGACCTGAAAGCCAGCTATATTTTAGGGTCATGAGCTTCTTGAATTTGCTAGAGAATCTATTGTTCTTTATTTGGAGGATGAGGATGGTAACACTCGAAGAGCTGCAGCCATATGTTGTTGCAGATTAGTTGTGAATTCATTTTCTAAATAGGGGTGGTCTCTGTAATAAGTCTGAAACATAGGTAAAATTGCCCGAAAATATATGTATCCTGAATCTGTAGGGTATCATAATCTGTATCCTTGTAGGTACTGTAACATAACACTAAACACAAAGCATGTTGCTTGATCAAGTGAAGGCTAGCTGTGTTTATACTCTAAAGACCCAATAAATGAAGTTATTCTTTGGTGATAATTGAGAAAATAGAGTGAAGAAAAATCAAGAAAGGACAAAATGGGGAGTTTGTACAATTATAATCAGGAGTTTGAATCAAGTTTGCAGTTCGCCAGTTCATTTTTCTGATGTTCAAGTTCTTTTATGTATTCACTGTAACATAATTTTCTTGTCAGGAAGGGTTTGTTCATAATTTTCAGGTTTATTTTCTTTTGATCTAACGACATGTGCCTTCATTTTGCTCTACAGGAAATGATTCTACGGGTGATGCAACTCGTAGTATGATGGAGCAGATGATTCATAGTATTGTTCTTAGGACAGTTAATATTGCAGATCAAGGGAGAAATGGAGTAGCTGATATTAGTCTGGTATCTTTTCTAGAAATTTGGTGTAACTCATAATTTTGAGCTGCCTATTCCTTTTTACAGTTAGAATTTCATGAAAGAGTAATTTGTTCCGTTTGTTACTCTCTATGCAGCTTGTTGGGGCTGTTTTGAATTCTATTACTGGTGTGAGTGTATTTGAACTTGTCTGATAAGTATTAGTGGCTAAAGTTCTTTATAGTCTAATCAGGTCCCTTCAGGTGTTGAAAGGGGAGCTAAACTGCGATTAGCAGAGCTGTATCAGGCAATCCGTTGAGCTTTACTACCTTTAACCACCTTGGACCTCATTGTGAAGGAATTAATTAAAATTTCCCCTTGCATGCTATGAGCATGAGCTTACTAAGCTAATTGAAGAAGACAAAAGCTTAATTTTCAAGAAATTTGTAAGTATTCTGAACTGACTCGCCTATTATGACAAAACCTCTACTTCCTAACTTACTGTAAACATATATAGGAAGAAAAAGAAACAGGCATTTTAGACTCACAGAATAATACCTCAATTGATGATCTTATGGAATGAATGATAGGATCAAATATGCTTGTCTTCTCTGCCTCAAACGAATGCCACTGAAGCAGTGAGTTGCAAACTATACATGCTGCTGCAGGCCTCTTCTTGTCAAATCTTTTATCTTCCATGAGGCACTTGATGAGCGCATCATGGTTTTCCTGAAAGTGAGATAATAATAAAAGAGCATGAGGCATAGAACTTGCTAACAGGAATTGTATACAAAATCACAAGCTTTTGTGTGTTCATGATTTGCTATTGTAGTAGAACAAGTTGTTATTACGAATACGTACTTGTTGCCTGTCAATTAAGGGCTTCTGTTTGCTTAGAGCAGGTAAAGGATGGACTACGACTCTTTTCTATAAATAAACATTTTGTCAGACATCCCGTAAGTTGTATCTATATATTGCTTAGTAAATTGTTGTGTCTTATACTTTTGCAGTGTTGTGTCTTTTTCTCCACCTTGATGCCCATTCTCAAAATGATGAGCTATTATAAATATTGCAATATTCCTTATACAAAGAGCCAAAACCCACAATGTGCAGCAACTATAGCGCCATCCCTGAATATGGTAGCATTTCTATATTTCGTATTTTCATTTTGTGATCCTCCCTTGGCCTTTCTTTAACTTTTACCTTTTGTTTGTAGGTCGTACCTGATTTCTTGGCAACTCTTTTTGTGTTCATTAGCCACATGGAGCTGGCATTACAGAATGGTGGTATACTCCATTATAATTAATAACTTGAACAGCCTCAAAACAGTACGTTGCCACTATCGAGTTATTTATATCTAAATTATGTAGGTTCCCAGAACCCTCAACCTGCTAATAGCACGTTCTCAAACTCCACCACGTTCTCAAACTCCATCAACAAATGGAAGAAGATTATCTACCCCTGAGATGTTGGGTTCAGTTATGTTGCAAGTTGCTATAACTTCTTAGGGACAAAGGAGAGCATTCTTGTACACAATCGTTTTACTCCATAACATATCCTGTTACGAAAAGGGATAGAACAGAGGAGAGCATTCTTGTACACAATCGTTTTACTCTGTCATAATCACCTCTGTCCTACTACATGGACCTGGGTGGCTGCTGTCACTATCATCCCCCTCCACGTGTAAATTATTTTCCTTTCCCATTTTTCAAAACTTATTTCTAAACCGAGGCGGAACTATAATGTGATATATGGGTCTTTATTTCGACTATCACGCCCATCCAGTCCAATTTTTCAATCCATTTGTACCTGTCTCCCATATATGTTGTAGATACTGATCCCCGACTCCTATGCTTGTGCTGTTACTTGGATGCCACGGCATACTTGCTAAACGCCAGCCTGGAAGAGATTTTCTGGATGCCTCGTCAGCTTCTTGAGAAGCATATGCTCGTCTTGCTTTCTTCTCTAGTGGTTCAGATTGTTTTTGAATCAGTTTAGTTAATGTATCTGTGGTCCAAAGCTGGACATTTGCTTGTTTCTTCAATATGTTTCATTTTCATGCTTGAACATTTGTAGTATAATGGAGTCTATGACTATTAAGTTTTTTGCTGATCTTTATGAAATGTTCCCAGTAGCTTTAAGTAGGCCATGAATAGCAGCTATTTTTCTTCATGTTATGTTATGCAGTATTCAAAATCCTTCATGTTTGCAGGTTCGTCATTGGCCACCAAGAGTGAGGAATAGGACCTCTTTTATGCCTTGGCTAGATTAATCATGATTGAGTAGCCACCTGTTGTGTTATTTTAGACTGAAATTTTCTTTTTATATTTTTATTTGACTTCTGGAGGGAGCTGTCTATTCAACTATGCAATTAAAAGTATATTGGAGTCACTTTAGAGATTCTTGTGCTCTTCTTGTCTATGCCTTTGTCCCTCTAGCTTTCAAGCCATTTTATTCACTTCTTGGTCAAACATTATCCACCCTCCTTTGTCCAATTACTATATATAGGTAACTTCCAATCCTGTATGAGATCCCTTTTGACTTCTAAATTTTCTAGCATACTTTCACAACAAGAAAAGTTAATTCCTAAAAGCAGCTTAAAGATTAGAAAATTGCCAATCTTGATATATGATCTTTTTTTTCTATGTTAGTTCCTATTTGATACTGTTGTAGTGTCTTACTTTCATGTATTTTGAAGCTTATAATATTGCATGTATATTTGTTTCTACAACTTACAGGAAACCAAATACGTGCCAATCAAAAGGGGGAGTAGAGTGGTTCTGATGATTAATGGGTAACGTGCTTTAGAACCTTTATGTTTGAATAACTGTTTCAAGTAGGTATGCATGTTCGTAGATTGACGTATGACTTTTTACCCTTATTATTAAGAGTATGATTACGGAGTATCCAGCATAGATGACAATTATGTGGGATTTATCTAGAAGTATTTTTCCAAGAAAAGTTGTTGAAAATCGATCAGATTTTACCTTTGCAGAGGAATGATTGGCTTGGTTATTGGTAATAAACATGCATCCAAAGTATACTTCTACTGGTTTAATATGGAAGAAAGCTAATCTGTAGGTAGAAACCAATCACAAGGTTCATTGATGAAGATGATAAACAATATGTTTCTATTTTTCAATTTTCTATAGCATACATGTTTAGAGGTTCTCTTGGGAAATAAGACAAAACCACATCTCTGAAGAAGGCCTTAATATCTTGACAAATTTGATTATTGTTGCATTTTTGAGACACTAATTGTTACTCAATTTGACTGTCTCTAAGAGTGGGTTGCATTGAATGCCGTTAACTATGCTTCCATATGTAACTGAATACAGAAGTGCATAATCGAGAATTGCAAATAAAGGATAACACTGATACTATAATGCATGTTTTGCAAACAGGTAAACATGTTTTTTGATAGTTCCATTCAGTATGCAGTCTGTGTTACTTTCAAACTCCCTTACTAGAATAATGGCCAGTCAATTACTGTGCACTGGATCTCAAATCCAGGACTCCCCCCACCACACACAGAGTCAAGGAGATGTTCTTCATCTCCTTATTTTGGTAGATGGCTTTCTAATCCATGTGCTAGCTTATTGCTATTTACTACTTTTTTTTGGTTTCTTTAATAACTTGCATTCCAAGGCTAGTCTCTTTGACTTTTGCAATGATGTACCATGATGTTTGAGGTGTACCTATGGTCATTCTTGCATTTGGGCTGGCCTCCTTATTCAAATGTATATCTTGATGCGCAGAGATGATACAAATCGTTTAATAATGTTACTGTGTTTAAGGACAGTAAATCTTCCTGAAGATGATGTGCATGCAGGACTAGTGATACTTGTTATTTTGATAGATAATAATTTGTTTGTTCTTCTTTAACTAAGTTCTTTTCTTTATCGACAACCATTTTTTTACTTGTACAATTTATTCTTCATTTACGAATTTAATGGTTGTTCCTTTTGCCACTTTATAGGTTTTTGTTGCATTCAAAGTGTTCGAATTACAAGTACTGTGAGTATCGACTTTTTGAAGAGGAGAAGTTCCTTGCACAGGCACAGGTTTCCCAGGCACCACATCCACGTAAGTAAATCCTAATACAACTTTTTTTTCATATTATGTTGAGTTATCTGAAATTGAACTATAAGGCTATCATCAATGGATCTTGTTATATGCTTATAACAATTTCTAAAAGATCTCTTGCTTACTAAACCTCAACTAACATTGATTGGCTCTTCTGTCAGCAATTTTAAATACTGTAACTTCTAGATCATCAAATTTTTCTTCGGTTACTCTTCAAAGACATTCAAATTACCAGACTTCGGCCTCAGCATTATATGAGGCCGGTGAAGAGATGAGGTCTTATCCCCAACACCAACACACACACACACACAATATCTGCTAACTAAAACATTATAAAATAGCCATATATCGAATCCATATCTGAATTTTATCCATGCAACCTAGCATGCTTGTATCATGTGCATAGGATTTGGAAGAATGTTGATGCTTTGCAATCTATTGTAAGGGATAGTAACTTTGTATTATGTTCTTTAATACACAATCAGCCTTCATATATTCATTGCAGGTGTTGTATCGGCCAATCAATGTCTTACAATCATCCTTTGTTTTCTCGCAGATCAGCCTTGAAGGGAATGTTTTCTCGCAGAACTGAGTTGTCATGTCTGATGAAGTAATGGGAATGTATGTTCCTCTTGTGTGACATTATAGTTTATCTAGCTAGTCTTATTGGAATATATGTGCCTCTTACATATTGTTAGATAATTTATACAATCCTCTGTATTCTTGTCCATCCTCAATAGTTACTGATTCTTCTGCCTATTAGGCTAACTGATGTTGCAAATGGTGAATTATTTTGTATATGGTGAAGTATTTTGTAAATAGTGAAGTATTTTGTTGTCGTTCCTTTGATTCTTGTTCTCTTACCGAACTACTTGTCATATTCTTAAATTGTTTCTTCGTTGAGATTATAGCTGACAGGAACTGATTGTGTACCTGTTCAAACTAATGTAAATGATAATTATACAATTTTTTTTCTATATTTTCAAAATATACTAACGGCCCATATCCATTAGTATCCAATTCTGAAGTTATTTTTTTGAATATTCATTAAATATACTAACAGTCCTTACCCGTTAGTATTCAACTCCACATATATTAATATGCCTGTTAGAGAAATTATTACTAACGGCTACAGCCGTTAGTATATTTTACATACTAACAGACAGTACATGTTAGAAAGGTGGTTAGTAATATTACCCACGCCTGTATACTCACGGAAATAACCCGTTAGAATTAATTATTGTAACATGCCTAGACCGTTACAATACATGTGTTTTGGTGTAGTGCATAGATATATTCCTGAACACAAAAACCATCATTCCCAACTCAAATTCATATAATAAAATATAGATGCATAATAAAAAACATATCCAAATATATAAATAAGAAAAAATTCAAAAATAAATCCATAATTTACAAAAGTTCAAGTAACCAACATCCATAATAGTACAAGAGTCATAATAGTACATGATTCCAAAAAAAAATACAAATATCTAAAAAATTCTCAAAATGCATCAACTCGTAGGTGGGTTGGTTGTGGCGGCTATCGGGTCTGAAATAACTACATCAGAATTGAAGCTATGGTATGTTGTCTATCCTTAGGAATGATAGCAGTCGGAGCAGGAGTTGTAGGCCTGAGTCGGAGGAGCATGAGTAGCAGCAGGAGACTGGAGTAGTGGCGGGAGCAAGAGTCGCCGGAGGTGGAATATCCCGACCCTCTCTCTTCTCTTTCAACTATCTCTGAAAGTCGTACAACATCGTTGTGGCCTGCTGCATACTGAGTGTGCCGGAAGGAGTAGCACCGGAGGCATCAGGCTGTAATGATGCCGGTGGAGGTAGAGGAGGAGCCATGTAGTATACCGACGTGGCTGCGATGCCAACTATTCAGTACCGTACACGATACCACATTTTTCTTTCCCGATAGTTTGTATCTGCAGATCGTTCCTCCGAGATGGCACATGTGGCTGACTAGTTTCAGTGCCCTCCCTTCCCCCCCCCCCACCGGTCTTACTCTCCAATGTCTCATATGTCCTATATATATAATGAAAAAACGATTTAGGTTTTAGGTTAGGGTTAGGGTTTAGGTTAGGATTTGCGTTATGGTTAGGGTTTAGTTTAGGATATAGGTTAGAGTTAGGATTTTTATTGTTAATTAGGGTTTATGTTAGGATTTTTATTGTTACTAGGGTTAGGGTTAGGATTTTCAGGGTTATGGTAAGCAAATATTAAAAAATAATATATAAAAAATTGTTATTTGATTTAAAAAAAAACTTAAGTCACTAGTTAGTCGCTATCTTACACAACCTGTTGGAAAAGAAGCGCGGAAACCTTTTTCCAAACCGGAGAGTACCTGCGAGAGGACCGAGCAATACAACGCACGAACCCAAAAACAACCACACAAAATAATCCACGAAGACACAGAGAATTTTTGACGTGGAAAACCCTTGCGGGAAAAACCACGGGACGATCGGAGTCCAACCCTGAGAAGCCTCCACTAATGGAATAGAAGAATTACACCCTTTACAAACTCCTTCCGATCCAAATCGGATCCCCACAACACTCAGAAGTAAGAACAATGATTACAAGGCTACGAAGAGCGAGAACGACGAGTAGAGATTACCCGTACGCGATTCTCCTTCGAAAAATGACCTTCAATCCTCCGTCTTCTCTTTCGAAGTTGTAATGGCACTCTTGCCTCCTTCCTCTCTCTTTCTTGTGTTACGTTGCGTTATGAATTAGGGTTGGAAAATCCCAACTTAACTCCCTAATCCTGCAGCCAACCTGGACCGTTGGATTAGATCCAATGGTGAAAAATCACCCAAATTCCCGCATCAGCCCCGACGACACAGAGTTCGGCCAGAACTCTGTGTCGGGCATCCAGCACCTAACGCCAACATCCTGGAATGGCCAGACCGAGTTCGGCCCGAACTCGCCATGGGACCGAGTTCGGCCCAAACTCGGCAATCCTATTCCAGAACCTCCCTCTGGTCAGCAACAGCAGCAGCGACTCCGCGTCGCCTACTTCCCGAGCTTCTCCGATACACGAATGGCGCTAGTCGCACTCTGGGGTCTTCTCCACATAGTTTGGGAACCCCACCCACTCCAACAAATCTCCCCCTTCACAACTATGGGGAGGATGTTGTCATCCCGACGACCTGCCTGCAGTACTCAAACTTCCCCCTTGGTAGAATCTTCGTGAACATATCAGCTCCGTTGTCATCTGTATGAACCTTCTCAAGCTCCGCGTCCTTCTTCTCAACCACATCCAGTATCCAATGATACCGAGTCTCGATGTGTTTGGACCGGCTATGAAACGTCTGATTCTTCACAAGGTGAATAGCACTCTGACTGTCGCAAAGTAAAGTATACTGCTCTTGCTTCAGTCCCATTTCCTACAGTAGCTTCTTCATCTACAGCAACTCCTTGTAAGCCTCCGTCGTCGCAATGTATTTTGCCTCCGTCGTCGACAAGGCAACACACTTCTGCAACCGCGACTGCCACGACACCACTCCTCCCGCAAACATCATCACGTAGCCCGAAGTCGATCGCCTCGTGTCTACATCTCCAGCCATATCAGCATCGGTATACCCAACCAGCTTCGGCTCGTCACCACCAAAGGAAAGTCTCCAACCAGCAGTGCCCTGAAGATATCGTAGAATCCACTTGACCGCACTCCAATGTACCCTTCCAGGATTTGAAAGATACCTGCTAACCGTACCAACTGCATGAGCAATATCTGGCCTCGTACACACCATAACATACATAAGGCTCCCCACAACTGAGGCATATGGAACCCGCTCCATATCTTTCTTTTCGTCCTCGGTAGATGGACACTACTCCTCAGTGAGCTTAAAGTGAGCCGCAAGAGGGAAACTCACTTTCTTCGACCCGTCCATCCCGAAACGCTGAAGTACCCGGTGAATGTACTTCGTTTGGGACAAGTGTAGCAGCTTGGACTCTCTCTATCGGTTGATCTCCACCCCAAGAATAGTCTTCGCTGCGCCCAAATTCTTCATAGAGAAGGCCGCGCCCAGTTGGCACTTCAACTCCGCTATCCTAGTGGTATTCCGACCCACTAATAGCATGTCATCTACATAGAGCAACAAAATAATGAAATCATCCTCGGCAAAATACCTCACAAATACACAGTGGTCCGACGTCGTACGTACATAACCATGCTCCCCCATAAACGACTCGAACTTCCTGTACCACTGCCTCGAAGCCTGCTTCAGACCATACAAGCTCTTCCTCAACCGGCAGACCAAATGTGACTTGTCCTTCTCATAGAATCCCTCTGGCTGCTCCATGTACAACTCCTCCTCAAGATCACCGTGGAGGAATGTCGTCTTCACGTCCATCTGCTCGACCTCCAAGTCGAGACTGGCTGCTAATGCTAGCACCACCCGAATAGACGAATGCTTGACGACATGCGAAAAGATCTCATCATAATCCATGCCTTTTCGCTGACCGTAGCCTTTGACAACCAGCCTCGCTTTGTATCGAGGGCGAGTAGCATCATCCGTCTGCTTCACTCTAAACACCCATCGATTCTTCAAAGCCTTCTTGCCCTTTGGCAACCGCACCAGATCATAAGTGGAATTGGTGTGCAAGGAACTCATCTCCTCCTGCATAGCCTCCATCCACTCCTGCCTGTGTTCGTCTTCTATAGCCTCAACAAAACTTTCGGGCTCTCCCCCGTCAGTCAGCAGCACATACTCATCCGGCGAGTATCTCGTAGATGGTCGACGATCTCTGTCACTCCTCCTCAAAGGAACCACTGGTGCTTGCTGTATACCGACAGCCTCTGCCCCTTCAGGAACTGCCTCTCCGGCATGCTCATCCTCCTGAGGGACACCCTGACCACCATCAGCAGGCTGATGATCAAGGTTGGGAACAACTCCATGTACCGGCTCCCCCATAACTGGATCCTCTACGATGTCCTCTGGAAACTGCTCGAAGCGAAATGACTCTAACTCAGGCAATTCCTCAGCCTCAGAAGGCGTCTCGGAATCCTGAGTGTTGGTCATGGTCTGATCCTCGACGAACACCACGTCCCTGCTTCTGTAGAGCTTTCTTCCCACCGGGTCGTAGAGTCTATAGCCAAACTCTTCCCGACCGTAGCCGACAAAGACGCATCGCCTCGTCTTCGGCTCAAGTTTGGTCCTCTCGTCCTTCGGTACATGTACGAAGGCCTTACAACCAAACGCCTGCATGTGATTGTATGACGGCTCTTTGCCGTACCATACTTTGTTAGGCACATCACCCTGCAAAGGAGCACTAGGAGATAAATTAATAATATAAGCAGCTGTGAGAAGAGCCTCACCCCAGTAACTGCCCGACAAGTTTGCTTCTGACAGCAAACACCGCACCCTCTCCATCAGTGTCCTGTTCATACGCTCTGCTACACCATTGAGCTGAGGTGTCTTTGGCGGAGTCTTCTGGTGTCGTATCCCTTGCTCTCTGCAATACGCATCAAAGGGACCGATGTATTCGCCGCCATTGTCGGACCGAACACACAACAACTTCTTGTCCGTCTCCCTTTCAACAGAGGCTTGAAACTCCTTGAAAGTAGGCAGCACCTGATCCTTGGTCTTTAAGGCATAGACCCAAACCTTCCTGGAACAGTCATCAATAAAGGTTACAAAGTAAGAAGCACCACCAAGAGATTTTACCTTCATAGGATCGCAGACATCCGAGTGAATCAACTCGAGCAACGCCGGCTTCCTCGAACTTGGGTGACTTTCAAAAGACACCCTATTTTGCTTTCCAGCTAAACAGTGCGTGCACTTCTCCAACTTTGTAGACTTGAGCCCCGGAATCACCTTCCTGTTCACCAAGTAGCCCATCCCCTTCTCGCTGATATGGCCGAGCCGCCTGTGCCACAACTCGGTAGACGCATCACTGACTGCGTTCACCTCTTGTACCCCCTGTGCGCTCCCTCCATATAGTAGAGATCGAACTTCTTGCTTCCTCTGGCAATCACCATCGAACCTCTGGAAAGCTTCCACTGACTGTTCCCGAAGAGACCGAAGAATCCCTCGTCATCCAACCTTCCAACCGACACCAGGTTGAAACGGATATCAGGGACATGACGAACATATTTGAGAACAAGAACCGCACCCGTCTTCGTTCTCAAATGCACATCTCCAACGGCAACCGCCTTCGACACATCTCCATTGCCCATCTTCAACACTCCATAGTCGCCTATTGTGTAAGTGGCAAATAGTACCCTGTTGTGAGATACATGTGCTGAAGCCCCTGAGTCCATCAGCCAAGAATTGTCATCGCAGACGAGGTTAGTAATGACCTCATCACCTACGACGATCATATCGCCTCCATGCATCGAGGCCGCCGCTGTAGTGTTCTCTTCTTGCTTCCCCTTGTCGCCCTTCTTCTCTCTCTTTCAAGCGAAACAGTTTCGTTTGATGTGGCCCTTCTTACCATAATGGTAACACTCTGAGTCCTCTTAACGACCCTTGGACTTCCCCATGCTCTTGTCTCTGCCACCACCTGGACCGCTGCTTTTGCCCCTTCTGCAACACTCTGAAACAAGTGCCTCTGAGTGGTGGGATGTGGATGAAGTGCCCTGAAAACGTCTCCGCATCTCTTCATTCAACACCCCGCTCTTGGCAAACTCCAGACTGACCACACCCTCTGGAGCAGAAGCGATCATAGATACTCGTACGGTCTCCCACGAGTCTGGCAAAGTACACAGCAGCCACAGTCCCTGAACTTCATCGTCGAACTTGACTCCCATAGAAGATAGCTGGTCAACCACGCCCTGGAACTCACTCAAGTGGTCCGAAATAGATGCCCCATCCTTGTATCGCAGACCCATCATCGTTCGGATCAGGAACAATTTGTTTACCCCGGTCTTCTTCGCATACAAGGATTCCAGCTTATCCCACAACGTCTTCGCGTGCTCAATATTGGCAACGTGGTTGTACACGTTCTCGTCCACAAACTGTCGTATGTACCCACACACTTGTATATGCTCGAATGTCCAGTCCTCCTCGGATTTATCACTGGGCTTCTCGGATGCAAACAATGGTAGTTGCAGCTTCTTGACAAACAGTAAATCCTTCATCTTGCTCTGTCAATAATGATAGTTTGTGCCATTAAGATTCACCATGCGCACCGGCTTCGCGTCCATCTCTCCTCTCTGGTTTCTGTCAACTCCTGACACCCTTCTGAATTCCAGAACCTGGCTCTGATACCACTCTGTTGGAAAAGAAGCGCGGAAACCTTTCCCCAAACCGGAGAGTACCTGCAAGAGGACCGAGCAATACAACGCACGAACCCAAAAACAACCACACAAAATAATCCACGAAGACACAGAGAATTTTTGACGTGGAAAACCCTTGCGGGAAAAACCACGGGACGATCGGAGTCCAACCCTGAGAAGCCTCCACTAATGGAATAGAAGAATTACACCCTCTACAAACTCCTCCCGATCCATATCGGATCCCCACAACACTCAGAAGTAAGAACAATGATTACAAGGCTACGAAGAGCGAGAACGACGAGTAGAGATTATTCGTACGCGATTCTCCTTCGAAAAACGACCTTCAATCCTCCGTCTTCTCTCCCGAAGTTGCAATGGCACTCTTGCCTCCTTCCTCTCTCTTTCTTGTGTTACGTTGCGTTATGAATTAGGGTTGGAAAATCCCAACTTAACTCCCTAATCCCGCAGCCAACCTGGACCGTTGGATTAGATCCAATGGTGAAAAATCACCCAAATTTCCGCATCAGCCCCGACGACACAGAGTTCGGCCAGAACTCTGTGTCGGGCATCCAGCACCTAACACCAACATCCTGGAATGGCCAGACCGAGTTCGGCCCGAACTCGCCATGGGACCGAGTTCGGCCCGAACTCGGCAATCCCATTCCAGAACCTCCCTCTGGTCAGCAACAGCAGCAGCGACTCTGCGTCGCCTACTTCCCGAGATTCTCCGACACACGAATGGCGCTCGTCGCACTCCGGGGTCTTCTCCACATAGGTTGGGAACCCCACCCACTCCAACACAACCCTTCTCTCATATTTGGGCTTCAGATTGACAATGTTACTTTTCGGTGTTTAGGATCATTATTTATGTTGATTGAGAGATTGAGAAGAATGTCATGTATAGAATTAAACCAGGATGGTTGAAATAAAAGAGTACTTCTGTAGTAGATTATGATCCCAAAATATGTCGAAAGCTTAAATAAAAATTCTACGATACTACTATAAGATCAGCCATTATTTGTGGATCAAAGTATCAAAAATTAAGACACTGCATGTCCAAAAAGTTAGTGTCGGATTAAAAAGGCTAAAGTAGATCACAATACATTAAAGGATAAAATAAGAAAGGGGTGTGTTAATGGAAAGTTGGAGATGACATTATTTAAGAATATGATGAGAGAAAAATGTCTTAGATGGTGTGGACATGAGCAACTAGATCAATAGACATGACCATAAGAAGAAGATGATATAATATAGTAGTTAATGAGCGATTGTGATCCCATCACTCGCATAACATTGGGCTCTGTATATGTACATCTACTATTTACGAACTGCCCCCATTGAATAATGTTTCGTAGTAGGACCTATAGAATTTGCTTTCTCGTTTCTTTTATCCCTTAAACGTGCTATATATATATAAATATTGTTGTTTACTGATTTGGTCTTACATATATAATCAATTCGGTCTTCGACAAACATTCCTTACGAAGTTCAAAGAATGTTCAAGCACATATTCCACGCGCTCGAAAAATGGATTAAAAATAGTGGCAGAAGTCTATTCAACAGTGGTACATATAAGTGAGGAATTTCTCTTCACATTTAGTCAGAAGAAGAGAGCTTCACACTTGTAAACCCAATTGTAGCAGGAGAGTAGCATGGAAGAGCAACGAAAATGGGAAGATTTGGGCGTAGATTGCTTGTCAAACGTATTCTCCAGACTGGACTGAGGGTGCCCTTCGTGTGCAAGCCTTGGTGGGAGGCATCCATGGATCATCAGTGCTGGAAAGTCCTCGATCTTCGAAACATAGACATCATGCCATGGAGTGTTGAACTGCACAGATCACTCAACAATGGCACAACAATTAATACTGAAACAAAGATGATAGATTGCTTTATGATTGTTATATTATTCAGCAAAGTTGGAAGCCTTATATAGGCAGAACACTACAATGTACTCCTGATATCAGGCTGTTGTTTCATAATTCCTAAAGAATAGGACAAAACACAATAGAATAGGTAAAAGAAAAATTACTGAATAATAGACAATAGAATAGGTAAAAGGAAAGCTACTGGATAATAGCTGGTCTTGACCTGTTCAACATTCCCTCTCAATACCAGCTTCAACTCTTTTTTCCATGCCTAGCATGTGGCAGAAGTTCTCAATCTTATTACCACTCAAGCCTTTTGTAAGTAAATCTGCCACTTGATTTTCTGTTCCAACATGCTCCAACGTGATTACTCCTTGCAATACCTTCTCTCTAATAAAGTGGTAATGCACCTCTACGTGCTTCGTCCTTGCATGAAAGACTGGATTTTCTGCTAGCCGTATTGCCGACAAGTTGTCACAATACAGAGGAATACTATACTCTGTTGGCTGATGCAGCTCCTTTAGTAATTGCATGATCCAAGTGACTTCTTGGGCTGCCATTGCTGCTGCCCGGTATTCTGCTTCGGTAGTTGACAAAGATACAGTTGGTTGTCTCTTGCTACACCAAGAAACTGCTCCGGACCCAAGCATAAAAACATATCCAGTAGTTGAGCGTCGGGTATCATGGTCTCCTGCATAGTCAGCATCACAGTAACCATTTATTTTGCAATCTCCACCTTTCTTGAACATAATACCATAGTCAAGTGTGTTGTTCACATATCGCAGGATTCGCCGAATTGCTTCCAAATGAGATTTCTTTGGAGTTTGCATGTAACGACTCATGACACCAACTGCAAAAGAAATATCTGGCCTTGTTAAAGTCAAGTAGATTAGACTTCCTACCAATTGTCGATACATCGTTGCATCTTCCAAATCTTGTCCTTCATGAGCACACATTTTGGCGTGCGGCTCCATTGGCGTCGAGATTGGCTTGCTTTTAAGCATACCAAACTTTTTCACCAGATATTTAGAGTATTTTTGTTGGTGGAGAAATAATCCTTCTTGAGTACGGTCGACCTCTAGACCAAGGAAGTACTTGAGATGTCCTAGCTCTTTCATCTGAAATCGAACAGACAAATTCTTCTTGGTTTGGAGAATTTCTTCTTCACAATCACCTGTGATGATTAAATCATCCACGTATACTAGCACAACAGCTAGTTTTCCTCCTTTAGCTTTGATGAACAAGCTAGAATCTGCAGATGTTATTGAATAGCCACTATGAGTGAGAAATTCAGCAATCTTACCATACCATGCTCTTGGTGCTTGTTTTAGCCCATAGAGTGCCTTCCGAAGCTTGTATACATACTCAGGATGATCTTGACTCTGAAAACCCATTGGTTGGTTCATGTAGATCTCTCGATCCAGCTCTCCGTGTAGAAATGCATTCTTTACGTCCATCTGCCACAAGTTCCAACTTTTGCTTGCAGCAAGCGCTAGCAGAACTCGTACAGTTGTAAGCTTTGCAACTGGACTAAACGTTTCATCATAGTCTAGTCCATACTGCTGAGAGAACCCTCGAGCTACGAGACGAGCTTTATGTCTCTCTATTGATCCATCTGTGCGGTGCTTTAATTTGTATACCCATTTGCAGGAGATGGGCTTCACATCCTTTAGCTTTGGCACGAGTTCCCAAGTCTGATTTCGTTCCAATGCAATAATTTCTTCTTCCATTGCTTTCTTCCACTCCATATTCTGATTTGCTTCCTCAAATGTCTCTGGTTCCTTTGCCTCTGCTTCTTGCACAATTGCGGCATTGGCATACTTGGGATTCGGCTTTTTGGTTCTTATTGACCTTCTGAGTGGAGTTTCCGCCTCGCTTGGTTCGCCTTCTTCCCTAGGCCTTTGGTAGACACCTGTTTGCCAAGGATTTTGAGTTGTATTTTCTTCGACGCCTTCTTCATTATTTGTAGCACCTGTTTGCCAAGGATTTCGAGTTGTATTTTCTTCGACGCCTTCTTCATCATTTGCAGTTTCAATTTCATTGCCAAATTGTATTTGACAATTTTCTAATTCCTCCTTAAAAATATTTGAATCTGGTAGTGCTTCTTTGTTAGAGGCCCACCATGAGGAAGCTTCATCGAACACCACATTTCGAGATGTATGACATTTCCCAGTCGTTGGATCACAGCAACGCCATCCTTTTCTTTGATTGTCATATCCCACAAAGATACACCTAACAGCCTTTTTCTCCATTTTGCTACGTAAGTGATCAGGAACAAATACATAGCATACACATCCAAATACTCGAAAATGACTAACAGTGGGTTTCATATTCCATATTTTTTCAAATGGAGAGAGAAAAGATAACCTTTGTTGAGGAAGCCTATTGATCACAAAGGCTGCAGTCTTCATTGCTTCTGCCCAAAATCGTCCAGGAACATTCTTCGAATGAAGCATACTTCGACACACTTCTGCCAGGTGTCTGTTCTTCCTTTCGGAGACACCATTCTGTTGTGGAGTATTAGCACAAGTGAATTGGTGATTTATTCTGGACTCCTGAAGGAAATCTGAAAACTCATGTGAGGTGTATTCGCCCCCATTGTCAGTGCGTAGACATCGTATGCTTCTACCAATCTCCGCTTCTGTTGTCTTTTTGAACTCTTTGAACTTTGAAAGAGTTTCTGATTTATTTTTCATAAAATAAACCCATACATACCTCGAGAAGTCGTCAATGAATGTCACCATGTACTTCAGCTCTCCAATCGAAGCTTGCTTGACTGGTCCAAACACATCAGAGTGAATCAACTCTAATGGTTCCTTTGCTTTGAATTTGGACTCTTCATACGGTAGCTGGTGTGCTTTTCCGTATTGACAGCCTGCACATACATTGTCTTTTCTCACTTCAAGTTGTGGAAGACCCTTCAACATTGACTTCTTCATCATCACGTCTAGCTTGGAATAGCTAACGTGGCTTAAACGCATGTGCCACAATTCTGCTGTTTCGTTCCTCCTTGTCTTGTCTACATATGCAGTTTCTGCAGACATAACATAGACGGATTCTAGTCTCCGTCCCTTCATCACTGGCTCTTTTATAATCTCAAGGTCGCGATAAACCTTGACATCTTGCGGACCAAACAGAACAAAATTGCCAGAAGATGTTAATTGTGATACTGAAAGAAGATTTTTCTTCATACCTGGAACATGGTAGACATTTTGAAGAGGCACCTCATTAGCATTATCATGTGGAGAGACTATCGTATTACCGATGTGAGCTATTGGTAACTTCGAGTTGTTGGCTGTCACTACAACTCGGCTTCCTTTGTATTCTGACACATTTTGCAACTTTTCTTTATCACCCGTCATATGATTTGAGCATCCCGAGTCAACGATCCAATCATTCTCATAATCAATATGCTTGGATATTGTTGTTGTTAGAGCTAACTCCTCCACTTCTGCTGCAAACAATGCCTCAGCATCCCATTCTTCTTCATATTTTGATGTAGCAGCGTTACTCTCTACCATTTTTTCCTTCTTAAACCAACAATCTTTTTCCATGTGGCCTTTCTTTCTGCAGTTATTGCATTTTCCTTCAAACTTTTTGTCATTGCTATGACTCTTCGAAACTCCTCTTGAGCCATTATTCCATTCGCTCCGGTGACTTCTCATCTTGTAGTCATTCTTCCTGAATCCATCGGAGACATGGTGCTTAGAGTTCCTCTTGCCTTTATTGGCATAGAGTGCCTCTTCATCATGCTTCAACGAGACTCCTCCCATTTGCTTTGCTAAAGCTTCTTGACCTGCAAGCAAATTTTCGAATTCAACAAGCGAAGGCTGAGTTGGCCATCCTTGTATGGCAGCAACAAAACTCCGAAATTCTGGCTTCAAACCATGGATGATGATTCGTTTCATCCTGGTTTCACCAATAGGAGCCTCTGGATCCAACTCAGAAATCTCTCGACATAGCGACTTCACCTTGTGAAAGTATTGCGCGATCGTCTTGTCGCGCTGCGCCACTGTCAACAGATCACTCTCTAAGAGTTGGAGCTTCGCATCGTTCTTCTTTGAGAACAACTTGGAGAATGTATCCCAAGCTTCTTTAGGAGTCTTCGATTCCCGGATATGCTCCAGCACATCCTCTTCAACCGTCGTCTTCAATACGAACATAGCTTTGCCCGCTTTGATCTTCCACTTCCGCAGTATTCCATTCGCGTCTTCAACTTCCGGTTGGTTTACTTCACCTCCGTTTACAACCTCCCATAAATCTTGTCCCTGCATGTAAGACACCATACAGGTTGACCAAGAGTTATAGTTGCTGTTGTTTAGTTTCTTCATTCCACCGATAAGTTGAAGATCGCCCATTGTTGAGCCTAGCTCTGATACCAAATTGTTGAACTGCACAGATCACTCAACAATGGCACAACAATTAATACTGAAACAAAGATGATAGATTGCTTTATGATTGTTATATTATTCAGCAAAGTTGGAAGCCTTATATAGGCAGAACACTACAATGTACTCCTGATATCAGGCTGTTGTTTCATAATTCCTAAAGAATAGGACAAAACACAATAGAATAGGTAAAAGAAAAATTACTGAATAATAGACAATAGAATAGGTAAAAGGAAAGCTACTGGATAATAGCTGGTCTTGACCTGTTCAACATGGAGCAGCTTTCGTGCACGATTCAAACAGGTGTTCAAATCGCCGAGCGCTTCTCGTTCACTCGTTTCATGAAAACATTAGTCGACCGCAGCCACGGATCGATAATCGAGCTGGCACTCCCAACTGACCGCTTCGCGTCGCTGCAGGAATTGGAGTATGCATCCATCAAGTAATTATCCTCTTTCTCCTTACTATTTTAGGACGGTTAAAATTTTGACAGTCCTAGATATCTCATTACTGTCAAAATTTTGGCAGTTTTATTTTTTGCAGAACTGTCAAAATTCTGACAATCATATGCATATTCAGGACTGATAGAATTTTGACAGTTCTAAGACTGTCAAAAAGTATGTTGTCTCTTAGTAATTCTTGTAGTGTCCTTAACATTCGTCGTCGTCTTCTTGTGTTGCAGCTTGTAGGGATCGAATCGTATTCAAATTAACCTTATTGGTATATAATTGCAGTTGCCCCAGACTTAAGGTGCTAAGTCTTCCTAACCTGTTCCATGAAAATGACAAGCAACTCCCGCGGCTCGTAGAGAAATGGAAGGATCTCGAGTACTTGAAAATGGGAAGGAAACCTGCTTCTTTCAGCGAGATGATCGAACAAATTAGCTTCAACTGCAGCAACTTCGTTGGGCTTCAACTGTCCGGTTGCATCGGCTACGAAGATGCATTGGCCATTGTTGAGCATCTTCCCAAGCTCGAGTACTTGGTAATGAGTGGGAGCTCATTGAGCAAAAGTGGAGTCCTGGCTATATTAGATGGTTGCAAACAACTCCAGGTGCTAGATGTCTCGAGTTGTACGGGTTTCGACGTGGACGAGAGGATTTTGAAAATGGCTTCCTGCATCAAAACATTCAACTGCGAGGGTTCTAAACTGGAAGAAGAACATATGCATTACTGTGATGATGATGTCTATTGGGGAATGAATTGTTAGTCGGTTTGTCAATAGTGAATCTTTATTCTTTTATACAAGAAATCATATAGAACTTTCCTTTTCTTTTTATTTTTCTAAATGATGTAAAATATGTTTCTTTTCTTCTATAACAGTGTATATCTAGGTGTAGTTAGTTATAAATATCATATGTGATTGTGGCGACTATAGTTACATTTCTCTCTTTAGAGATTAAATGGTTATCATGTAACCAATTGTGCTTGTATATAAACATAGCAACACATTCATTCAATGGTTGCTTGTCAAATATCATTTCAACAGAGCTTTTCTCTTTGCTTCTTCCATAAGAGTTCCCAAAGAACTCACAACCATGCGGAAAAGGAGAGGAATCAAGGTCACAAAAGGGAAAATCATGGGGCTACAAGAATGTCCGGTTGGCTTCCAAACCCGACAATTCAAGAATACGGAGAATAATCATGCTTCTACTTCTGCTACCCCAAACATGCTATCGTTTTGGCGGGACAGACCATTAGTCTCATACTTGTCGTGTTCATGTCCACATAGTAAAAAGTATAATTCACGACTGCATCAGAGAGAGAAGCCAATATCGTCGATATAGATATCCATTGGACATTGATGTTCTCTCGTGCCTCATATTTTACATAGTCTAGAACCAAACGAAAATCTGTAAATAAGGGTTCCTCGAGTTGTATCTACATACCAACAATTGTAATACAATTTGAATTTCGTTATTTTTACAGTAGCACTCTTGTCTTATTTTTCGACGAAGGCAAAAGTTGTGGGCATGATCAGTGACGAGCAGTTGAAGTTAAAGCTTGGCGAGAAGCTTGTCCAGAAGGGGGTTTGTTATGTTTCAAAGTTTTCATATGAACTTGTTGTCGGCTGGGAAGTTGGATGAACATTTCTGTAGCAATATGTTTTGGGATCAAAATTGGATACATATGATTAATGGTTTTCGACTGCAGAGTTGATGGGATATGTGTTGTGATATATATTGACTCAAGTCGCTAAGGTGTATAAACGAATCATGTGCATTAGATGAGCGCTCAAGTGGTTTTTGACAAGGTATCCTTGATCGTGATGGGCTTTATTAAAAGGGACTTCTAGAAGATACGAGGGGTATGAAGGATTAAGTTCGCCAAGGAAAAGTGAAAAATAAGAATGTCTTGGATCTTGAGGAACAAACTATCGGTAGTTGGATGGTCTACAGGTGAGGGTTGCTCTGCGGAGCTATATTTGTGTCGAGAAGTGTCGAAACTTATTGGAGTGATACCGTTTTCACAGTTTGACAAAAAGCAGGTCATGTGCTGCATCCAACTCAAGATATGACAGATACATTTATATCTGCATGAGCTATCCAAGCCTAATAGTCCACAAGGAAACAATTGCAACTCCAAGTTACCAGCAAGATCAAGATTCGCACACAAATTCCGAAATTAGCTTACTTCTTGATTAAATATAGTAAATTTGGCAAGTTTCTTATTAAATAAGTTAATTAGATTAATTATTAGATAAGTTAACTAGACATAATTCAATCTACAGGAAATTGCTGAGAAACCCAATTTCGGGGTTGGGTTGTATGAAAAATCCACCCGCAGGATAGGTTTTATGAAATGCCCAGAATTTTATAATTCCACGTCAAATATTCAAAGATTCCCTTTATATGCTCTGTATTTACAAAATTAATACCATAACTACCCCTCCGCACAAACTCAGATCTGGATTGCGATTCTCTTCTTCTTCACGAGAGATCTGAATTCCATTGCTCTCATCTTCCGCAGAGATCGCAAAGATCGTTCGTAGTTCACCATGCTTTTTTTTCAGTCGAATTCCGATCATCGCTCATCTTCTTCTTCTTCTTCTTCTTCTTCTTCTTCTTCTTCTCCGACAATTAGGTCAATTATGGAGAGAATATCTTCTTCTTCTTTTCCATAAGAGTTAGCATCGTTTTGAAAGAAGAACGAAAACTCTTGAATCTTTATTCATGTCAAATTTCTTTCCACAAAACAAGAAAACGAAAAAATTAGGTTTCTGTCAACTGTTCTTCGTCGATATCACATGAAGAATAGTCATTCTCCTGCATTTTTAACAAGGAGAATGGCATTCTCCGTGTTGAATGGCATTCTCCGTGTTTCTAACACGGAGAATGGCCATTCTCCTGTGTTTTAACATTTGAATGACCATTCTCCGTGTCATTTAACACGGAGAATGTCATTCTCCGTGTTATTTAGCACGGAGAATGTCATTCTCCGTGTTATTTAGCACGGAGAATGGCCATTCTCCGTGTAATTTAGAAATGGAGAATGCCATTCTCCGTACTAAATTACGCAGAGAATGGTTATTCTCCTACGTTTTAACACTGGGAATAACCATTCTCCGTGTAAATTAACACGAAGAATGTCATTCTCCGTTTTATTTAGCACGGAGAATGACATTCTCCGTGTTAATTTACACGGAGAATGGCATTCTCCGTGTTTCTAACACGGAGAATGGTCATTCTCCTGCGTTTTAACACTGTAATGACCATTCTCCGTGCTAAATTACACGGAGAATGGCCATTCTCCGTTTTATTTAACACGGAGAATGTCATTCTCCGTGTTTCTAATACGGAGAATGGCCATTCTCCTGCGTTTTAACACTGTAATGACAATTCTCCGTGCTAAATTACACAGAGAATGGTCATTCTCCGTGTAAATTAAGACAAAAAATGGCCATTCTCCGTTTTATTTAGCACGGAGAATGACCATTCTCCGTGTAAATTAAGACGGAGACTGCCATTCTCCGTGTTACTAACACAGAGAATGACTATTCTCCGTGTAAATTAAGACAGAGAATGATATTCTCTGTGTAACTAACACGGAGAATGGCCACCCTCATGCGAAATTAACATTTTTCGTGTTCTAATACGGAGAATGACCATTCTCCTGCATTTTATGGTCCGTCGAAACTTTGAAGGGGCATAACTTTTGACTGGGAGGTCGAAACGAGGCCCGGTTTGTCCCAAAACGAGCGTATCTTCGAGGAGGCTGAAAGTAACCGCTTCTCCGTTAGACAGTCTTTCGAAATTTTAGAATCGCAAAAAAATGATGTTTTGACCTCCGTTTTAGCACTTTTGCCATTTGTCTCGGTCTTTCCGAAATTTTTTGACGAATTTTTGAAGATTTTTGAGGAGAAAACCTAGATTCGAAAGTGAGCAGCGTATGAAAGAAGATGAAGTATCGAAACATTTTTTTAAGAGTAGTTTCGTGGGTGTTTTTAATTAATTAGAAGGAAGGGCAAAAAGGTCATTCGGAACCCTCTTTATATATTTTTTGCTAATTCTGGACACGCGATGAAATTTTATTGCACGGTGGATTTTTCATAAAACTTTTTCGTTTTTTGGGCATTTTATAAATTTTCTCTTCAATGTAAGTTAAATTCTACTTTAAAGAATTAATAAAGGAATGTTGAGTTTTACCTCAACAATTAGGCTTGGAATGGTCATGACATGTAAAACTATCCAAAAATGTTGAAAACAAGTCAATCGTCTTAAAATCACAACCAGAACCGACAAGTCTACTGGAATTGGCGGATTGAAGTAAAAATATATAAATACTCCTCAATATTCATCTAATTATTTGGTAAATGAAACTAATTCTCACAAATTCCTTTATTGTTTCTTGTATTGAAAAGAACAAACAACTTTCCCAGAAGAAAAAAAATTGAAAGGGTACAAAAGTACTCCTGGTATAATAAAACGGAACAAAATTCTACACAAGGATTGGTTAAGAGCTTCCTTTCAAACACTATATATTGGAAAAGAAAAAAGAATAATGCTACTTGTCCCTTCAAATTGTACCTCGAAACCGTCCCTCTTTATACGGCAGCTGACATGGCATGTTGATTTGATAGCTGACGTGACAAATTTTAAAATTAAAATTAACATTAACATAAAATTAACATTAAAATTAATATTAACATTAATATTAAAATTAAAATTAATATTAACGTTAACATTAACAATAATATTAATATTAACATTAAAATCAACATTAACATTAATATTAATATTAATATTAACATTGATATTAATATTAATTAATATTAATATTAAATTAACATGGACAAAATTGGGTAATTAACTTTTGGGTTAAAATTTGCCATGTCATTGGCTATGTCAGATGACACATAATATTATTTAACATGCCACGTCAGCTGCAACATAAGGAAGGAGGTATTGGATGTACAATTTGGAGGTACGAATAGCATTACTCAAGATAAGAAAAAAAAACTATTAACAACCCATTCCCAATAGACATCATCATCACAGTAATCCATACGATATTCTTCCAGTTTAGAACCCATCATAGTTAAATGTTTTGACACGGGAAGCAATTTTTATAATCTCCTCGTCCGCATCGAGACACGTACAGCTCGACACATCCAGCACTTCCAGTTTTTTGCAGCCGTCCAATATAGCCAGGAGTCCGCTCTTGCTCAATGCGCTCCCACTCATCACCAAGTGCTTGAGCTTAGGAAGATGGTCGACGATGGCCAATGTGTCGTCGTAGTCGATGCAACCGGATACTTGAAGGGCATTGAAGTTGTCACAATTGAGGCTAATTTGTTTGATCTTCTTCTCCATTGCCAGAAACTCGAGATCCTTCCATTTTGATATGAGCCCCAGGAGTTGCTTATCCTCTTGAACAAACACGTTAGGGAGACGGAGCACCTTAAGTCTCCTGCAACTATACAATTACCAATGACGTTATAAACTTAGGGTCCGTTTGGTTTGCAGGATTGGACAACGTAATGTAATTGGCATTACGTTGTCAATCAAACTCGTATGTTTGGTTGGACAAAAAAAATTTGATATAATGTAATCGCGAATATATGAGACTCGATCCATGAATGCAGCAACAACAACAATAAGAAGGATGGTTACTTAGATGCGTATTCCAACTCCTGCATCGACGCGAAACGGTGACATGGGAATGACAGCTCGACTGTCGACCCATGGCTGCGGTCCACCAAGGTTTTCATGAAACAGGTGAACGAGAAGCGGTCTGTGCAGTATGCCTGCTTGAATCGAGCACGGAAACTACTCCATGGCATGATGTCGACGTGTCGAAGATCGAGGACTTTCCAGCATTGGTGGTCGATGGATGCCTCCAACCAAAGCTTGCACACGAAGGGCACGCTCAACGTCAGGACCTCGATGTCCAGTTTGGAGAATATGGTAGCCAAGCAGTCTGTGCCCAAATCTTCCCATTTTCTTTGCGCTTCCATGTTTCTCTGTAAGAGTTATGAAGCTTGCAATTCCTAATCTATCTCCTCTCCAATATATACACCACTCTTCAATTAAGATCGGCTCTGTCAATAATAGGAGTCTTATTATTTTTAATATTGGTCAAACGCGTGCAAACGTGGAACATGTGACGGAACATTCTGCGAAAGGTACGTAAAGAATGATTGTCGGATGCTAAAATTCCTAATCTATATTTAAGTAACGAGAAGAGTAGACTACAGGTCCTAGTGTAATAATTTTGTTTGAAGTTGAGAACAGGTAGATATGCATATAGAATGTATTCCTAATCAAGATGACTTCTCTATTAGATATGAAGACTAGAAGTATTCAAGCAATAGATTAAGCTATTATGATATTATGAACCATGAACATAACCAATTAATCTAGGTCGTGTCCATAATGCGTCTTGCCTGACATTGATATATAGGACCCTCGAAAATACACTTGGACACGTCGGAATAAGTTGTTAGTCCCGAGTCGTACCAAGATGAGAACTTAGGCTATGAACAACAGAGTTTCAAGCAAAACTTCTCAATCTGCACTCTGTTTAATCCTGAAGAAGAGGTCGAGGGTTCTATGCAAGAGACTTGCACCCCGGACTTCTTGAATCCTACAGAACAGAGTTGCAAGCAAACAAAGAATAAAATCCGTTCTTCCTTGCATACACAGTTGTAATTGAGATAGAACGTTCACATCAAAGAAGGATGGAGAATAAACACTACAAGAAAAAAGACTTTTCTTGACGGGGATTCCCCGTCAAGAAATGGGTATCTTGACGGTTGTGTATCCGTCAAGTAGGCCGGAGTCAAGAAAAGAACCCCCCCTTTTCTTGACGGTCTCTGGCAGGACTTTTCTTGACAGTTTTTGTCCGTCATATGAAGTAGTTTTCTTGACCGTTTTTAGCCGTCAAGATAGCAGTTTTTAGAAACCGTCGATATAGGTAAAAACTTTTCTTGACTCCGGCCTTGATGGCGGCTATTAGCCGTCAGGAAAAACCCTTCTGCTGCAGAATTGAGTTAATTGTTGACATTTTATAACCGTCAAGAGAAGGTAAAGCCAAAATTATATTTATAATTCAATATTATGAATCGAACACACACATAATATCAAGATTTAATATATCAAATAACTACAAAACCCAATTTTCTACATTAACAAATTGTATATTGTCCATACGCCACAAACTTCTGACACACGTCCAACCACAAACATCCAACACTTGCTAACCACAAACATATCCAACCAATTTATATAGTTTCCATACATCTTAAACATCCAATACTGAAAATTATATAAATAAAACCAAAATAAGTAGCAAACTAAGCCGGAGCATATCCCTTCCATATTCACAGCACCTTCATTTCCATGTAGTTTCTGAGAGAACAAGAGCACAACATAACAAAGTTAATGAGCTTGTTGACCAACAAAAAAAATAAGAAAACAATATCCTAAAGAAAATAAGAAGAGTATAATAACTAAACTGAACTATCAATATGCATTAATATGGTAAGTTCAGATTGTTCTACTTAGTTTGCATATTTATATTTGTAGGATGGTCAAGCCTATTATCCTGGTGTTCAGATTGCTAAAGCCAATTATGCCCTTAAGAAAGACTTATAGTACTGCAAGGTTCAACTATGAAGTTGTATGCAATTGGATAGACTAGGACCCATAATCTTCATGAAAAACTAAAGAAATTGTATATTGACCACATAGTATATTTTCATGCATTCAGCTTAAGTTACAAAGTTGTGGCGTAGTTCAATAACCATGCAGAGGCTACAAATTTCAGTTGGGTGACTCTGATAAAAGCCTCTACTATTTACAAACCCGATAACAATTTTTTATCATTGTTTAATCTATCAAATGCTATGTTGTCAAGGAAGCTTGTATAGACTCTATATTAAGTTTTTGGGACTGAAGTTCATATTCATCCTATGTTTGAAACAAGAACTACTAAATGGCCATAGAAAACATTTAATTCAAACAATAACTAAAAATCAAGACATGATAAAACATAAACCTTAGAATTTAAATGGCGTAACGAGATAATAAACTCAAGAAAAGAACTTTCTTCCTTGACATAATGGAAAGGAGAAAGCTTGTCCCTACTAGTGTTACCAACTGCAAGATTGAAACTCCAGTGTGTGTGTAGACTCAATTGAAAATCTAGTCCTCAAAGAAGTAACAATAAGAGAAGTGGAGATTCTTACTTGTATCTGACTGCGGATTAGCTTCAGCCTCATCTTCATCATCACTACCAGCAGCTAACCCAAGCCCCTCGTTTACACTTGTACTTGATGACAGAACAAAAACATCTGGACTAGTATTAATGATACATTTCTACAAAAAATTAACAAGTTAGAACCTTCAAAGGTGATTGCATGTTGGTGAAATCAAAATATAACATGCAGGTTCAACCATTGACAAAGTTGAATGCAGAGAAAAACATTACCTTATATTCTCATAAAAAAGACATCTTTAAATGTTCAAACTAGTTCACCGAATAGAAATCATTTCTAAAATATATAAATAATCACAATCATCTCTATCATGAACAACTGTGAGCAATCATAGACAAATGTGAGCAAGAAGAATGACAGATTTTTTTCCATAATTGAAATAATAATTAAAGTTGAACAAAACATCTCTATTTCTGTATTTCCCAAACAATTCCAAATAGGTAAAGATACGAGATGTAATCACCAGATATAAGTCTATGCTCAGATTTGTTTCATGTATGTTTTCATTCTCTTTTCGACCAAAAATAAAAACTTGGTATCAGCTTGAATCCTCTTTACGAGTATTAATAGAGGAAATTTCAATTGGTTTCAGATCAGTAGCATAAGGTTTCCTTATGTCCAAAAAAATTTAAAAAATACAGAACAAAGGATGATAGAAAATTAAAATGTTAATTTCAGACCAAATTTCCAACAAAATAATAAGAAATATTTATATTATTGGTTCATTGTTTGATTCATAAGATTTCCTGTACATTTATATTATTTTCACACATATTTCTTTCCTCTTCTATCCCTCACTAACTAAGAAGCATGGAACCTTCAAACCTAGGTGCCGTTTCCGTGTTGCCTCATGTTGGACACGTATCGGACACATCGAGACATTCTAAAAACCGGTTCAGTACATACGACACGGACACAAAAACATACACTAGGACCACCAAATCCTGTCTCGCGCCAATGTCCCCGTGTCTGCACCGTGTCATGCCATATCGGCGGCCGAAAAGATCCTAAAGACACAGTTCAATAATGGAATAGCAAAATTTTTGATAAATCATTCAAACTCACAAATATAAACAACTGTGAAGAAGTTAAAGAAGCTCTCAATGTACGAAACAACCCACAAGCTCAAAATCACTTGCAAAAAAGAGAGAAAAAGTGGTAGTAAAATTAGATCGGTACTAACAAGTAAATAAACTAATCAAATAGAGAAAGGTCCGAGTGAACCACCTGGAGGAAAGCCTTATGATCTCTCTCAATGGTGATGTCCCTCGCGAGCAACAGCGTGGAATCAATCCAAACCCTAGCCCTGACGACAGCCTTCTCCACCGCCTCCTCGAAGACCACCAGGTTGGGCACCGGCAGGAGCGGGCGGTTGAGGAGCATGGCGGCCTTTGCCAAGAGGAAGACGACGACGATGAGTAGGAGTAGGGAGCTGGAGGCAAGTAATTGATTATGAATCAAACAATGAATCAATTCCAACAAAATAATAAAAAATCCATAAAACCCCTCTCACTTGTCAACAAAAAAATCAATTAATATATACTAGTTATGGGGGAAGCCGTCGATCCCGGTGAGCTTCCCGGAAGAGATGAGGGAATCCTTGGAATCCATGAGAGGAAGGGAGAAACCACCTCCGATCGAAGGTCCTGGTGGAGGTGGGGAAGCCGACGATCCCGGTGAGCTTCCCAGAGGAGAGGAGGGACCCGATCTCGGCGACGACGAAGGCGACGGTGGAGCCGGTGCCAAGGCCGAGGACCATGTCGCTCTTGACGTACTCGACGGCCATTGTCGACCACACTCTGGACTCTGATGGATCTAGGATTAGGGTTCAGGGATGACATTAGATGGATTTGGGGATTAGGGTTTTCGGATTGAGAAAAGATCTTTATGAGAGAGCAAGGAGGAGGAAGAGGAAGAAGATGGAAAGGGAGATGTAGAGGATGAAGAGGGATTTCGTGGTTTGGGCTCCCCTTCTCCATCTACAGGTGGATGACATAGAGGAAGGAATAGAGAAAATGAAAGGATCGGGAAATAAGTAGAATGGGATTGAAGGAAAATCGTCAACGTAGATATGCAATAAAAATTATTTCAAAAAAATTACCAAAATGGCTGCTGAAAAATCCCGCCAAGTTTTTCGCACATACATTAGTTGACGGTTATCACCAAACCGTCAATAAATAAAATAATGTTTCTTGACGGATCATCTAAAATTGTCAACTATTATGCTATAACATTGTTAAATTAACATAAAATTGTTAAATTAACATACCTCATTTGAGCCGAAGCTCACTGAGGCGCATAAGCCTTCTGGGGTGGACGCATAAGCCTGCAGCTGCTCCATAGTCTCTCTATACTGGAGTGGATGTTCTCTCTCTTCTAACCTCTCAAATGAGAGGAGTAGGGCTATATTTATAGAGCAGGCTGACACCCATGGACGCATAAGAAAGCAAATCCCACGAAATTCGCTGCATAGAGTACTATGTGCAGACACTGTAGTGCGCCACATTCTGACAGCGCCCACGCCGAAAGTAACGACAGTGGGCAGGCCTGGTAGCGCTGAAAGCAGCCACCCCCCAATTAGGTGAATAGCCCTAGGACGCATAGTACCTTTGATGCATAGCGTCTGGACACATAGCTCTAAGACGCATAGCTCCTGGACTCATAGCACCTGACACATAGGCATCAAAACTCATAGACGCCGAGCTGCATAGGTGACATGATGCATAGATGCCATGATGCATAGCCGCCTGACTCACAGACACCAAGACACATAGCGTCGAGCCGCATAGCGCGTGGCTGCATATGCGCATGGTCGCGTATGCGCCTAGACGCTTAGACGTATTGACGCATAGACGTGTTGCCACATAGCGCCAACCACATGTGCCTCGAACAAGAAATCGGGCATGCAACCGAACCGCATAGCGCCTTGACGTATATACGCCAACCATCAAAATGCTACATTACGCCCTTAGCCCGAGCCTGAGACTGAATCGCTATGCCCCTACGGGGCTTAGCTCCTATGGATTACCAAAGATAGTGCAAAACAATGGATTGTTCCTAGTGACTTACACTTAACCCTCTAGGAGAATCAACCTGCATGAGCTACCACACCCCATGTGCATACTCCAACATAAGCATAGCTTTATATTGAGATATACACCATAATAGTTTTTCAATGTGGGACTAAAAGTTTCCAAATCCAAGTGAAAACACCAACATAAATTTCTTGCATGTGGTATCCTGGCTTCGGGGATGCCTCGGGCTCTTGCCTTTTGTAGATGGTGTCATAAGCTATATTTTATCGAATATTGATATGATCTCCTGGCTAGCACTTCTACAGTTCTTGGGTAGCAATATTTTATCATGATTCGATGGCAGCAGTTTGTCGCTTCCATTGCCAGGGCTTGTGGGAGAGTGTGGTTGTCCGTCATTTGTGAGCTAATGGTTAAGGTGGCCCCCCAGGTCACCTGTAGGGTGTTCATATGAACGCGGTCCAGGCAGTCCAGAACACTGACCCTGAGTAGGACCATCGGACCATAGCTTCTGAAGAAGAACAACTAGGTTCTTAACTAGGGGTGAGCAAATATCTACTACTACCGAAAAAATTGGCCGAATATCGATTAAAAATATTTCAAAAAACTGAACTGAAATTATGAACCGATACCGAATTACCTAACCGATTAAAATATGGTATAATGGTAGTGGTAATGGTTTGAGTGTAATACCATACCGAAAAGTATCGAGCAAAACCGATCATATATATATATATATATATATATATATATATATATATATATATATATAGAAAAAAAAAAATATATATATATATATATATATATATATATATATATATATATATATATATATATATATATATATATATATATATAGAAAAAAAAAAAAAATATATATATATATATATATATATAAAGATAGAGAGAGAGAGAGCTTTCTCCTATGGGAATAAACTTACGGGATTGCCGTCAAGGAAAAATGAGTCTGCTCAAATGTCAAGAGAAAGACGTCATCAAATGGGCTATTAGTTTTCATATTTATTCTGTATTTTTTTATTGAGTATTGGAAAAATGTGAGATTGATCGCATCGGTACTGGCTTAGGTTTTTCTCAGTCCACAAACAAAAATAAGCCTATCTACGTATCCCAAAAATTCATAATTCCAAAAAGTCCAAAGCCTATGCAAATTTGGTCAATTCCTTATTGTTCTGACCCAGCAGAACTCTGACAGAACTCTGACCGAGTTCGGTCCGAGTTCGGCCCAAGTTCGGTCTAGGTTATTTGAATTTTTGTTCCCACCAAATCTAAATCCAACGTTCGTATGCGAAATCCTAGCATCCGAACTCTGCCCGAGTTCGGTCCTCCAAAAACACTATAAATGGAGTTGAGATTACCATTCATTTCAATCATCCAATTTCATCTCTTCTCAATCTAAAGTGTTCTGAGCTTTTTACTTTCATATTTAAGCTTTTACAACTCTTAGCCAAGCCAGTACAGTTTCTGTTTAATCTAGAGTTTGGTGTTGAAGAGTTGTATCAGAGACTGTATTCAGAAATTGTTCTAGTTTTTAAATCGCCTTCTGGAGTCGGTCGTGCGCTTGTCACCAAGTATGGTGTTATGAAGTTGGTCGTGCACTTGTCACCAAGCATGGTGTTGTAAGAGTTGCAAGCGCTCAGTTAAAGCTTGTGCCATAGTGGATTAACAGCGAGCAAGAGTACTCGTGACTGGACTAGTCCACTCAAAGGAAAACCAGTATACATCGTGGTGTTCACTGAGTTTGAATTCTTGACTCTTACTTTACCGCATTTTAGTTACCGTCTTTTATCTGCCATAATATATAACTGCTTAATATTTTTAATTGGTGATTATTTTCTGCTGCACACGCATACACTCTATTTACCCCCTCTAGAGGTGCTCAACGGTCCTACAATATATATATATATATATATATATATATATATATATATATATATATATATATATTATATGTGGTGTACTGTTCCATTTTTTTTAAGTTCATGGAGTGAAGGAACTACATCTAAGTTCTCTAAGACTATGGACAGGGGCAGATTTATTAAGAGTCCAAGGGGGGCCATGGCCCCCCCCAATATTTTTAAAAATTGTTAGTTACTACATAGAAAATTTATAACGTGGTACAATATATAGCGTTTTGGTCTTTTTATGCACAAAGATCAACTTAGCTCAAGTGGTTGTTCTTTGAGCACTTGGAAAAAAGGTAAAGGTTCGAGACTCTAGTTTGAATATTTGAATTAATACTTTTAGTTTAAGTAAAAAAAAATTCCTTCTTCTTTTCTAAAACTTGGGTATATTGACCTTTTTTTTTGTTCATTTTTGTTTGAAATTTTTAATATATTTTTGCTATTGAAGTTCAATTAATACGACAACTTAAAAAAAAATTATATGTAGTAACACGGCCCCCTTATAAATTAAATCCTGGCTCCGTCCCTGACTATGGAGGTTTATAACCTAGAGAAGAAACTGATTTGCTAAGCCAAATGAATCAAGTTATCACACATTTTATTCAGTGGACATTGAAAAAATTGTAGAAATTTAATATAACAAGAACAATCCTAATAATTTTTATGAATTTGCAGACTGTCAACAAAGAACAGCCATGCTACTAGTAGAGAAAAAATAAAAAAAATCTTAATAGCTCATCACCATAATATAGGAGAAATAAAAAAAATTCTAACCTCACAATAGCTTCGAAGCTGAGATCGTGGTACAGTGTGTGTTTGCGCTTGCTTTGGTCATTGCAGTTGCGCTTGCTTTGGTGGTTACAGTTGTATTCACTTTGATGGTTGTGTTTGTCTTTTTGATTGAACCTCTGATTGTAAATGCGCTGAATGATGCAATATTGAAGGTGATGTGCGCTCAAAATTATTTTAAAAAAACTAACATTATAAATACAAGAAAATATTACATGCAATCCATCAAATAAATTTGGCTCATATATATTTAATAGTTGATCAATTCTAACATGTTCTGTACTAGAAGATACATCTCATGGAGATTGTGATAAAGCACCCATAGCACGAAGATGACTCTCAAGTAAATTTTGCATTTGTGCTTCCATTCGATCACTCATCCGAGATTTTACAACAAATAACTTTTCTTGCATCTGGAGTTCCATCTGCTCTTTTATTTCAGTTTTGTTTCTCTCATTTCAGCCATCATCTCACGGTGAACTCTTTTATTTTCAGCCTCCATTTTACGTTGCAGGTTCTCCAACTCTTGTTGATGGTGTGTCTCAATCTTCCTCATCTCATCCAGGGACAGTTTCTACGATGGTCTGAATACCATAGTTGGGGTAGCACCGAGCCCATATGTCCCCACACGACCGTGCCTATTACGTTCCATAACTCATCCATATATGTCGTCTCGTGCAACACCGGTCTCTGGATTTTTCGCTTCTAGTTCATCCATCTATTGCTGTAAAATCAACTGATGTTCATATAAACATAACTACAATTTAGATAAACTTATATTAAAAAGTGTAAATAATAAATAAAAAAAACTAGAAGTAAGATCATACAATCGCCTTAGCTGTTATTTCATTTACTGGCCCTTTCCCTTTAGTTACATGTGTCACCTTGTATACCATCATACTAGTTGGCTCATATCCGATGGATTTAGCTAGCTATTATAAGTATAAAAGAATCAACGTGTCAGATTATTAGAAATAAACCTGCTTTCTTGGCACATTAAAAAAATGTATGAACTAATAAATAAAATTAAATTTGTTTTACCTTATTTCTAACTTTAGCATGGAGAGTTCTACCAGATGTGTGTGGTGTTTTCCATTTTTTATGAATGGCTTTATTCTTTTCACTTTTGGCCTGGTATAAAGAAAAAAACAAATATACAATCAAATACTATGATAAACTGAAAACCATTGCTTCCATAAATACAAATATACCTTTTCCTTATCAGAATCCCAATAGTAGATGAGTCTTGGCCACTGACTTTCCTCGACCCTTGGGGGTCAATGCTTCAACCGTTCCTCATTAGTCTTATACTTAGTATAACCCTGACGCTTTACTTCAGCCTTCCACTCCTTCCATTTTCTTTCGACATACGCCATCATAAATGTTTTCATCTGGTCCGTGGCATTTGTATTTTCCTATTTAAATGAAATCTAAAGAAAAAAGTCATGTAATTATTCACATATGTAAGTTACGACACAAAGTAATTTAATATTGTTAGGTGGTTATTCATCTACTTCACCTTAATATGAACCCAAATTGCATGCTTCCCACATGTCTGGTACATGCCTCCAATCAAGGTAAGTTAAAGGTGTTAGGTGGCCATTTCGTGCTAGAACCCCTAAATTTGAAGCAAGTCTGGAACATGTTTCCTCAATTGGTTGGCCAAGATTTTTGACATGAATCTCTAGAATGCCACCATCTTCTGCCCATCACCTATGCATTAAAGTAGGACCACGGACTCGTCTATGCTCCTCCTGGCTGGAATTCAAGTCTAAGTATAAAATAGGCCAACATAAAAATAACTAAAGCACAATAATATTAAAACCCTGAAGTTTAACTTCAATGATATTAATATCACAAATATTTTTGATGTTAAGATTATTATTACCTGTCACCTGATCTTCTAGTTATTAGTTGTTGCCGAACAATACTCCTACTTGCTCCTCCTCCTCAGCAATAGTAGGAGGTTTCCAAATCAAAGGAGGTTCGGCCATGACAGTGTTGGCACATACTTGCTCTTGTTCCTCAATAACCACATGCATAGCTCTCATATTCAATTGGTTGCGTCTACTTGTCGCCATGGGATTATAGCTTGACTACAATCAAAGAATCTTTAAGAGAAAATGCAATATGGCATAGTTATCATATGTGGCAAGCAAACTGCTACTTATGTATCTAGGCACTTATTTTGTTGCCAAACAACACATACATATGTTACTTTTAATGAAGAAAGGATCTAAACACACTTGACCAGGAGAAAAACAAGGTAACGCTATTGGATACAAGTTTTCAAACCAGATAAAAAAAATAGAACACCAAAGAACAAAATCTATGAATGAGCAAATACTATATATGTCAAAGCATTAGCTTAAATCAAATTCCAGAAAACATTATTATAAACAATACCTGCATGGTCACCGTTATAAAAAAGATTAGGAAACAATAAAATATGTGGAAAGAATGTCATTGGTTGTTGCTAACCCCCAATCCATGTTGCTATTGGTGCAGTTGTTGGTGCCAACTTCCGACCTTCACTACAGACTGACAAGCAATGATTGAGGAAAGGAAGGAGAAATACATGACCAGATCCCTTTAACTTAGGATACGAGCTCAAGTGTTAGGATCTACTAGACTCGCAATGCCCTTTCCCCCCCCCCCCCCCTCAATCCTCTCTGAAGAAGTCTCTGAAAACATCAAAAGAGCGGCAGCAACAGCACCAAGTTTTCCTTTCATTCATATTGGGAACAGGTGGCCATGTTCTACATGTAGGCAAGGGACCTATTGTTATTGCCGGGAACGCCGGGACACGCTATTCGATGGAAAATACAGAAACTAAAACAGTTGTAAAGACAACGTTTCAAATGCAATTCCTTAAAGAATGTTTTGCAATAGAGATCCAGAAGGATTCTGCAAATTACGAGATCTAAAAAGATATCGTAAAAGAGATTTTCGTGATCGTAGCAAACTGGCAGTAGTGCCTTCGAAAAAGAAGATACTGACAGAACTGCTAAAGGCAACAGAAGGATGACAGGCGAGAGATGGAAATGCTGGGGTGAATGATCACCGTTGCTCAAAGCTTTATTCGCCCTCTGCGAACAGCTTCCAGGAACCAGCAAGGTTGACAGAAAACCTTGGAACACTCCTGCTCTTCTGACTCCTCGGAAGACGGCGAACTCCTCTTGCAATGGCTCTACTCTTCTATCTCTGTTTGAAGTAACAGAACCCACGCGTACTAAAAAGTACTAGTGTTTGTGTTAAAGAACATGCTCACTACTCTGTTGTGTTAAAGAACACTTAGAGTTTTTGTCCCTGGAATTCTGATTACTACTGCACTCAGAGAGAGGAGAGAACCTGCATATATAGCCCACGGGACGGTTGCCAAGCAGTTGCCTGAACTTCAGGGTAGTGGCAGAACCACTCCTGAACGTGCAGCAACTGCTGTAACCGTTCCCGCTCTAATATGCAGCCAGCCATACGCACACTACGCACTCTACGCACACTGCGTACGCTGCACACACTGCGCACTCTACGTACGCTGCGTACGCTGCGCACACAGGGCGTACTGGGCTGCGTAACTGGGCCAGCGTAACTGGGCTCGCGTAACGGGCCGCGCAACGTGGTCGCACAAGTGGCTCGCGCAACGAGCGCAACTTAAGCGCACTATGCGCCTAGCGACGATGCTGACGTGCTAAGTGCAAAGTGCGCCAACAAAACGCCACATTACGCCTCATGAGCCCTTGAGCCCGAGTCCGAGTCCGAGTCCGAGTCGCTAAGCTCCTACGGAGCTTAGCTCCATGGAAATAAATTTTCAAGAGCAAAAAGCTTACAGCTTCTTAATTGTTGATTAAGCCTTTATACCATTAATAATTAATCCCACATGGCACACACCCATGTGCACTACATGTGCATCTCCATAAAGAGAAAAGACTCATATATATGGAGATACACATTCCTTTCTAGCCGATGTGGGACTAAAAACCAAAACAAAAGGCTACAAACCCAACAATCCCCCACATATCTCTATATATATGAGAACGAGTGTTCCCCACAGTAACTGTCCATTATGCTTTTAGGATAGATGCCACTTAAGACTTAAATCTTCCCACGTGAGTCAAACAACAGACTACAAATACAAGAATGGACTAAACCTTGAATTCTGCATCATAGCTGAAATTCTCCCCACTCACATAATGTAGTTACATTTGCCTCTGGCTACACATTAAAGGCCCTGTGCCAGCCTGGTTTCAGTATATAATTTTGGGTGTCTACAAGTTTACCCTCAAGAGATGGTCTGATATCTCTGTCATACACTATAGGTGAGTTCATTATAAAGAGACATGGCATGAAGCGCTTTGCGCTTCCCTTGCGGTGCTACGCCGCTATGACATGGCTTAAAGCCGAGGCCTTACCCCGTACCGGGAACCTCATCGTAGTGTCATACTACAGTAGCATGAGGCAACCGTCTCTTTGTAGTGCCAAACTACCCAGCATGAAGCCTTAGGCTCCCTTGCGGTGTTACGCCGCAATGACATGGCTTGTAAGGCCGAGGCTTTATCCCTAACCGGGTACCTCATGGTGGTATCGTGCCACTGTAACATGAGGAACTCCTCCTCTTTGTAGTGCTGACTACACCCCACTTTATATTTAACATACAACATTAGGCTAACTGCCTATTTGCGGTGCTACGCCGCTGTGACTTGGCCTGCAAAGCCGAGGCTTTATCCTATTCCTGGGCAGCACCCCACATATAGGAACCTCATCATGGAGTCACCCCACTGTAGCATGGAGTTTCACTCCTTGTAGTGCTGTTCTACCATGCTTCCTGTAAAGCATACCAGGTATTCACTCTGCCTGAGAACTCATTAAGGCAATTAAGCCAACCTTCCTACAGGAACTGTTTTTCACAGAAAATAATAGTAGACAACAGTGGTTATAGGTCCGTAACCTCTCCATGCCAATAGAACATGTACCCATCGCTCCTGATATTCTTCCGATTAGTGGTCCTCCCTTGAACCAAAAGCTAGATGCCTAGTAGATAAATCTTTGAACTATTAGCATAAAACTTTATGGTAGGAATACAATAATCCAATATCAGAATGCCTTCAAGCCCATTTTACAAGCTGTGTCATTGACCAGCTGGCGCTTGAGGCCCTTGGTGAACGGATCCGCCAGATTCTCCTGACTTCGAACATCAATTACTGCAATAACACCTCTCTTGATAAGATCGTGTACTGCCCTGTGCTTCAACCGCACAGTCCTCTTCTTCCCGTTGAAAAGGTCATTTGATGCCACCGCCGCAGTCGCCTGGTTGTCGCAGTATATCGGTATCGCCGGTATATGCGCCCCAACCACTGAAAGATCATACATGAGCTCTCGAAGCCATTCTGCTTCCTCGGCTGCGGTATCAAGTGCAAAGAACTCAGATTCCATGGATGACCGCGAGAGCATAGTCTGCTTCTTCGACTTCCACGATATAGCAGCTCCACCCATTGTGAAAATATATCCACCTGTGGACCTCTCGCTCTCCACCTCTGAGCACCAATTGGCATCACTGAAGCCTTCCACTACCTGCGGATCTCCGCTGTAGTACAGTGCATATGTCTGAGTCTTCTTGAGATATTTCATAACCCGTTTTACAGCTTTCCAGTGTTCAGCACCTGGGTTGCTCGTGAAACGACTCAGCATTTCCACGGCAAAAGCTATGTCAGGCCTTGTGGCAGTAGTAGCATACATCAAACTTCCTATTACGCTTGCATACTCCAGCTGCCTGATGCTTTCCCCTAAATTAGGCTTCAGCTTCAGATCACACCTGTACGGCGTATCGATCCCTGGAAGATCCCGATACCCATAACGAGTGATCATTTTCTCAATATAATGAGACTGTGACAGCGCTAGTCCAGTGTCTGTCCGGATGATCTTGATCCCTAAGATCACATCAGCTTCCTCCAAGTCCTTCATACTGAACTTGCTTGAGATGAATTTCTTTGTCTCCGTGACACAGCTAATATCCGTACCTAGAATAAGTATGTCGTCCACGTACAGAAAAACGATCACACCTCTTCCATCAGCGAACTTCGTGTAAACATACTTGTCCGTATCGCTGACCATGTAGCCATTCGAACTTATAACTTTGTCAAATTTCTCATGCCACATCTTGGGAGCCTGTTTAAGACCGTACAAAGATTTCACCAACTTGCAGACTTTGTCTTCAAGACCCCTGATGACAAATCCCTCTGGCTGTTGCATGTAAATCTCTTCGGTCAGCTCGCCATTTAGGAAAGCCGTATTCACATCCATCTGATGTATCACCATCTTATGTATTGCTGCGAGAGCAATCAACATTCTGATGGTGGTCATCCGGGCTACTGGAGCATACGTGTCAAAATAGTCAATTCCCTGCTTCTGAGAAAATCCCTTGGCTACCAACGTAGCCTTGAACTTGTCAATAGTTTCGTCTGCTTTCATCTTCTTCTTGAAGATCCATTTGCATCCGATGGGTTTCGCTCCTTCAGGAAGATCAACCAACACCCAAGTGTTATTTGAGGTGATGGAATCAATCTCATTGTCAATTGCCTCCTTCCAGAAAACTGTGTCTCTGGTCTTCATCGCCTCATCATATGTAAGCGGATCTGCTTCCACATGATAGGTGACAAAGTTACTTCCGAAGTCCTTCGGCCTCCTCACACGCTTAGCTGACGGCTCAGCTTGTTCTGGTTCAACCGTTGTATCAACAACAACATCTTCTTGGACCATATCTTCATTGAAGACTTCAGTCTCTTGTGCACCCTTATTATTCTCCGGAACATCCGGAAGAACAATATTCTTGTGCCTTGCAAACTTGTCTTCAAAATATTCTACATCGCAAGATTCAATGAAATGATTTGACTCAATATCAAGAAATCTTCAAGCATCACTCTTCTCGGCATACCCCAAGAAGATCGTCTTTGTAGTCCTTGTCCCAAGCTTCTGAATCTTTAGATCTGGAAGCTTGACATACGCCAGACACCCCCACACTCGAATGACATTCAAGTTAGGTCTGACCTTGAACCAGAGTTTATGAGGAGTAACGTCTGAAGTTGCATGAGGCACTCTATTTAGAATAAAAGTGGCCGTCAATGCAGCTTCTCCCCAGTAGCACTTAGGAAGGCCAGCAGTCAACAACATTGAATTTATCATTTCTGTCAACGTCCTGTTCTTTCTCTCAGCTACTCCGTTTGATTGAGGAGAGTATGGAGCCGTAGTCTCATTGACAATTCTATGTTCCTTACAGAACGATGCGAATTCATGAGACCTGTACTCCCCACCTCGATCACTTCTTATCCTTTTGAGTTGTTGTCCAGTCTGCCGCTCAGCTTCGGCTCTGAACTCCTTGAACTTTTCGAATGCTTCGTCTTTAGCCTTCAGCAAGTAGACGAACGCATACTTTGAGAAGTCATCGATGAAGGTTATGAAATACTTCATCCCGGCCTTTGTAGAGAACTGTTTGAAGTCACAGATATCGGAGTGAACCAACTCCAGAAGATCTGTACTTCGATTAACCCGAGGAAAGGGTTTCCTTGTGATCTTCGTTTGAGCACAAACTTCACATTTCTCTACCTTACCCCCATATTTGGAGATAAGTCCTAGACTAGACATTCTGTTTATTCGTTTACAATAAACATGTCCTAGCCTATTATGCCATAACTCAAGAGTATAAGCAGAAGGAGTGATTTCATTAATCACATTAATTACACTGGACTGATTTACAAGCTGAATTTTGAACATTCCTTCGGTATAAAAAGCTTTTCCGAAATATGTTCCCTTGATAGACATCACCATCTGGCCAGTATTGATGTCCATCCTGAGACCTGCATTACAGAGTAGGCCTCCGGAGACCAAGTTCTTGGCGATAGCAGGTACGTGCTTTACGCCTTGAAGCGTCAGAGACCTCCCCGAAGTCAGCTTCAACACCACCGTCCCGATCCCGAGCACTTCAGCTTGTGCTTCGTTCGCCATCACAACCGCTTCAGAAGTGGGTGTGTAGGTGGTGAACCACTCCTTACTGGAGCAGACATGGCAGGTGGCTCCAGTATCTACCCACCAGTCTGAATCAGATCCTACAGCATCAACCTGTGCAATCATAGCAATTACATCAGTAATCATTGAGACTTTGCTAGGCTCACCTTGCTCTGATTTCTTGGCCGGTGCTGTACATTCACTTTTGAAATGGCCCAACTGGCCACACTTGAAACAAGGCATCTTTGCCTTAGATTTCTTTGACTTGAAAGAAGTTCCTTTAACATTTAAGTTGTTAGGGTTCTTCTTCTTCTTCTGGAAATCTGCACGCTTTCCCTTTCCCTTTGGTTCCTTTGATGAAACCAAGTTTGCGTTAGCCATCTGCTTGGAAAGCGTGTCAACTTTATGTTGAGCCCTCATCTGGTCTTCAACATAAATTTCTTGCAGGAGATCTTCAAGGGTGATCTCCAGCTTCTTCCTATGCATGTTTGCATAGAACTTACTCCACCTAGCGGGGAGCTTTGAGACAATCCCTCCAACAACAAACTTGTCGGGGAGGGGCATAGCCTCGTCTTCCAACTTCTGTCGCAGCCTCAGAAATTCTTTGACCTGCGGCAGCATGGACTTCTCGTCCTCAAAGAGCCATTTGTGATATTTTTCAACCACAAATATTTTGCTCCTGTTCTTGTCTTCTTCGTACAGTTTTTCCAGAGACTCCCATATGTCTCTGGCAATTGGTTTCTTACTGTAGGATTCTGCTAGAGAATCCTCCATAGCATTCAGGATAAGCAACCTGCAAATGCTATTCTCCCTCCTCTACTTGGCCTAGAGTTTAGTAGCCGCAGTAATTACGACAGCAGACCCAGTATCTGGAACAGTAGGTTCCTCTTCAAGCAGTACATGATCAACGTCTCTAAGTTGAAGAGTGAGATAAATCTTCCTCTTCCAGACTTGATAAAGCTCTCCATCAAACTTCTCTAACTTACAGAAGTCAGTGTTTAGGAGAGAAGAATTAATATTTTCCATCGTAGCAATAAAACTTTGAGATTGTTATTACCGGGAACGCCGGGGCACGCTATTTGATGAAAAATACAGAAACTGAAACAGTTGTAAAGACAACGTTTCAAATGCAATTCCTTAAAGAAGGTTTTGCAACAGAGATCCAGAAGGATTCTGCAAATTACGAGATCTAAAAAGATATCGTAATATACGAATAATCTAAAAAGATTTTCGTGATCGTAGCAAACTGGCAGTAGTGCCTTCTAAAAAGAAGATACTGACAGAACTGCTAAAGGCAACAGAAGGATGACAGGCGAGAGATAAAAATGCTGGGGTGAATGATCACCGTTGCTCAAAGCTTTATTCGCCCTCTGCGAACAGCTTCCAGGAACCAGCAAGGTTGACGGAAAACCTTGGAACACTCCTGCTCTTCTGACTCCTCGGAAGACGGCGAACTCCTCTTACAATGGCTCTACTCTTCTATCTCTGTTTGAAGTAACAGAACCCATGCGTACTAAAAAGTACTGGTGTTTGTGTTAAAGAACATGCTCACTACTCTGTTGTGTTAAAGAACACTTAGAGTTTTTGTCCCTGGAATTCTGATTACTACGGCACTCAGAGAGAGGAGAGAACCTGCATATATAGCCCACGGGACGGTTGCCAAACAGTTGCCTGAACTTCAGGATAGTGGCAGAACCACTCCTGAACGTGCAGCAACTGTTGCAACCGTTCCCGCTCTAATATGCAGCCAGCCATACGCACACTACGCACTCTACGCACACTGCGTACGCTACACACACTGCGCACTCTACGCACGCTGCGTACGCTGCGCACACTGGGCGTACTGGGCTGCGTACTGGGCTCGCGTAACGGGCCGTGCAACGTGGTCGCGTAAGTGGCTCGCGCAACGAGCGCAACTTAAGTGCAAAGTGCGCCAACAAAACGCCATATTACGCCTCATGAGCCCTTGAGTCCGAGCCCGAGACCGAGCCCGGGCTCGGGTCCGAGTCCGAGTCGCTAAGCTCCTACGGAGCTTAGCTCCATAGAAATAAATTTCCAAGAGCAAAAAGCTTACAGCTTCTTAATTGTTGATTAAGCCTTTATACCATTAATAATTAATCCCACATGGCACACACCCATGTGCATTACATGTGCATCTCCATAAAGAGAAAAGACTCATATATATGGAGATACACATTCCTTTCTAGCCGATGTGGGACTAAAAACCAAAACAAAAGGCTACAAACCCAACACCTATGAATGAGAAGAGGCCCAAGTGTATAATCAAAACCAACTGCTAAAGACCAGTAAGTTGGCAATTAGCATACAATTGTATGCATCATAAGAAAAGTAAAATACTAAAATGATTTGGCACCAAGTTTTGTAGATATCGACTTGCATCTATTAATGAATTAAAGGGTTACTTCTATGAGATATGTTGCTCCATCTTTACCTGACTATTACAAAAATAAGTATAATCAATCAAACCTTATTAGGATCAAGAGATTATATATAGTCAAATTAATTATAAACCATCCGAAGTTTGGAGCAAGAACTGAATTGCAATCTTCCTATGATAGAGCAACTGCAAAAGTATCCTGCTATATTTGTTGGGAAAGAAACGCGGAAACCTTTCCCCAAACCGGAGAGTACTTGCGAGAGGACCGAGCAATACAACGCACGAACCCAAAAACAATCACACAAAAACAATCCACGCAGACACAGAGAATTTTTGACGTGGAAACCCTTGCGGGAAAAAACCACGGGACGATCGGAGTCCAACCCTGAGAAGCCTCCACTAATGGAATAGAAGAATTACACCCTCTACAAACTCCTCCCGATCCAAATCGGATCCCCACAACACTCAGAGATAAGAACAATGAATACAAGGCTACGAAGAGCGAGAACGACGAGTAGAGATTACCCGAACACGATCTCCTTCGAACAGCGACCTTCAATCCTCCGTCTTCTTCTCCGAAGTTGTAATGGCACTCTTGCCTCCTTCCTCTCTCAAACTTGTGTTCCTTGCGATATGTTGCACACCTGAATTAGGGTTGAGAAAACTCAATATATCTCCCTAATCCCGCAACCAACCTGGACCGTTGGATTAGATCCAATGATGAAAACTCATCCAGAAATCCGCTTCAGCCCTCGACGACACAGAGTTCGGCCAGAACTCTGTGTGGGGCAACCACCACCTACTGGCCAAACCCTGGAACGGCCAGACCGAGTTCGGCCAGAACTCGGCCTGGGATCGAGTTCGGCCCGAACTCGGATCCCCTGCTTCCAGCAGCTCCAGCAGCAGCAGCAGCAACTCCGTCGCCTACTTCCCGAGCTTCTCCGACATCGGACGGCGCTCGTCGTACTCCGGGGTCTTCTTCACATAGGTTGGGAACCCCACCCACTCCAACAAATCTCCCCCTTCACAACTATGGGGAGGATGTCGTCATCCCGACGACCTGCCTGCAGTACTCAAACTTCCCTCTTGGTAGAATTTTCGTGAACATATCAGCTCCGTTGTCATCTGTATGCACCTTCTCAAGCTCCGCGTCCTTCTTCTCAACCACATCCCGTATCCAATGATACCGGGTCTCGATGTGCTTGGATCGGCTATGAAACGTCTGATTCTTCACAAGGTGGATCGCACTCTGACTGTCGTAAAGCAAAGTATACTGCTCTTGCTTCAGTCCCATTTCCTGCAGCAGCTTCTTCATCCACAATAGCTCCTTGCAAGCCTCCGTCGCCGCAATGTATTCTGCCTCTGTCGTCGACAAGGCAACACACTTCTGCAACCGCGACTGCCACAATACTGCTCCTCCCGCAAACATCATCACGTAGCCCAAAGTCGATCGCCTCGTGTCTACATCTCCAGCCATATCAGCGTCGGTATATCCAACCAGCTTCGGCTCGTCACCACCAAAGGAAAGTCTCCAACCAGCAGTGCCCTGAAGATAACGTAGAATCCACTTGACCGCACTCCAATGTACCCTTCCAGGATTTGAAAGATACCTGCTAACCGTACCAACTGCATGAGCAATATCTGGCCTCGTACACACCATAGCATATATCAGGCTTCCCACAGCTGAGGCATATGGAACCCGCTCCATATCTTCCTTTTTGTCCTCGGTAGATGGACACTGTTCCTCAGTGAGCTTAAAGTGAGCCGCGAGGGGGGAACTCACTTTCTTCGACCCGTCCATCCCGAAACGCTGAAGTACCCGGTGAATGTACTTTTTTTGGGACAAGTGTAGCAGCTTGGACTCTCTCTCTCTCGGCTGATCTCCATCCCAAGAATAGTCTTCGCTGCGCCCAAATCCTTCATAGAGAAGGCCGCACCCAGTTGGCGCTTCAACTCCGCTATCCTAGTGGCATTCCGACCCACTAATAGCATATCATCAACATAGAGCAACAAAATGATGAAATCATCATCGGCAAAATACCTCACAAATGCACAATGATCCGACGTCGTCCGTGCATAACCATGCTCCCCCATAAACGACTCGAACTTCCTGTACCACTGCCTCGGAGCCTGCTTCAGACCATACAAGCTCTTCTTCAACCGGCAGACCAAATATGACTTGTCCTTCTCACAGAATCCCTCCGGCTGCTCCATGTATAACTCCTCCTCAAGATCACCGTGGAGGAATGCCGTCTTCACGTCCATCTGCTCGACCTCCAAGTCGAAACTGGCTGCTAATGCTAGCACCACCCGGATAGACGAATGCTTGACGACAGGCGAAAAGATCTCATCATAATCCACGCCTTTCCGCTGACCGTAGCCTTTGACTACCAGCCTCATTTTGTATCGAGGGCGAGTAGCATCATCCGTCTGCTTCACTCTGAACACCCATCGATTCTTCAAAGCCTTCTTGCCCTTTGGCAACCGTACCAGATCATAAGTGGAATTGGTGTGCAAGGAACTCATCTCCTCCTGCATAGCCACCATCCACTTCTGCCTGTGTTCGTCTTCCATAGCCTCTGCGAAACTTTCGGGCTCTCCCCCGTCAGTCAATAGCACATACTCATCCGGTGAGTATCTCGTAGATGGTCGACGATCCCTGTCACTCCTTCTCAGTGGAGCCACTGGTGCTGGCTATATCGACAGCCTCCGCCCCTTCAGGAACTATCTCTTCGGCATGCTCATCCTCCTGAGGGACACCCTGACCACCATCAGCAGGCTGATGATCAAGGTTGGGAGCAACTCCATGTACCGGCTCCCCTATAACTGGATCCTCTGCGATGTCCTCTGGAAACTGCTCGAAGCAAAATGACTCTAACTCAGGCAATTCCTCAGCCTCAGAAGGCATCTCGGAATCCTGAGTGTTGGTCATGGTCTGATCTTCGACGAACACCACGTCCCTGCTTCTGTAGAGCTTTCCTTCTACTGGGTCGTAGAGTCTATAGCCAAACTCATCCCGACCGTAGCCGACAAAGACGCATCACCTCGTTTTCGGCTCAAGTTTGGTCCTCTCGTCCTTCGGTACATGCACGAAGGCTTTACAACCAAATGCCCGCAGGTGATTGTATGACGGCTCTTTGTCGTACCATACTTTATCAGGCACATTACCCTGCAAAGGAGCACTAGGAGACAAATTAATAATATAAGCAGCTGTGAGAAGAGCCTCACCCCAATAACTGCCCGGCAAGTTTGCTTCTGACAGCAAACACCGCACCCTCTCCATCAGTGTCCTGTTCATGCGCTCCGCTACACCATTGAGCTGAGGTGTCTTTGGCGGAGTCTTCTGGTGTCGTATCTCTTGCTCTCTGCAATACGCATCAAAGGGACCGATGTATTCGCCGCCATTGTCGGACCGAACACACAACAACTTCTTGCCCGTCTCCCTTTCAACAGAGGCCTGAAACTCCTTGAAAGTAGGCAGCACCTGATCCTTGGTCTTTAAGGCATAGACCCAAACCTTCCTGGAACAGTCATCAATAAAAGTTACAAAGTAAGAAGCACCACCAAGAGATTTTACCTTCATAGGACCGCAGACATCCGAGTGAATCAACTCGAGCAACGCCGGCTTCCTCGAACTTGGGTGACTCTGGAAAGACACCCTATTCTGCTTTCCAGCTAAACAGTGCGTGCATTTCTCCAACTTTGTTGACTTGAGCCCCGGAATCACTTTCCTGTTCACCAAGTAGCTCATCCCCTTCTCGCTGATATGGCCGAGCCGCCTGTGCCACAACTCGGTAGACGCATCACTGACTGCATTTACCTCCTGTGCCCCCTCTGCGCTCCCCTCCATATAGTAGAGACCGGACTTCTTGCTTCCTCTGGCAATCACCATCGAACCTCTGGAAAGCTTCCACTGACTGTTCCCGAAGAGACTGAAGAATCCTTCGTCATCCAACCTTCCAACCGACACCAGGTTGAAACGGATATCAGGGACATGACGAACATCCTTGAGAACAAGAACCGCACCCGTCTTCGTTCTCAAATGCACATCTCCAACGGCAACCGCCTTCGACACATCTCCGTTGCCCATCTTCAACACGTCACAGTCGCCTGTCGTGTAAGTGGCAAACAGTGTCCTATTGTGAGATACATGTGCTGAAGCCCCTGAGTCCACCAGCCAAGAATTGTCGTCGCAGGCGAGGTTAGTAATGACCTCATCACCTACGACGATCACATCGCCTCCATGCACCGAGGCCGCCGCTGTAGTGTTCTCTTCTTGCTTCCCCTTGTCGCCCTTCTTCTCTCTCTTCTAAGCGAAACAATTCCGCTTGATATGGCCCTTCTTACCGCAATGGTAACACTCTGAGTCCTCGTAACGACCCTTGGACTTCCCCCTGCTCTTGTCTCTGCCACCACCTGGACCCCTGCTTTTTCCCCTTCCGTGGCTCTCTGAAACAAGTGCCTCTGAGTGATGGTATGTAGATGAAGTGCCCTGAGAACGTCTCCGCATCTCTTCATTCAACACCCCGCTGTTGGCAAACTCCAGACTGACCACGCCCTCTGGAGCAGAAGCGATCATAGATACTCGTACGGTCTCCCACGAGTCTGGCAATGTACACAGCAGCCATAGTCCCTGAACTTCGTCGTCGAACTTGACTCCCATAGAAGATAGCTGGTCAACCACGCCCTGGAAATCACTCAAGTGATCCGTAATAGACGCCCCATCTTTGTACCGCAGACCCATCATCGTCCGGATCAGGAACAACTTGTTTACCTCGGTCTTCTTCGCGTACAAAGATTCCAGCTTATCCCATAACGTCTTCGCGTGCTCAATATTGGCAAGGTGGTTGTACACGTTCTCGTCAACGAACTGCCTGATGTATCCGCACACCTGTATATGCTCGAATTTCCAATCCTTCTCGGATTTATCACTGGGCCTCTCGGATGCAAATACGGGTAGATGCAGCTTCTTGACAAATAGCAAATCTTTCATCTTGCTCCGCCAATAATGATAGTTTGTGCCATTAAGGTTCACCATGCGCACCGGCTTCGCGTCCATCTCTCCTCTCTGGTTCCTCTGTCAACTCCTGACACCCTTTGAACCCAAAGCTCTGATACCACTCTGTTGGGAAAGAAACGCGGAAACCTTTCCCCAAACCGGAGAGTACCTACGAGAGGACCGAGCAATACAACGCACGAACCCAAAAAAAATCACACAAAAACAATCCACGCAGACACAGAGAATTTTTGACGTGGAAACCCTTGCGGGAAAAAACCACGGGACGATCGGAGTCCAACCCTGAGAAGCCTCCACTAATGGAATAGAAGAATTACACCCTCTACAAACTCCTCCCGATCCAAATCGGATCCCCACAACACTCAGAGATAAGAACAATGATTACAAGGCTACGAAGAGCGAGAACGACGAGTAGAGATTACCCGAACACGATCTCCTTCGAACAGCGACCTTCAATCCTCCGTCTTCTTCTTTGAAGTTGTAATGACACTCTTGCCTCCTTCCTCTCTCAAACTTGTGTTCCTTGCGATATGTTGCACACCTGAATTAGGGTTGAGAAAACTCAATATATCTCCCAAATCCCGCAACCAACCTGGACCGTTGGATTAGATCCAATGATGAAAACTCATCCAGAAATCCGCTTCAGCCCCCGACGACACAGAGTTCGGCCAGAACTCTGTGTGGGGCAACCAGCACCTACTGGCCAAACCCTGGAATGGCCAGACCGAGTTCGGCCAGAACTCGGCCTGGGACCGAGTTCGGCCCGAACTCGGATCCCCTGCTTCCAGCAGCTCCAGCAGCAGCAGCAGCAACTCCGTCGCCTACTTCCCGAGCTTCTCCGACATCGGACGGCGCTCGTCGCACTCCGGGGTCTTCTCCACATAGGTTGGGAACCCCACCCACTCCAACAATATTGGGATCTTCATAGCATACTTTTACATTATTGCCTTGAACGACGAAGTTCTTCACCATATTCTATCTGCATTGAGTCCGTGCCAATAAGTTCTAAAGCCTGGGGCAAATACTTGTTCCCCATAAAGTATTGATCCTAGAAGTAATAATGTAGGCATATGTTGGCACTTCCCCAAATATGTATTTTCCAGCAACAAATTTAGCATACATAATAAGATCTAGACCTAGCCTATCATGGCACATAGAAACAGACATACTCCAATATATGAACTCCTCCACACTATACAGACCCATCAATATTAAGATCTGGACCTAGCCTATAAACTCTGCCATACTATATCAACTACATCAGACCCTCACTTCACTGATCTATACACATTGTTGTCATCAGACTGGTATCGGACCGATATCGGATCAGGACATGCCAAACCATACCAGAATCGGCTATATCGGATCGGTATCGGCCGATACTTTAAACCATGATTAAGAGAATGCTGGGAAATGAGATGCCTGTGGTAGCTACTTAACTGGTGTGCAAATCTTAAAAGTTTCGTGACGCATACCACGTTATTAACAATGTTGACAATGTTCTCATTACAATTTAGAACATGCACTAGGGACTCAAAATCAAAACAAAGACCACGTTTATCAACAAAGTTACAGAGTAGGCACTCTTTCAGCTCCTCCGGAGAGGACAGTGAGCAAGTTGTTTCCAAATGGGTCACTGAGGTGCGATGTGAGGTTCTCTACAGGCCCTTCTCTATTTGGGTTGTCTATTTGTCGTGAGAACCCATCTGGTTTGTCTTAGGAACTAACCTCGCATTTTTTGTGTTAACGCAAGGGTACGACAAAGGTTAGGTGCCTGCCTATGCCAAGCGGCAACAAGAACAAGCTTGCAGAGTTCATTTTTGTCAAACTCGTCTACAATGCTAAAGGTTTCAAGTAACGAAGAAGTTGGTGGTTTTGCAGCACATGGGATTCTAATTTTAGTGTTAGGTGTCAATATTGACCCCTTTATAGTTCATGGATGTCTATGTGGAAATATTGGTTACATCAGCAATACCATAGAGCAATATAACATAATATAGCTTTAGTTTACTAGATGGTTACATCTGGAATACCATAATATAACAGATGCCATAGAGCAGTATCCTGTGATATGGTTACTTCAGGAATACCATTTTAAGGAGAAGATTTCAGTAGATGCATGAAAAGTATCAGGAATGCCATAATATAGCTTTAGTTTAGTTTACCATAATATAGCAGTAGTTTACAAGAACTGGTGAATGATTTAAGTTAACGCAAGGGTTAATGCAAGGGTACAACAAAGGTTAGGTGCCTATCTATGCCAAGCGACAGCAAGAACGAGCTTGCAGAGTTCCTTTTTGTCAAACTCGTCTACAATGCTAAAGGTTACATCAGATACCATAGAGCAATATGATTTAAGCTCCTGTGATATGGTTACATCAGATACCATAGAGCAGTATACCATAATATAGCTATAGTTTACTAGATGTAGGGGTGTTGCAATATTTTTATGATAATTGAGACTACTTTCAACCAATTAAACTTGGTAAACAACACAAAAACATATAGGGGCATACATAACCAAAATTCACTAAGATACATGTTACGTATAGGGGCATACATAACCAAAAGCATATACTGAAACTGAAACTCCAAACTTTAAAAAATCAATCACAGAAAATGAAATATGTATTTTCCAAATCATCTTTGTCATCCCGCCCACTTGGTTTCTCGTCGACTTCAACTCCATCGACACCTTGTTGAACCCAACTAATATCATCATCACGTGTGAATGGTGTCTCGTCCAAATGTTGCTCGTTCCATAACTCTGTTTCATCTGCCATATATCTATGAATTGTAAATTGCCCCCCAAACACATCAAAAAAATCTCTCGTCTTTGTCTTAACAACAACATGCCAGTCATTCTCGACGGGGTCTTGTATGTAAAATACTTGTTTTGCCTGAGATGCTAGTATAAAAGGTTCATCTGTTACTTGTTGCCGAGTATACAACAAACGACGAAAGTTTACTAGCGTAAATCCAAAATCATCTCGCTCGATGAGACCTCTACTATTGTCAACCCAGTCACACTTAAACAAAACAAACCTATACTCTTTAGAATAATATAGCTTAATGATGTCTGTCAAAATCCCATAGAAGTTAACATCTCCGGATATAGGATTTCTATCTCTTGCACTTGCATAACTTTCAGTCATTGCCTTTAACATGACTCCACTATTTTGTGTGGTTCTTTTTTTCTCACGAGCCTTTGTATGATACCGAACACCATTTATAATGTATCCTGTGAATCTTTTTGCTTTCTTAAGGGGGACCAAAGCTAACATCCAGATTTCTTGTGATATCTATACATTAGCTTCCTCGATCAACTTCGTCAACTATTTCAAAGGAGAAAAGTATTATGCAATTCACTTAGGAGGTAACTTATTTAACGGTAAAAGTTTTTAAATATCAATTTTTTGCTTACATGATCCTTAAACCATAAATTAAATGTTTCTGAGACGAGAATCACTCCTAATTGACATACGGTAAGCCCTATAATAGAAAAACACCATATCAAATGTAATGTTTTAAATGGCTACAAAATGGAAAACTTAATAATGTAGCATACTTACTCTAGAAATGGTGAAATTGCAATAGTATTGACTAGAACATATCGATGTGCTTGTCCATATGTTATGTCATCAAGTACAAATCCCACTGACTTCCCTAATTTACGGCCTACTTCTAAATTAATAGAATTAGATACACCGTCATCGTTCCTTACCGGTCGACTGGACTTGGTCTCAATATCATTTAGGTACCTTGAGCAAAATGTTAGTTACTTCTACCCAATATCCTTGTGTAATTGAACCATCTGGATGACTGCGGGTCCTTACATAATTCTTCAATGTGGACAAGTATCTACGATGGAGATTTGGTTAGTTATAAATAATTTTTTTCATAAAAAATAAAAAATTATATAAATACAGAAATAATAAATGATATTAGACCTCTCAATAGCATATATCATTCGGTAGTGTGGTGGACCTCCTATCATCGCTTCTTCTGTTAAATGAATGACTAAATGTTCATGACATCAAAAATTGCAGGCGAAAATATTCTTTCAACATGGCAGAGTGTGAGCACAATGCAGGATTGAGCATGTTCCAAATCCTTTACATTCACCATTTTTGAGTACATAGTCCTAAAATAGTTACTCAATTCAATCAACGGTCCAAGCATATTCTTGGGCAAAACATTTCTCAAAGAAATAGGAAGAAGCTCTTGCATCAAGATATGGTTATCATGACTCTTAAGTCCTGATATAATACGTTGTTTAAGGTTAATACGACGTGATATATTCAAAGAATAACCATCCGAGATTTTTACCACCTTCAACATTTTACACACTATTCTTTGCGTTTATTGTCCAACGTGAAACACGCAGGCGGCAAATAATATTTGTTGTTTGTCCGTTTTTGAGAATGCAATGGCTTGCGAATACCGAATTCTTTTAGATCTTTACGAGCATTTAAATTATCCTTTCCCTTTCCATCAACATTTAATATAGTCCAAAGCACATTGTCACACATATTCTTTTCAATATGCATTATGTCAAGATTGTGGCGAAGCAAATTGTCCTTACAATAATCTAACTCAAAAAATATACTTCGTTTCTTCCAATTATATGATAGGGCTCTATCTCCTTTAACTGTCATTCTTCTCTTTCGTTCCAACTCTGGATCTTTTCTAAACTTATCATCGAAGTCTTTTATTTCAGCGTACACTTCGTCTCCTGACAGTCGAGTGGGCTTTGTATCATCTCTATTGTACAATCAAAAGAGACTTTATCCATGCAAAATTTATGTCCTTCCGGTAGCCATCGACGATGGCCCATATAGCATTGCTTACCTCCGTTGGATAACCGTCGAGAATGAGTGTACTTATGATAACAAGGGCATGCCAATTTACCTTTTGTGCTCCACCCGACAAAATTGCATAGGTAGGGAAATTACTTATTGTCCATAGCAATGATGCACGTATTTTAAACATCTGATTACTAATTGCATCATAAGTGTCTACTCTAACCCATAATTGCTTCAACTCATCCATTAGAGGATGCAAATAAACATCGATGTCATTTGCTGGCCCATGAGGACCATCAATTAGTATCAATAATATCAGAGAAGGTTGTTTCATACATAACCATGGTGGCAAATTATATGGTATTAGAATTACTAGCCACGTGCTATGTGTAATACTCATGCTTCTAAATGGATTAAACCCGTCACTAGATAAGCCAAGCTTGACATTTCGTGGGTCCTCGGCAAAATCCGAATATTTGTCATCAAATGTTTTCCACATAAGAGAATCTGCAGGATGCCTTAAAATTCCATCATTAATGTGTTCCTCGGCATGCCATCTCATTTATGATCTGTCTTTGATGACATAAATAGTCTCTGAAGTCTTGGTATCAATGGGAAGTACCTTACCACCTTCGCAGGAATTTTTTGATCTATATTAACATCGCTATCTGACTCAACATTTAATTGTTTATACCTTGGGGTATGGCACCTATTGCATTCAAGCTCTTGTTCTGTCTCATTCAAGTACAACATACAATCATTAGGGCATGCATGTATCTTCTTATACTCAAGTCCTAAGTTCGCAATCAATTTTTGTGCTTCGTAAAAGGACTTCGGCAATGTCACATCCTCAGGGAATGCATCTTTTAATAACTCAAGCAACATTGTAAAGGATTTGTCGCTCCATCCACTAAGACACTTGATATGCAACAATCAGACGAGAAACGAGAGTGTTGAATAATTCTTGCAGCCTGGATATAACTCTCGCTCAGCTTCTTTTATCAAATTAGAGAATTTCTTAGTTTCTTCATCAGGACCTTCCATATGTGGATGATACTCAACGTCGTCTACAAAGTTTATTTGGTCAGTCGGAGGAATTCCAAAGGCATCATGTAACATCTCTCGCATTTCATCACTGACAACATAATCAAAAGAAGGATTTGAAGATGACGGAGACTCTCCGTGAAAGTCCAACACGTGTAGCTCTCTAAAAAATGATTTAGTAGTATATTTTCGACCACATCATCTTTCTTAACATATATCATATTGTAACATTTCTTACACGGACATAATATTCTTTCAGCATTCGGTCTATTAGCATAAGCAAACTCTACGAAATCCTCTACTCCTTTCTCGTACAAAGGATGGCATTTGTTTTGTATACTAATCCAGCTCTTGTCCATAAGTACGTAGGTTCAACCTAATGGTATTGTCTCACAACTATAAAGAAAAATTCAAGAATTTTAGTTAAAAAAGGAACAAATACCCAATTTAAAATCAGTATACAAGTTATAAGAAAGAAAGAAAGAATATTGAACTTGATGTATAATAATTATATATTGACAATAACAAGTTCCAAAAAGAAACAATTTATCAAAAAATAAAAAAAGAACATTTTATATGCCAACATTTTAAAGGAGCATAAAATAGAGAACTTGTTTGTAAAAGTAAGACAAGTTGAGTAATAAATGTATCATGTTTATGAGGATCCTTTCATTGATAATGAAAATAATCTGTTATGAAATGAAATAAGGTCATTAACTACATGGATTGCTCAAGAGATTAACTGATAAAACAAAAAAACAAAAGAGAAAAAGAGATTGAAATCAAATAATAACAAAATCAAGGATAGAATGTGACCCATTTGATTTCCAGGACTGATATGTAGTAAGTTCTCTACCGCATCACATATATTGAAACAATCTAGGATCAAGTAATATGGGAAAAGCATAGTAAGATTTTATACATGACTAAACAAGCACCCTATGAGAAAGATAGACAAAATAAGTTCACCAACAGGTATAGCCTACAATTAACTTGTGTTTTAGGTGGACTTACAGTCTTATAAATAGATTTAGACCTGAAGTACTCTTCTGCATATCTGAAGGAAATTGTCCAAAAATAGGCCCATGACCTTTTTTGACCATATATATGGTAATCCTATACAAGATTGGATTTGACTATATATGTGGTAATCCTACATAGGATTAGGAATATATTTTTTAGCCTATATAGGATTAGATTTCTATGCTATATAAAGGGGGTCTATAGGTTCTCCTTGAGATATCTCATTGTCCTCAAGTTGTTGAATAAGTTCAACACAAGAGAGCTAAAGTTGTTGAATAAGTTCAACACAAAAATTTGAGATTTTTTTCTATTTTTGTGATAGAGATCGAGTTCTTGAGTGTAAGGAGAGAAGTGTTGAGAGCTATTATAATTCCTTTTCTTCTTCATAGTGGAACTAAATCACCCTCGTTTATGGAAGTAGGCATCTTGGCCGAACCACGTAAATCATTGTCTTTGTGGTTGTGAATTTTCTCTGAGTTTCTTGGGTTTGTTTTTGTTGTGCCCCAACAAATTGGTATCAGAGCCTTGGAGTCTAGCAAGGTGTTCGACAAAGTTCTTAGAGAAGATTAATTGGGTAGATTCTTGATATGGCTCCGTCAAGCAGGATCGGGAAGTATGAAATTGAGAAGTTCAATGGGAAAATTGATTTTATCTTTTGTAAAAGCAAGATGAATGATGTTCTCATATCTCAAAAGCTTCACAAGGCTTTACGAAAAAAAATCCAAGAAGCCCGCTGACATGACCAATGATGATTAGGACGACATAGATCTCGAAGCATGTGCCGCTATTCGCCTGTGTTTGAAAAGGGATGTCGTGTACTCTGTGAAGGACGAAACCACCACCGCTGGGCTCTGGTTGAAGTTGGAATCAATCTACATGACGAAGAATCTCACCAACCGACTTTATAGGTTAAAGTCACTCTACAGACTAATGATGGAGGAAGGTACGTCAATTCGAGATCATATTTCAAAATTCAATCGAATTATTTTCGACTTGAAAGATGTTGACATACATGAAGAAGATGATCGTTTGGCGCTAATCATATTATTTTCTTTGCCCGATTCTTATGAGAATCTTATTCAAACGTTATTGTACGGGAATGACTCAATTTCCGTAGAAGAAGCTACGAGTGCCTTATTGTCTAATAAGGTACGGAGGTTGGCATCTAACGGCAGAAACGATGGAGGCTAAGCCCAAGGTTTGACGGTAAGAGGAAGGACAAACGATAAAGCATCTTTTAGCAGAAGGTCAAGATCCAAGTCCAAAACACCTATTGAAAAGGTGAAGTGCTTCAACTGCAATGAGAAAGGACATTATGCAAATAAGTGTACTCATCCAAAGAAGAATAAAAGAAAGAAGAATAAGATAGAGAGAGAAGGTGATGAAGCAAACTGTACTTCAGAAGCTGATAGTGACGGAGTCTATTTTTCGGTGGCACATGACAACATAAGTGACCGTTGGATTCTTGATTCCGGATGCTCATACCATATGTGTCCAAAGAGGGAGTGGTTTTCTTCCTATAAGGAGACAGATGGCGGTTCTGTGTTGATGGACAACAACAACGCATATCAAGCTGCTGGAATTTGGTCTATCAAGGTAAAAATGTATGATAGAATTGTGCAAACTTTGACCGATGTCAGACATGTTCTCGACCCCAAGAAAAATCTTATTTCTCTTGGTACGCTTGATTCGAATGGTAACAAGTTCGTCGTCGAGGGTGGAGTCTTGCGGGTTGGTCATGGTTCTTTGGTGGTGATGAAAGTCACCGACAAGGTAACCTTTATATCTTATTAGGAAACACTGGGACTTTACCCGTCAGTACATCTGATTTGTCTGATAGCACGCGTCTTTGGCATATGCGGCTTGGGCATATGAGCGAGAAATGCCTGTCCTTACTGAGCAAGCAAGGGTTACTAAAGAACTTGAAGAAGCCAAGTATGGATTTCTGTGAGCTTTGTATTTATGGCAAGCAGTACATGGTGACCTTCAGTACAAGCAAGCAGAAGAGAAGAGGTATTCTCGACTATATGCATACAGATATATGGGGACCTAGCAGGATTCCTTCCAAGAATGGAGCATGGTACTATGTTACTTTTATTGATGATTATACACGTTATGTTTGGCTGCATTTCATCAAAACCAAGGATGAAGTGTTCGAAAAGTTTAAGCAGTGGAAAGCGACTATGGAGAACAGAACAGGCAAAAAGATAAAGACGGTAAGGTCTGATAATGGTACTGAATATACCTATGGACATTTCAAAGATTTCTGTGCTCAAGAAGGTATCGTTCGACATTGGACTATTAGGAACACACCGCAGCAGAATGGGTTAGCAGAGAGGATGAATCGAACCTTGCTTGAGAAAGCAAGATGTATGCCCTCTAATGCCGGTTTAGGCAAAGAATGGTGGGTGGATGCTATACACATGGTGCGGTACTTGGTTAATAGATCACCAACTCCGACTATATATTATAAGACCCCATATGAGGTGATGACCGACAAACCAGCGGATTATAGCACTTTGCGTGTGTTTGGATGCAAAGCTTACTATCATGTCAATGACGGTAAGTTAGACCCGAGAGCCAAGAAAGCAATATTCTTGGGATATGCATAAGGAGTGACTGGCTACCGTTTGTACTGCTTGGAGGATAAGAAGTTCTTAATCAGTAGGGATGTCACATTCGACGAGTCTTCAGTGTTGACTTCAAGCAAGAAGAGTGAGTCCGATCATGATGGTGGTGTATCTAGCAAATCTCAAACAATTGAGATTAAGTCGTCTGAGGATGCATCAGATGAGGTAGAGGTTTCTGAAGATGTTCATCAAGCCCCACAAGAGCGACAACCAAAGGATGAGCAGCACCAGCAGCAAGATTCTTTGGCCACCATTAGGCCAAGGAGATCAGCCAAGCCAGCACATATGTATGGATTTTAGGAACCGGTAAATCATTATGGACAGCTAAATGTGGTGGCATATGCACTACCAGTGGAGGGTGACGAGCCTATCACATTCAGACAGGCGGTCAAAGATACCAGCAGCGAGAACTGGATTATGGCTAAGCAGGGAGAGATTGAGTCTCTCCACATGTAAACCCCTAAAAAATTTGAAGGATTTTTTTATTTTTGTTTAGTTATTTTAATTGAATCGTTTTAAATTATTGTTATTTATTAATTACATAGTCTTAGACGTGTTGATAATTTTTTATGCACGTTAACTAGACAGTATGGCATGGCTAGCACAGTCGTATGCCATGACCAGCGCATTAGCTATAAACCTCTCTAAATATATTTAATTTTATCTTTAGCTTTGTACAAATGTCTAAATTATGATGGTTATATTCTCCAATGTTATATTATTTATATATTTTAGAAAAAATAAATATATAATTGTTTTGCAAATAATACTAGAAAGAGGTATATTTTCCCCAAATTGTTACACCCTATTATTTTGTGATGATTATTATTATTATATTTATTATGATTATTACTATTATTATTATTACTATTACTTTTATTATTATTATTATTATTGGGTATAGATAAAAATTTATTAAGTAAATGATTTTATTCTATGTATGTTTTTTACAAGGATTTTCTTTTATATATAATTTTTTTTGAAAAATAAACTAAAACAAATTCCAGTTGTTACTGTTCCTTGCGGGAACAGTAACCCGCAACCCCCAAAATTTCCCGAGCCGACCCCTTCTTTCCCTATACGCGAACACACACAGCCTATATAAGTATAGTCAACCGAAAGGAAATGGGAGAGATACTAAACCCTAACCCCAACTCGACATCCTAGCAACCCTAGCCTCCGGGCGCCGCCGGAGTCACCGCTGCGTGCGGCCAGAGCCGCCGGAAGACGCGCAGCGCCGAAAGCAACAGCCGCAGAGCAACAACAGGCCCTGCGAAGCCATCTTTGCTGCGACGGTGCATCGCGTGCGATGGATCGTTTCACGATCGGTCTTTTCTGGTATATTCGCAACATATACAAGTTTATTTCCCTTCACGTAGTTCGAGATTAGAGGCCCTAGATAGCCCAAAAAATTGGGTCAAAGTTGTCGAAAAACATTACGAAAACAAAACCATCTTATTGATAGAAGCCACGTTTTGGAAGACCGATTTTTCGTAATCTGTAAAGCTTTTGGAAAAACTAACTGAACAATTCTGTAGAAAACATATACAAGAATAAAACCCATCTTGTAGAACAGGTTTTTGATCAGTATGTACGAAGTTATTGTATTTCAAAAACTTATAAAAACTTGTTCGCAAAAACTAAAAATTTAGAAAAATCCTCCGATACGACGTGCGTCCCACCAAATCAGGCGACGTGGTCGCGAACCAAAAGTATCGAAAGGTGTGTATCGACTTCGTGGATGTGTGGGTTTTGACAGAATTCAAATTGGTCGCGTGTGCGCGACGAATTTGATGCGTATCCGTCGAAATTTACCGTATCGGCCTTTTTGTAAATTCTCTAATTACTTTGTGCATGTTCGTCAAATCGAGATGAAACTTGTGCCAACAGGATCATATCATTTTTCTAATCCTTCGTGCCATATTTGGTCTGATTCTTAGAAGGTCGACTGGAACGCCTATTTGGCGGACCCGCGACTCGGTTCAGCGGACAATTTTATGCACGGCTCATCAGAATCCAAAATTGGACATACCATTGAGTTCGTCTCCTCGAACTAGACCCGTAGATATATACTTTGACGACTTTAGAGATCATAGATTCTGGCACACGTTTCAGTGCAAAATGGGTCCAAAGGCGGACATTGTTTCAACCTGAAATTATGATTTTGCCTCTGTTCCAGAATTGGACTTTTGGATAGGCATTTTCTATACATATCTTATATTCCAAACACGTTCATGGTGTTTATTTCAGCATTCGAGGACGTATGCGGGATTTGGCTTTCATCACTTCACTATTCTGACGGTTCGAGCTATTGGACATCGCCTTTGCACACAACCTCAGGCAAGATACCTTGCCATCTTTACTGCTTATATTTAGTTGTATTTTAATATTAAGTTATTATATATTATTGCACTTTTATTTCCAGTAAATTATTTTCTTCTTGCATGTGCACCTAGAGTTAAAGGACTACCATCAATTTAGTGTGTCTTATTAACTTGTCACGATTGTACACGAGTTATGTGTGAGTTGTGAGTAATATATAGAGGTCACTTGCGTGTTGGCTGATCCCCCATGCGCATGCGTTAGAAATAACTGTCAATAGATGCATGTTAGAAGACTTGATAGTTATTAGGTATAACAAAGTATTGTAGAAGCAACATGTATTGGTGCGTCGTGGTTACGATGCATGTATAGTATCATTGGAGGGGAGGACAACTATTAGCGTAGGTGCTACATTTACTTTTACACACATTTTGGGCCGATAGTGACTCGGATGACGCTACTTACTGTCCCATGACCGATAGCGACTCAGATAAACGTTACTTACTGTCCATGGTCGATATTGACTCGGATGAGTGCTACTTACTACCACTCTTTATTTACTCTGCTGATCTTACAGCCCCTGCGTAAAACATTGTACTCAAAGTGCATATCACATATATGGTTAGGATCCTAGTTGTGTTGTAGTTTTATAGTGTTTACATTTGCAGTTATAATGGCATGTTCTTCTTGTTACGACCCGAAATCACCCGAATCATCGTCCTCGCAGGGGGCATGATGCCGCACGAGCCTAGAGTTGTGCTCGTGCAAGGCAAGAGGATAAGTTCTCAAATGGTTATCTTTTGATTTGATATTAACAACGATAGGAAAACAGAGTATACGAAACAATTCCCTTTATTGATATCCGAAACTGAGATTACAATGGCTTTCGATAGCCTAACAATATATGCCAGATTGGCTACAACACTTAGGTTCTCTCTTGCCCACAAAGGATTTTACCGTTCCATACATCATGCCTTCTATATCTCGGCCGCATCAATCCAGCTACGTAATCCGAGCGTCAATGCGATAGCACGCTTCAATGCGCTTCGACATTCCAAGCCGTAACACGTTCAAGCAACGCTTCGTCGCGAGCAATCCATTTCCTGCACCCTGCATGAAGCTGGTGGGGGATCAGTACGTTCGTCCTCGCATGTACTGAAGCAAAGATCATCTTTCCAAATCGACATTTTAAAATTTATGTTGAATCATGCAACTTAGCTTATGATCTTGCTATGTTCTCCTTAAGGTCAATTTTATGGCATCTTTGAAAGCGTAAAACATGTTATCATAACAGCATGTTATCGAATTGAATAGGCAAGCAAACAAATAATCTCGTGTTTGATTCGTGGCGCGACTTACCAAGTCGACGCACTCGCCCTTGCACCGACGCAAGGTGAATACGCCGTATTCTATCCCTGTCATATTATATGTGCATCTCTAAACAGGATCTATACGTGCAGGACGCATCTGTGCCTACACTTTCAACCCATCGTTCCCTAACTATATGAAGGTCGTGGGCGTATCCGTGTCGGAATGGACTAAAGGAGTTTCTCTTTTATTTTTCCTTACTTTTTTTTCTCTTCTTATTTTCTCTCTCGTGTTTGGGTAGCCCAGCGTTTCACGGGTTGGGTTGCTATCCCAACAACCGAAACTTACCGCGTGTCTACCATCATTTGTGGCTTCTCACATTTACGATCGAGTGCTAATCGGACTTCGCAGATGTGCGCCTATCAAAGATTATCATCCCTCCTAGGCCGAACGGTCCCGGTGCCCCAGTGCGCCAGTTCGGAGGGAACGTTCCGTGCACGGAAGATATCATCATAATTATCTCAAGTCCATTCCATTCGACCATGCAACGTACTATCATTCAAACAACCAAGCATAGCCTTAAGTCCAAGACTCAGACTTTATCATCTCGTATTTCTTCCATTAACTTTCTATGTTCTCACGTTTCATACTTCGTTTCAATGATTCAATGGCATCGTGCCTCAACTCAATGCTCGTCAACCGAACGACCCGAAGGTCTCGAACACCTTTCGAGGCACCATGTCATATCCGACAGTTCCACCACATTCATGCCACAACTGTATTCTTTCGCAACGAAGCCATCTTTTATTATCCCATGCACGTAGGCATGTTTCGACCGTATTTCCCTGTTCTATAACTTAGAATTCAATGTTCGGGGCTTGCACGCTAGGGCGCTCGCCTATTGTCTTCCAATGTTCTAGCCGTCTAACTCGTACAGCAAAGGCACGGTATGGTTCGTGCACTAAGGCACTCGCCGATTACAGTTATCCCATGTTCTTGCGGCTTGCGCACCGAGGCGCTCGCCTTAGCGATATCCAATGTCCCATAGCGACTCGTACATATTGATGCACGTTTCATTTCAATTGTTCTAACTTAGTGTTCGACTCACACTATAATTTTATCTTCGATCGAACCACGCCTGTGGCGTCGATAAGTTAACTTTTAGCATACAATGATATATTTGACTTATCGAATGGAGTAAAAAGAAGTCAATCCTCCTACCTTGAGTCGATACGCCTTCGTCGTTTTCACCGAGCCGATGCGGCTCGATTCCCTAACTTTATTGCACGGCCACTCTCCTAACTTAGCCATTCGAGCACTTCGTGCTTCGTTGAGTTATACGCCCAATTCGCCTTAGCATGCCCAAGTCTTAGCCCTTCGCAAGGCGACGATTTGATTTCACGGACCCCTTACTAAATATTGCAAAAAATCGACCTCTAATATTTTCCCGTCAAAGTATAACCTACACACGAAACCAACTAAAATCAATACTTGCATCGATTTGGACTTGCGCCTTGGTCGATTCGATTTCTTAGAATCTTCGAGCCGATTCAACGCACTCATCCTTCGGGGCAATTCCGACGTTTCGCATCGATTCAACTCGATGCATTCTTTCGGGACAAGGCAAATCTTCGCATCAACTTAGTTTGATGCATTGCTCGGGATAACTTAACTCTCGTATCGTTTTGCATCGATACATTATCGGGTCAACGCAACTCTTCGAGTCAACGACTCAGCATAATGCACCGTGCGGAGCGGGGCATTACAGAATATACCACTCAAAACAAGGTTCGTCCCGAACCGAAACCAATACTAAATTTCCAAGGATTTCATTAGATCGTTCTACGATCTCGTCTCACTATCGTTTGGATCGTACAACTTAGTTTGGAATCATACACATATTTTAGGCGTCCCACCAATATGTGTATTTCGACCAAGCTCAGTTGTAAGATATCGGAATAATGCAAACACGTAACTTCTCATTCTCTATTACTTGCCATCTCGTATTCTTGATCAGACTTGGCTCTATTACTTGTTCTTGCAATTCTAGCGCACATGCATATTGATACATACGCGATTCGCCAACAAAAGTCAAGGTACACGATGCGATTCAAAAATTACATTTCTTACTTTGTATGTTTGATCGGGACTATCAATTCTTACGCATCGCGTCAAGCCGTCGCACATCCGATCACAACGAGTCTCCGCAATGCCTTGCGTTCGGCGTCACTATCCAACGATTTCTGATGTTTCACTTTGTATCCTATCTCGACATGATTCTTTTTGTTGACTTACAAAAGCATCAACATTCAGGACTACGTCCGCTAGGTTACTTACCTAGGCACCGTGCTCAAATCCTTCCGACGCAAGTTTAAATTGCAAGGTGAATCCGAATCTAACGGTACAACTCGTAAGTCATTTCTTTATCGTTCCCTCTCGTGCATAGCACGATTCTCGCAAACGTCTATTAGAATCACCAAGTTCGCTAGTGAATTTTCTAGTTTGATCGCCGACCAACATAACCATTCAAATATTCATCCGACGAATACTCAGATCTAACTATACCATTCTCAATCGAAAGTTGTTCCAACAATTCTCGATCGCCTAGACTTATCGTCAACATGCACCACATTGTATTTGTTATCGATGCAATCTCATATGCGATATCGTATGGGTCATCTTACGGTCTGTAGCATTCAATTCGATTTGGCGGTCAAGTCTTCTAGGGTCAGCTGCCCCGAAGCTACGCTCAATAATTGTGGATCATCACCGAAGGACAGTTTACTACGAACCATGCTATATCTTGTTTCGGAGCCAAATCACGTTCCGACGATTCTATGCGACTATCCAATTTTGGACAAAATCACTTCTATCGGCGCAACTGATGCGCAACTATCTTTCGAGTCAAGTCATGCACTACCGTCGATTGATTTCGTCATTTACGAAACATCTACTCGTATCGAGTTCGAGTCTATCTTATTCGTGGGTCGACACACGAGATGCTATACGCATCGAGCAATCGTCGATGACTTATAGTCTCGTCTTAATTAATCGCAAAATTTATGATCAACCAAGTTCGTTCATTCTCGTATCGTTACTTACAAAAATTTTGATAGCGCAAGGTGCACTCCATTTTGTATTCTCACATCGTACTTACGTTTTCTTGCGTATCGATCTTGATAGTTCATATCAATTTCGATAGCAAGTGGGTCGACTTCGAATCCGTTTCAACGTCGACTTAACTCGCATCGCATACATCCAAGTTCGCAACAAACTTTTTCATATGCATCCACTCGTTCTCTGATTCGCCGCATCCCGCTATACTTTGATCGTGTAACTGAGTTACCGATTATCCAATATCGAACCCTCGAGTTATACGATCACGTCCTCTAAGTTTTGCGTGTTTTCCAGTCGTACTCAAATGAGTGTCGCCGTAGCGTAACAATCTATTTCTTAGGCACGATTACTCACATCAACCAACTCTTCACCGAAGTCGCATATCGTGCGATTCGATTACAATTCGCATCGCCTAACATTTCTATCGAAATCGCAAGTCGTACGATTCGATTCGTCTCGCCCAACATTTCTACCGAGATCGCAAGTCGTGCGACTCATTTGTAAGCTCGAGTTTTCCCTTTCCCGTCGATCCGATTATTGTATCAAGGCATAATCGTTTCGTTAGTCTCGGTCGTCCGACCAACTTATAACTTCCGTCCGACGTATCGTTCATCGATACGAGTCTCGCCTTATCATCCCAACCGATTTTCGAAGAACACTTGCATCAACATATCGCCATACAAATTTTCAATCGAGTCTCGGTACTCCCCCGTCCGTTGCAGACAATTCTTCCACAATTCTCACAACGCGTCAACGCAATTCATCACACAAGTGATATACCATATACCATATACCACTTGAAATCGAGTTATTCATCGCCTACGTGGTATGGCATATACCACTCGGAATTCAAGCCATTTCCCTCGCGCTACACTTAGTGTAAACCAACGATCTCTTCTGACTCACGATTTCCGCAGTGATCGTGCTTGATCACAACCGTAACTTTGATTCTATCAAAATTCGATACGATTCGGTCAATGTTCTCGTTTGCACATAAGTTTGGTGTGCAAACGACGATTCGTTCTATCGATTTACGATTTCAATTCTTTCCTTACGTTGCATCTCGTGCAATAATTTATTTGATATGCGTTGCACCCCGTGCAACAAATTTTACTTTCGATACGCGTTGCACATCGTGCTACGATTTATTTTCGACACTTTTATTTCACTTTGTACAACGATTCATTTCCAATTTTTTTGTACTTCGTGCAACGATTAATTTGATATGCGTTGCACCACGTGCAATAATTTTTACTTTTAATACGCGTTGCACATCGTGCAATGATCATTTCCGACCTTTATCGTACCTCGTGCAACGAATTACTCTCGACTTTCCAAGTCAATGCACAATTCGTTTTAACACATTCGGTATTGGCTTATCACTTCTCACTTTCATTTTAACGCATATTTACCATTACTCGTTGCACTTCGTGCATCATTTTATTTCTCTTTCAACATGTTACATTGCAACAATAACATCCCAAATCGTATTATACAATTTGTTGCGCTTGCAGCAACTAACATTTTACGGCTCGTTTGCATTCAATGCAATATACCCTTCGTGACTTTCTTAGCAAACATCATAAAATTTCCAAAATACATGCGACAAAATTTCATGATTGTATTAGACTTATTGTATGGAACATCCAGTGCGGCATCGAGTAGAGTCAAGAGTGGTATCAAGTGGTGGTGGGCAACTTTTAGAATTGTAATGAAGCGAGCGTCCAGAGGAAATTGAGCCTAGAGCTCTGATACCAATTTGTCACGCCCCGACCCGGAATCACCCGAATCATCGTCCTCGCAGGGGCGTGATGCCGCACGAGCCTGGAGTTGCGCTCGTGCAAGGCAAGATGACAAGTTCTCAAATGGTTATCTTTTGATTCGATATTAACAACGATAGAAAAACAGAGTATACGAAACAATTCTCTTTATTGATATCCGAAACTGAGATTACAATGGCTTTCGATAGCCTAACAATATATGCTAGATTGGCTACAACACTCAGGTTCTCTCTTGCCCACAAAGGATTTTACCGTTCCATACATCATGCCTTCTATATCTCGGCCGCATCAATCCAGCTGCGTAGTCCGAGAGTCAATACGATAGCACGCTTCAATGCGCTTCAGCATTCCAAGCCTTAACACGTTCAAGCAATGCTTCACCGCGAGCAATCCATTCCCTGCACCCTGCATGAAGCTGGTGGGGGATCAGTACGTTCGTCCTCGCATGTACTGAAGCAAAGATCATCTTTCCAAACCGACATTTTAATATTTATGTTGAATCATGCAACTTAGCTTATGATCTTGCTACGTTCTCCTTAGGGTCAATTTTATGGCATCTTCGAAAGCGTAAAATATGTTATCATAGCAGCATGTTATCGAATTGAATAGGCAAGCAAACAAACAATCTCGTGTTTGATTCGTGGTGCGACATACCAAGTCGACGCACTCCCCCTTGCACCGACACAAGGTGAATACGCCGTATTCCATCCCTGTCATGTTATATGTGCATCTCTAAGCAGGATCTATACGTGCAGGACGCATCTGCGCCTACACTTTCAACCCATCGTTCCTTAACTATATGAAGGTCGTGGGCGTATCCGCGCCGGAATGGACTAAAGGAGTTTCTCTTTTATTTTTCCTTACTTTCTTTTCTCTCCTTCTTTTCTCTCTCGTGTTTGGGTAGCCCAGCGTTTCACGGGTTGGGTTGCTATTCCAACAACCGAAACTTACCGCGTGCCTACCATCATTTGCGGCTTCTCACATTTACGACCGAGTGCTAATCGAACTTCGCAGATGTGGGACTTTCAAAGATTATCATCCCTCCTAGGCCGAACGGTCCCGGTGCCCCGGTGCGCCCGTTCGGAGGGAACGTTCCCTGCACGGAAGATATCATCGCAATTATCTCAAGTCTATTCCATTCGATCATGCAACGCACTATCATTCAAACAACCAAGCATAGCCTTGAGTCCAAGACTCAGACTTTATCATCTCGTATTTCTTCCGTTAACTTTCTATGTTCTCACATTTCATATTTCATTTCAATAATTCAATGGCATCGTGCCTCAACTCAATGCTCATCAACCGAACGATCCGAAGGTCTCGAACACCTTTTGAGGCACCATGTCATATCCGACAGTTCCGCCACATTTATGCCACAACTGTATTCTCTCGCAACGAAGCCATCTTTTATTATCCCGTGCACGTAGGCACGTTTCGACCATATTTTCCTGTTCTATAACTTAACATTCAATGTTCGGGGCTTGCGTGCTAGGGCGCTCGCCTATTGTCTTCCAATGTTCTAGCTGTCTAACTCGTGCAGCAAAGGCACGGTATGGTTCGTGCACTAAGGCACTCGCCGATTACAGTTATCCCATGTTCTTGCGGCTTATGCACCGAGGCGCTCGCCTCAGCGATATCCAATGTCCCATAGCGACTCGTGCATATTGATGCACGTTTCATTTCAATTGTTCTAACTTAGTGTTCGACTAACACTATGATTTTATCTCCGATCGGACCACGCCTGTGGCTTCGATAGGTTAACTTTTAGCATACAATGATATATTTGACTTATCGAATGAAGGAGTAAAAAGAAGTCAATCCTCCCACCTTGGGTCGATACGCCTTCGTCGTTTTCACCGAGCCGATGCGGCTCGATTCCCTAACTTTGTTGCACGGCCACTCTCCTGACTTAGCCATTCGAGCACTTCATGCTTCGTTGAGTTATACGCCCAATTCGCCTTAGCATGCCCAAGTCTTAGCCCGTCGCAAGGCGACAATTTGATTTCGCGGACCCCTTACTAAATATTGCAAAAGATCGACCTCTAATATTTTTCCGTCAAAGTATAACCTGCACACGAAACCAACTAAAATCAATACTAGCGTCTATTTGGACTTGCGCCTTGGTCGATTCGATTTCTTAGAATCTTCGAGCCGATTCAATGCATTCATCCTTCGGGGCAATTCCGGCGCTTCGTATCGATTCAACTCGATGCATTCTTTCAGGGCAAGGCAACTCTTCGCATTAACTTAGTTTGATGCATTGCTCGGGACAACTTAACTCTCGTATCGTTTTGCATCGATATATTATCGGGTCAACGCAACTCTTCGAGTCAACGACTCAGCATAATGCACCGTGCGGAGCGGGGCATTACAGTTTACAAATCTACCTTCGCGATACTTGCTCTTGGATCATCTTTCTCTTCGCTCGACTCTTCCTTCGTTGCTATGTATTTTTCAGTTTTTAGTTTGTAGTGGATTTGTCTTCGCCCAACATTTTGTACAAATAACATTTATAAGTTGATTTTATGATATATTTATTTGTGGATGAGATCAGTTTCTTGGCTTTCTACATTTTACAGCTTATGTATACATATGAGGGTTCTATATACTTCTTATGTATACAGCTGGCATGTCTACATACTTAGTCCTTGTATTTTGGGACTGGGGCGTTACACCACAAAAATTGTACATAGGATCTGGTTCTATTGCCCAAAGGCAAAAAGGCTATAAGCTGCAAGTGGGTGTACAAAAAGAAGAAAGCTTCTCCATAGTCATGTGGCACTCAGTTCAAGGCAAGATTAGTGGCAAAGGGCTTCGCGCAGAAGGAGGAAGTGGACTACAATGAGATATTTTCTCCGGTGGTCAAGCATACTTCTATTCGTGTATTGTTGAGCTTGGTAGTTCATCATGATCTTGAATTAGAACAACTCGATGTAAAGACAGCATTCTTGCATGGCGATCCTGACGAAGAAATTTATATGCATCAACCGGAGGGCTTCAAGGTGGTTGACAAGAAAATTATGTGTGTTTGTTAAAAAAATGTTGTACGGGTTGAAGCAGTCACCTTGACAGTGGTACAAGCGGTTCGACACCTTCATAACACGGCATAATTTCACCCGAAGTAAGTATGATTGTTGTGTTTACTTTCATAGACTTCATAGTGGAGACTATATCCATCTATTGCTTTATGTGGATGATATACTTATTGCCTCAAAAAGCATGGTAGAGATAGATAAACTGAAATCTCAACTTAGCTCGGAGTTTGAGATGAAAGACTTGGGTAGAGCCAAAAAGATTTTGGGGCTTAAGATTAAAAGGGGGAGAGAGAAATAAAAATTGTCTCTATCGCAGAAGTCGTACATTAAGAAGATTATTGCTCGTTTTGGTTTAGAAGATGCAAAGACTGTTTCTACTCCCTTGGCTGGCCACTTTAGGCTCTCAGCCAAGTTATCCCCTACTACAGATGAGGAGAAGGGGCACATGATTCGAGTTCCTTATGTGAGTACTGTTGGCAGCTTAATGTATGCTATGGTGTACACTCGACCAGACATTGCACAAGCCGTAAGTATGGTTAGTCGCTTTATGGCTAATCCGGGAAAGAAGCACTGGGAGGCTGTGAAGTGGATATTCAGGTACTTGAAGGGCACCACTGATGTTGGATTACACTTTGGTGGAGACTTTAGTCAAGTCATTGGATATGTGGATTCAAACTATACTGGTGATCTAGATAGGCACAGGTCAACTACTGGATACGTGTTTGTTTTACACCAGTCAGTTGGAGGTCGATATTGCAGGCTACGGTTGCACTATCGACTACGGAAGCAGAGTATATGGCGGTAACAGAGGCAGTGAAAGAAGGCCTATGGCTTCGTGGTTTGATTAATGACTAGGGGGTGAAGCAAGATGTAGTTGATGTGCATTGTGATAGTATGAGTGCTATCCACTTGGCAAAGAATCAAGTCCATCATGCAAGGACCAAGCATATTGATGTTCGCTACCACTTCATACGGGATGTTGTAGAAGACGGTGATATTGCACTTGAAAAGGTGCATACCAAGGACAACCCCGCTGATATGTTGACTAAGGTTGTTCCTGGAGCTAAGTTCCAACATTGCTTGGACTTGCTCCAAGTCCTACCAATTGCCTGAGAGCCCTTAGGGGCGGACTTGACGAGTGGTTGATTTGGTGAAGCTATGCGGCGGAGAAGTGTCGGCTCAATTTTGTAGCAAAATCTTGCCGAGGTAGAGATATGAAGAAAATTGTCTAAAATAGGCCCATGACCTTTTTTGACCATATATATGGTAATCGTATACAAGATTGGATTTGACCATATATGTGGTAATCCTACATAGGATTAGGATTATATTTTTTTAGCCTACATAGGATTGGAATTGTATGCTATATAAAAGGGTCTATAGGTTCTCCTTGAGATATCTCATTGTGCTCAAGTTGTTGAATAAGTTCAACACAAGAGAGCTAAAGTTGTTGAATAAGTTCAACACAAAAATTTGAGAGATTTTTTTTCTATCTTTGTGATAGAGATCGAGTTCTGAGTGTAAGGAGAAAAGTGTTGAGAGCTATTGTAATTCCTTTTCTTCTTCATAGTGGAACTAAATCACCCTCGTTTGTGGAAGTAGGCATCTTGGCCGAACCACGTAACTCATTGTCTTTGTTGTTGTGAATTTTCACTGAGTTTCTTGGGTTTGTATCCGCTGTGCCCCAACAATATCAGTCAAACTTCCTAATAATAATGTTTTTGTATACCAACCCAACATTTTGATTAAGATTGGATAATTTTTGCCCTTTTGACAGATATGTTGGCTATGTTCGTGCAAGAATCTTGTATATTCATTTGTATATTCAGAAGTATTCTACAACAGAACTCTGCATGTGGTTTTACCTTTATTTTGTACGACGAATAGATGTCAAATTCAAAGGTTCACAATCCTAAGTTATATATATATATATATATATATATATATATATATATATATATATATATATATATATATATATATATATATATATATATATATATATATATATATATAACAAACTGATTTAGCTAGAAGGTCCACATTAACCTCATTCCTAAATGACAAATTTTTGGTTGACCGATCTACTCCGTATTTATGCCATCATGCATAGTCTATTTGATAAGTCGTAAGAAAGCTTTTGGGCCATTTTTGAAAGAGTGGATAAATATCAATTTATTTTGAAAGAGTGTTCTGATCTAGACTAGTCAACTATCAGCATCATTCAGTGTTCTTCCCCTCAAATTGAATTTGACTTTGGATGGCACCCGAAGTCAAGAAGGGCCTGTTATGGAACACCAACATTGCCGTAAAATCTAAGGTGCTTGTTTCTAATTTTAGAAGTGATAACCTACTTCCTCAATAACACCCACACTCTGTGCATGCTGTTATACCGAAAAAAAACTAGACAAGAAAACTGACCAGATTTCATTTAAGGAATTATGTTTGCATTTGAAGAATAACATGAGCCATGGAGCCTTGTATAAACAAAAAATAGAAAGATATTTGAGGAGTTCAAACACGAAATAAACTTTGCTACATCAAACAATATGCATCATCTTGGTAACTTTTTGGTTAATCATGATATGCAAGTATATAATGTTTATGATATGCAAGTATATAATGTTTGTCAACTGAAACACCGTTGGTGATTTACATGACTAAAAAGATAATCTTCACCTTGTTCTGCGGCAAGCAAACAAATTAATTACTAGACAAAACAAAAAGAAAAAAATACACCAAAATAGTAATTAGTAGCTGGAATAATTTTAAATAATACAAACCATAGGCACACAAAAACCAGAAAAAGGATAAAAGAAGAGAATTTACTTACTCCGTTGAGATGCCAACATTATTAATTTTGCACTAACAGATTTAAAAAACCTGAATAATGCTAACAAAAAAGTAAGCAAAATGATGGGTAATACAAAAAGATGTTGAAATAGTGCACGACCATACAACTTTTTACTTTTTCTCTAATTTAGCCTTAGTGGTGTTGAAGTCCAGTCTGGATTTGGTAATAGCATATTTATGGAGTCCAAATCTGATTAAACATTTGATTTAATTTGATTTGGTCACGCCCCGATTCGTAGAGTCATTTAATCATATATTTTATCTCTTGGAATCGGTCGTCCTCGCTTGGGCGTGATGTCGTACAAGTCTGGTATTGCACTTGTACAAGACAAAGATGGTACGTGATTGATAATCTTCAAATAGAAACACATCGCAGCGGCAGAAGCAGACAAATTGAAGTTAATGAGGACAATCTTTCTTATTGAATAGAAGTACATCACTTCTTTATGGCAGCGGAGATAAAAGGATAACTTGAAGTCACACAGAGATATATAGAACTTTATTCTCTTTATTGATAATTGAAGAAGAGTACAAGACTTGTATTGAGGTACAATGCTTACAGCACATCTCATTTTATATTGAAAGCCAACTGAACAATACTATACAGCTTACATTTGATACTTGGATACATTGGATTACAACTCGATATACCGACTTGGCTTACAACTCACTGGTACAACTGATTACAATGTTCCATACATTATGCCCTTTATAAACAGAAGACATCATCTTGTACAAGGAGAGCTTTTGTATGCCCAACAAATCTTCGATGCCGTGGGACCAATCAAGCCAATCCTTGTGTGTAGAATATCCCAAGCACGAGCACCTGCCCACAAAAATGTGGGTCAGCACATCATCTATGTACTGACGAGCAGAATCCAACCCACTCACCTAAACCCACACTAACTGGTCAATTTTTGCAAGCATTTTTATATAATGATCTTTCTACTTTGGGGCCTAGCATTAGTTTACAGTTCATAGGCAATAATTATAGTGAAGCCTGTAAACATATTCTTAGCACTATTTATGTGGACATATCGTTATAGCATTCTTGGTGTTATTATGGAAAGGCATCATTGAGGCATCGTTAACATTATCATCTTAAACATGTTATGACAGTTCTCACATCAAGCATCACTTAGCATGTAGGTTATATTGAGCAATGTTTATAGCAAGGTATCTTTCTAGCATACTGAATTTAACATGTTAAGCCAACACATATATATTGAGTATATCACATTTAAGTGATTTCTTACCGATAGCCAACTCTCTCGTACCTGTATAAAATACAGGATAATATGATATACTTACTCTGTCTGCACAAAACATTCATAAGCATACATCCTGACTACATGACCACTGGTGGTTATGTACCATGTCGACGTGCCATATAGGACTTCATAGGGTATGGGATGTGCCCTTCACCAGGTTACGAGCCCGAATGAAGTTCCAATATCGTGCTACCAAAGCACCAATTACTCCTAGGCCGACTCGATCCCACCGCCGCAGGTACCGTTCGAGGAAATCCTTGTATACAAGTACGTCTCTGGTCATGCGAATGCGTGTCCGACTCGATCGTGTTCGAAGTCGCATGATAAAATAATAAGATAAGTAAAGGCAACAGTTCATTATCTCATTTTTCCAATATTACCACCTGCTCACTTGGTGATCTCAATGATCCCAAGCCTCATCATTCTCATTGCATCAATCATTGCAACATTTCTCATATCATTCCTTTCTAAGAGGAACAAATAATATTTTATTCATCTCGATAGGACTTGTAGCATTTGATTCATATCATAGGGACAATATTCTTTCTTTCATTGCTTATAAGAAAAACAGGCAACAACAACAGTTATACAGAAGGTACATGATTAAGGTGTTTCATTCAGTTCATGGTGTTAATAGCATAACCAGTTTATTACTCATGTATCATTCTCGTAGAATCTCATTACTCAAGTATTCTACTTATTCCGACAACGTTAAGTATAAGGGACATTATCAATTCATTCTCAGGCATCAAGTCGCATTAGCAGTTCAAGTGTGATGCGTTCAGCATTTCAACAATTCTTAGCATAAGCATCTCTATTATTCATCAACTAAATTATGGGACATTTAGGGACAATTCATAGCATCACGTTATTCATTTATTAAGTATGCAGGAATAAGGAGGAAGGAGGACAGTTCCACTTACCTGCATAAAAGGGTCTTTTTATTCTGGTTGCACACATTCCCCCTAAGCGTAGCTCCACCAGCGAGCCATGTTCCAACATTTAGTCCATCTAGCCAGTTTAGAGAGACTGCATCAGTCTCAACTCTCTTGATTCCCAACATAAGTCACGGTTCAACATCCTGATAGCATCCAGCAAGCCAACCAAATGCCTCGCGCGGAGCGGGGAATTACATAATATACCACTCAAAAAAATTTTGTCCTCGAAACTTAAGAAAACAACTAATCTATTAGATTCACTTAATCACAATGGGTTACTCATTCAGCATCAATTCAATATTTATTTCAGCCCACTCGGTCATTTCAAAATAGTTATCCAATTGTACCATTTAAATCCATCAATGATTCGTTCTGTCTATCTCTTTTTCGATACTCGTAACTTCTCATTGATTCACCAACATTTTCTTTACATTCTATCTTGGTCGTAACACATCACTTCGTTTGGATTCATACACATATTTCAGGCGTCCCTAAAACATATGTATTTCAGCCAAAGTCCGTGCTAGTACAATAAATTCTTCCCATAATGTTATCTCAGTTGCAACCTATCACTTCGGCTGGATCCATATACATATTTTAGGCGTCCCTAAAACATATGCATTTCAGCCAACTTCCATGATAGTGCAATTCGATCAGCCACGATATAACTCTTTTTCCCAAATCAGACTTAGCATCCCTTCAATTGACTTATCACTTTATTCACTTGCCATAATCACTATTTTCTCGGCCACAACACTTAACATCAGGGATAACTCAGTTAAGTTATCTGTCCAAACATAATATTTCAAATCATTCGGTCAAGGGTCTAACTTAGAGCCAATCATATCAAGAGTTCACAACATGCAATCATATTCCTTTCCGAATCCAACAATATTTTTCACCGAGGCAATTCATCATTTCTACAAGACACAATCTGACGTCACCCATTATCGATTACCCAAGCCAAGGGTACAATTGTATGCAACAGCCAAGGTTAACTCAGCTACCCAACTATAGATACCGATCCAACATTTCTGCTATAGTCCAACACATAATCCTTAAGGGTCAAACATCTCTAAGGTTCATATTGAAGCATATACTTACAACTTATCATTCTTAGATCATACTCATCACCATCTCTCGTTCAATGCCAAAGGTTATCATACGGTCGCCAATGGTCATCCTATTAATCGGTCAAGTCTCTATGGTTAGCAATATCGACAGCTAAACCTAACCATTCAGGTGACTCCCCTAGAGTGGACGTCTACTAGGGATCATGCTAGTTTCTTATTCTCAGGGGCAATAATTAACCGACAGTTCTAAGGAACTCTACCCAAACCTATGGGTATCAACTCAGTCTGAATAACTAATCGCCATTTTTGGCTATGCAAACAAATTGTAAGTCATCAACTAGTCGCTAGGGTCAAGTCTATCTATCCAGGGTCTTCTTCAAGGAAATAATTACCACAGAGGCTTATTCTTAGACTTACCCATTGATCGACTAAGATCGATCTAACAACGTTACGATCAATTCCCAACCCGACATACGATTCTCATCGTTCTAATAATCCATTAAGTAAATTTCTAATGATTCAATTTCTATTTCAAATCCTTTGTACCCACATAAACCTATAAGCCAAGGTAACTATTTAAGGATCATCGATTCCGATAGTCTTAACATAACTATGGAATCATACGATTTGGTCTGTATGACAGAGTCACACCACTAAGTCATAAGCCAACAATCTATATCCCAACCAATCGTCACCTATACCGACATTATCCAACACGTTTTCCATTTCTCAATCCCATTTGTTTCTCAATCATCAAATTATCTTACGGACATTCTTAAATCTCATGCAGCAAGGATCGAGTAGTTTATTCAATTCAATCCAACAATTCATGTATCAATTTAACCATCCTGTATGCAACACAAATACTCAGGGTGGCTACTTGTTACTTTTCTGGTACAATTCAATTCCTCAGCATACGTGCACATATGCAATGACTATCCTTTGGTGATCAAGATGGATTGACATCTATTACACCGTAGTGTCAAGGCACAGATTTCTAATATTCTTTTGGTCACCGACAACTTTTCCAAACTTCCAGCTTAGCAATCAACTTTGTATTAGTCACATATAATTTGCATCCAACCATTCGAAATCAACATTCAGATATTCTAAGCCACAACATTCTCTAGCCCAATCCACTTACCTATAGCATACTAACTGTCTTATTAGTCTGAGTCATCACTCGACTAAACAATTTCTAACCAAGCCACCGGTTATAATTTCCGAAAATCTCGCTACCCAACATAACTTCACCATCAAGGGACACTCGAGTAATCTAACAACAGTACATGACTCCCAGCTAAGTCTCGGCACTATCCAGTACCCACAGATAGTCTTATTGCTATCCTATGGAAAGGGTCAACATACATCTCGTTCTGAGGTGGTAGAGGCAATATACCACTCAGAAATGAAGCCATCCTTAAACAATACCAACCCAATTCTATTCCGGACATTCGTGATCTACAATGATCACAATACTTAACCAATATCTTGGGGTCTCAATATCACAAGCCAACATTCTTAGGGTCTCAAAAGTACTAGCCATCACCCTTGAGTCGACTCACCAGTTATGTCAAACTCATCCATCAATTATTTCATTCCCAATTCTTTTCCCAATATCACATGCACTTCTTAACTTGCTACAGCATACATAGCCACTTTTCTTTATTTTTACATTCCAAACAGCATTCACAACATAGCATACTATGGCATCGAGTCATTGTTGGGTTATTTGTGTCCAAACAAACAACAATCATTCATTCATGGGCATCACAATGTATATAGACTTATTGTATGGAACATCCAGTAAGCAGCCAAGAGGGTCAACGAACTTTCAGACACAAACAACATAGGATGATTGCAGAACAACGACAACAAAATCGCGGAAGCCATCTTTGATTTAATCTCGAAAGCAACGTTGAGTGATCGCGGAAGCAACTCTGGTTAATCGTCGATGCAAATTTGATTTGGAAATGTATCAAAGAAGAGACCAAGGACGTAAAGCCGTGCTTTGATACCAATTTGTCACGCCCCGATTCGTAGAGTCATTTAATCATATATTTTTTCTCTTGGAATCGATCGTCCTCGCTTGGGTATGATGTCGTACAAGTCTGGTATTGCACTTGTGCAAGGCAAAGATGGTACGTGATTGATAATCTTCAAATAGAAATATATTGCAGCGGCAGAAGCAGACAAATTGAAGTTAATGAGGACAATCTTTCGTATTAAATAGAAGTACATCACTTCTTTATGGCAGCGGAGATAAAAGGATAACTTGAAGTCACACAGAGATATATAGAACTTTACTCTCTTTATTGATAATTAAAGAAGAGTACAAGACTTGTATTGAGGTACAATGCTTACAACACATCTCATTTTACATTGAAAGCCAACTGAACAATACTATACAGCTTAGATTTGATACTTGGATACATTGGATTATAACTCGATATACCGACTTGGCTTACAACTCACTGGTATAACTGATTACAATGTTCCATACATTATGCCCTTTATAAACAGAAGATATCATCTTGTACGAGGAGAGCTTCTGTATGCCCAACAAATCTTCGATGCCGCGGGACCAATCAAGCCAATCCTCGTGTGTAGAAGATCCCAAGCACGAGAACTTGCCCACAAAAATGTGGGTCAGCACATCATCTATGTACTGGCGAGCAGAATCCAATCCACTCGCCTAAACCTATACTAACTGGTCGATTTTAGCAAGCATTTTAATAGAATAATCTTTCTACTTTGGGGCCTAGCATTAGTTTACAGTTCATGGACAATAATCATAGTGAAACATGTAAACATATTCTTAGCACTATTCATGTGGACATATCGTTATAGCATTCTTGGTGTTATTATGGAAAGGCATCATTGAGGCCTCGTTAACATTATCATCTTAAACATGTTATGACAGTTCTCACATCAAGCATTACTTAGCATGTAGGTTATATTGAGCAATGTTTATAGCAAGACATCTTTCTAGCATACTAAATTTATCATGTTAAGCTAACACATATATATTGAGTATATCACATTTAAGTGACTTCTTACCGATAGCCAACTCCCTCGTACCTGTATAAAATACAGGATAATATGATATACTTAATCTGTCTGCACAAAACATTCATTAGCATGCATCCTGACTACATGACCACTGGTGGTTGTGTACCATGTCGACATGCCATATAGGACTTCATAGGGTATGGGATGTGCCCTTCACCAGGTTACGAGCCCGAATGAAGTTCCAATACCGTGCTACCAAAGCACCAATTCCTCCTAGGCCGACTCGATCCCACCGCCGCAGGTACCGTTCGAGGAAATTCTTGTATACAAGTACGTCTATGGTCATGCGAATGCGTGTTCGAAGTCGCATGATAAAATAATAAGATAAGTAAAGGCAACAGTTTATTATCTCATCTTTCCAATATTACCACCTGCTCACTTGGTGATCTCAATGATCCCAAGCATCATCATTCTCATTGCATCGAAAGGTGCGTAATGGCTTCATGGAAGTGTGGACTTTGACGAAATTCAAATTGGTTGCGTGTGTGCGACGAATTTGATGCGTATCCGTCAAAATTTACCGTATCAGCCTCTGTGCAAATTTTCTAATTTCTTTATGCACGTTCGTCAGATCAAGACAAAACTTGTGCCAACAGGACCGTATCATTTTTCTGGTCCTGTATGCCAAGTTTGGTCCGATTCTTAGACAGTTGACCGGATCGCCGTTTTGCGGGCCCTACAATCCGACTCAACGGGCGATTTTGTGCACGGCCCGTCGGAATCTAATTTTGGACATGCGGTTGGGTTCGTATCGAAAAACCGGATCTGTTGACATATAGTTTGACGACTTTAGAGACCCTATACTTTGGCACGCTTTTCGGTGCAAAGCGGGTCCAACGGCGGACACCGTTTTGACCCAAAATTATCGTTTTGCCTCTGTGTCAAGAATTGGACTTAAGGACAGGCAATTCTAGCTAATTTAACTATTCTGAAAATGTTGGTAATATTTAGTTGAGCATCCGGAGACTTTTGCAAGTGTTGACTGTGTGGCTCACTGAGTGGTATAGTATTATCGGTTTCACCAGTTAAGGATATCAGGCAAGTGCACTTTTTGATTGCTTTTTGATTCATAGTAGTTTATACATTTCATGCTTATATATGCCTTGCTGCTTGTTGACACGCTCGTCACACGAAAATTAGTATCATGGATCTCTATTGACTATATTTCGTGATTATCATATTTTTGTGTTGTGACTTGTTCGAGTCTATGAGTACTAGTCAGGAGAGAAAATATCTTATTAGACGTGTGAACTAACCCCTTACCCATCCCCCATGTCTTTTGTGGAGAATAGCAGCTGCACACGACACGTGTAGGATGTCGGATTTACCCCTAGCCGTTCACATATCGAAACTTATATTTCAAGCCACATAAATAGTTATCTTTTATTTATTTTTTTTTGTTTTCTTCACCCCTTACCATGACATCAGTTACTTTCTAGTCTTCATCTCACACATGTTATTTTTATGACTTGTGAATTCTATTATATTTTTGCATTATCGTCGGTTTGTGTGCTTGTTTCTTTCCTGACTGGAAACCAACATTTTTCAGATTAGCTGTGGCTTCATTTAGCATTGGGAGATACGGGTGTACTTACACACAGAAACCTAGAGATTAGATAGAAGTGGTATTATTTTCATTAATTGTAAAGAACCTTGTATTTTTTTAATATAAATGTTGTAAACGTTGTAATAAATTTAGAAATGTGAATGAGAAATAAAGTTATTTTTGTGATTTTGAGCACCTTGTGTCACTACCACTTTTCAAGCTTGAGGGTATTTTGGTCCTTTTTTAAAATTTTGGGAATTAATTGGAATTATTAGTATTAATTATAATTATTAGAATTTTCTTAGTGATTTTTAGTATTATTGATTTAGTGCTATAGTTGACCTTGACTAGTGTTGACTTAGGAGACTGTCCTAGAGGCTAACCTAGGTCATGACTATTTGGTTAGGTTATGGAACCTAGCTTGACCTAAGTTAGTGACATTTAACTCATTAGAACTTATTTGGAGAGATTAGGATTTAATTTGATTAGAGAATGGCTTGTGGTTTCACAAGTCATGACTTGTGACTTTAGCCTTAGAGGCCCAACCCAACACTAGTGGAGCCCTAACCCAAGCCCAACAGCCTTGGACGGCCACTTAGGTCATTCCCTTCCCTATTTAATGCTCCTAGAAATTGGGGCTAGCCTCCTTTAGAATTATTTGTAAATTTTAGAAAGAGGTGAGTCTCCATCTTCATTAATTCCTAGAAATTTCATTTCAATTCCTTTTCCACCCAAACCAAGTACAATAGGCTCTAAATTTAGTTTACTTGCTGTTGGTATTGAGAAATTTCAGGGAAGAAATAATTTGGGAGAGTTTTGGAAGCTTGAGGAACCATTCTCATTTGAAACTTTTTGAGCTTTGTAAACCTATAGGTAAATTCTAATCAACTCCATGAGATGTTGTTTTTATTGCATATCTAGGAAGCCCTAGGCCTAACCTAACTGTAGGACTAGCTAACCCTAGGTTTCGAGTCCTATACGTGTCCGTATCAGACACGTATCAGTTCATGAATATATGTGTTTGATGAAATGCCCCAAAGGGCATTTCGATTTGTTTTTAGAAATATTTTTGAATAGGAATTTAGGATTTTACCTCGCTTATGTGATTCCATTGCTCTGAGATTGTATTCGTGTCGAGTCGTGTCGCCACGGACACACGAACACGCGGGGTGCACACGTGCGCGTGCAGTCACTGTAGCTATCCTGCTGCTGGGGCTGATTGCGAGCAGGACACGACACGTCGACACTAAATATTTGACACACACCTTGGAGCGACCACTGACACCACGTGTGTCAAGTGACACGACCCCTCGTGTCGTATCGGACATGGTGTCACGCGTGCACTGTGCGTGTGCAGTGTGTTAGTTGGTTCACTGTTTTGATTCAGTTTTTAATGTTTTAAATAGTGATTTTAATTGTTAATTTGATCCTAAATATGATGTATTATATATGTTAGATTAAGTTTACATGTTAGTTAGTTGTTGATGTGAATTTTGGTTCAAATGATTGGGTTAATGCCATTCGGCTGATACATGCTATACTGTTCTGATACCTGAGTTTTAGTAATTTTCCAAACATTTAATCCCTATTTTATTACTGTTTCTCACTGATAATATCCGCACATGATTGTTAGTTTATGTTAATACAATGTTTACATTCGATTAGGCTTTATGATGTGTGAATGAGAATTTAGACTTTGGGTTGGATTTCGAAATGCTGGAAACTGGAATTGGTTTCTTTTCCCTTCTTCCACTGAGTTGAATGTATGCATTGATTCATTTCGAAACTGAGATGATTCTTTTCCTGTTTCCTATTGGCATTGTACACTATCAGCTGGGAACTGGATTTCTTTAACCTGAGGTTGGTTGATCCCTGATTTGAATGAAGGTTTTATTTATTGAATTAACTGTCAAAAACTGAGATTTTGTTTCGTAACCTGAGATTATGTTTTCCTGTCACTGCTTTCAATACCTAAAATCTGAGATTATTCCCTGTGAAATGATAACTGAGTTGGTCCTGCCTACTGTTTGCCTATAAACTGAGAATTGGTTTCTCCTACTTAAAACTGAAATGATTTACATGTTATGTGAATCCCTGAATACCCATTGCACTGAACTGATTCCTATACCTGAGAATTTATTCTCTTAAAATAGGCTTAACTGATTCTTAGACACTGCTACACAAATATATTCACTGTGTTCTTTCCCTTAACTGTTTTGATTCAAATGTGATTCCCTGTTTTCCATTGAACTTCACTGATTTTACATGCACTTTCCCATTCCTGTATATACCCAGGTTATCCCCATTGCCATGCCACTGTTTCATTGTCACACACACACTCTATGTGACACCCTCACACTCTCAAGCCTAATACACACACTGATTTCTCTCTTGACACACACACACACATACCATATCACACACCCTCATGTATCTCACACACACATACACACTTGACACATGAGCACATATGTATATATATGTGAAGGTATATATATATATATATATATATATATATATATATATATATATATATATATATATATATATATATATATATATATGAAATTGTGATGTATATATATATCCTATATATTATGTAATGTGTGTATACTATTATATATATATGATATATATATGTGTGATAGATTATAGGTAACATATATTCTAATGTGTATTTTTATATTAGATATATTTTGACTTGTGTTATGTGAGTATGGTTTGGTTCATAGGCATGGTATAGCCTATAGCCTATGGGTGGCTTGAATGCCTAGTATAGAGTCTAGATTAGACTTGTATAGCCTTGTTAGACCTAGAATAGACTAGTTAGACTAGTATAGACTTGTTTGACTTGGGTTTGACTTGGTTGACCTAGTTTGACTTCTAGGGTTGACCAGAGTTGACCAAGAGTTGACTTTGGTCTAGATTGACCTAGATTCCTGTAGAATGTATTGTAGTGTATTTTATTACCATTCTGGACTTGTTGTGACTTGTGCTGTTATAATAGGAGCCAGACACCACTCCTCGAACAGTGCTTTCATCTTGGACATTCAGATAGCAGGCGAGTACATTCTCCGATTATTTTATATCTTGTTTAGGATTATATTCCTACTTTAGATTACCTTACATGATGCTGACACGTTGGTAACACGGATTAGTACTATATGGATCTTGTTGTGCGATGTTTTCCCCTTAGCGGATACATCGGGTATTCGTGTTCATGTACTTTATCGTGAGCATCGTGTACTCCTTGTATTTGTGATATTCGTGTACGAAACGTGTGAATCGTATATAATCATGTATTCACATGACCTTCGTGTACAATAACATAACTTAGCTAGATCCTTGTGTATTGATTGGGGCGGGAGAGTAGAAGTGGTTATGTAATCAATCCAGTAGATTACTCGTGTACAAACCTCTGTAGATTACTCATGTACAACATCATGTCGTTTATATAACCATCTTGTGCTCTGAATCACTAGCACTGTTAGTTCTCTATATATTGTAGCTATTTACTTATAGTCTCTCTCTTTTTATCATGTTATTTTTTCAGTTTCCTGTATCTTACTCTCTAGCATGTTTATATTTCCTAACCTGTTATGATTTTGTTAAGATGTACTGTACTCGCTCTCGTCCTGACTGGACCTGTTGAAAATTTTACAGTGAATGATGATACTCTGGTGTCTACCCACTATGGTGCAGCTTTAGACACTTGTGACTTGGACCCACTTGCAGTAGAGGATCTACCACCAGTGGTCTAGACTGCTAGCTTAGACTCTCACCTTATCTTCTCATTGATACATTATTGTATATACTGGGAGTTTATTCATGAGATGTTACTGGATATGTATTTATCTTAGACTTTATCTGGATTGTTTTCTCTGTGGATTCATTCTATTCTTATCTATCTATCTATCTATATTTTATTATTCTCTACCTTAGATGTGATTGAGGCTGTATTTGTTATGTCACCTCCATTCAGAGTGTATATACTATACAGGTACCTTTAACTGTTAGATGTTGTGGCCTAGGACAGCGTTCTACCGCCGACACTGCGGCATAGGCTGGACGTACCCACATCTCGTGGCCTTACTTTAGGGTGCGGGTCGTGACACCTTGGTCGTGACAGCGTTCTACCGCCGACTCTGCGGCATAGACTGGCTTGGACACGTCTCGTATCCGAAAAAGCGGGTGCAGGTTGTGACAAGTTTTTGTGGTGGCCCATGCAGGTCAGTTTTTGCAAATTTTGCGAACTCATGGCAGTACCATATTAGTCGTACTACTGCGACTAGGAAATGCTCATTCATAATTAGGATTGAATTAATGACTAGGAATAGGAGTCCCTTATTAATGTGATTATTGGGTAGTTAAGGATTAGGCCATGCAATTTATTAAATTTAGATAACTTGGAAATTTTTTATAGATACACTATTACATTTTGATACGATGATGTGACCTAAGGTGGGTAGACTATTTACTCATCAACTTAGACCTTCCTGAAACCCAATTCTTGACCGTAACCCCTCTTTCCGAAAGTTTGGAAAATGTCCTTTTATTTAATTGCTTGAATTAAAATGTGATTTTTAGAATTTTATAAATATTTATTGTAGAAGGCCTTAGTCACAGATAAGTTTTGGAGTATAAGATAACCAAGAATTTTGGCACTGAGAGTGTAGTCGAGTGCTTTGACTAGTGTTCTAGCCATGGTAGAGAAGGCCGAGCCATAGGTGTGCACTAACTAGAAAAATCAGGCCAAATCATGACATAACCCTAGGAATAATTTAATTACTTATTATTAAGATTATTGGCTTTTAGAAGACCTGGTTGTTCCAAACTAGCCCGACCCCAACCCAAGTCCTGGTGGTCATGTAGTGCGACCAACATCGTCCATGTAGATATGTAAATGTGTATATATATTGGTAGTCCATTTCTAGTATTGTGAATAATTTCTATAAATTATATATTGAATATAATATATGTACTATTGCTATTTAAATTTATATTTTACTTGGAAATAGGATAACCTTCTCTTAGAATGATATTTTTGGGATTTACTTAGGCTAAACATATATACTTGTGTATAAATATATCCATAATAGGTAGACATAGTGCTTTTTATATATTTTCTCCCGATCTTGAATATTAGAGAAATATAAATTTAAGTTTATAGTTCTTTTGCCTTCGGTCATTTTTTCCCTAATCCTGATCATTTGTACAATTGTATCTTTTGTCTTTTCTAAACGTCGCCATATCATAAGTTCGTATCACTGATATTCTTTTCCTTGGACGTAAGGAATTATCTTTTTTAAAATAACTTCTCACTCAATTGTCTATTAATCTCGAGTTAAGTTTTTGGATTCAAAAGTTTCCTCTCAATCGTTCAATATTGAATATCCGTGAAATAAGGATTATAAGATTTTACTTATTTTTGACTTTGATCATTACTCTCCCTAACCAATTGTTTATCCTTTCAAGAAGCTGATCTTATACTTGAAGAACGGGTACTTACACTTTTCTATCTTTATCAACTTGTATGATATTTTAAACTCCTTTGATATTATTGGAGATATAGTTGGAATAATTTTGATGACTTGCGATGACAAGACAGTAGCGCACTGTCGTCACTTATTTGAATTATCGAGACTACGGGTTCACTGCAGCCAGCAGCGCACTGGCATGGCATGACCCCTAAGTTGAAATAATTTCAAGTAAGCGCGGGTGATCGAACATTATTAAAATTATGTCTTGGTCGTCTTATTTCATCCTTGAGTTGTTATGTCAAGATTGGATAGACTTGATAGGGTATTCGTTACCGTAACATAGCTTGAGTTGTGGAACCCAAGGTTTAATGCAGCTAGCTGTACACTGGCGAGGCATAAATTAACGGTAAAATGACTTCGATTATGTTTACGAGTTTCGAATACTATAGAGACTACGTCTTATTGGAATATAACTATTAAGTTTTTCTAATTGATTAGTGCTTACTCCAAGTCACGATCTTCTCAATAAATCGGTAATTCTTAATTCCTTTCTTATCCTTCTATTTTTTAGATTGTCATCTTTTAATGTAATTTCGACTGGATTCCTAAACTTATCTAGATTTTGATTCTAAACTTGTGCCTAAATAATTGTAGATAAATATTTTAAGTATTTTGGATTTGATCATCCTTGAACAATTTCGATCATGACTAGATTCCTTTTATTATATTTTGATCGAGTCAATTCGTATCCTTTCCTAGGTTTGATTCTATGATCATGCCTACACAATCGATCGTGTTAGAACGATTTCGATTTGGATCATCCTTAAATACCTTTTTATTACGACTAAACTATTCGATTCTATTTCGATCGTGCCAATTCGCCTGTCATCCTAGAATTTGATTCTATGATCATGCCTAAATAATTTTGTTTAACTATGTTCGTACCAGGATGATTTTAATTTTGATCAATCTTAAACCATTTTTATCAAGACTAAATCATATGCGTGCATATATTTCAAATTGATTATTGCTAATGTTATATTTTTATTCTATTTTGATCATGACTAATTTGACCTTGTTCATGCTCGTGCCAACTTTCTAATTTTATCATGCATGGATGACTTGCATGATTAACCTTGATCGTGACTGTATCTTAACTCATATCTATGGGACTATAGCCTTGTTTAGATTGCATCTAGAACCTTGATCATTCTTTAGAAATTCGGTCGTAACTAGACCATGTTGACTGTACTTAGATCATGCCAAATCATTTCAATTTAAATTATTCTTAAACATTTGGTTGTCAACTAGACTATTTGACCGAATATTGATCGTGCCAAATCATACGCTCCTTTTGTCTATTATCTTTATCATTTTGATCATATTCATGATTATGCATGACTAATTAGATCATGAAACATATCACTCCCTTGATTATACCATTCGTCAATTAAAAATTTGGTTTCTTGATTATTCTTCATAGTCGTACCTAATTGTGTCCCTTAAAATTTCTAGGATAAATCATTCTAAGGTGGGTAGGTCGTAAACCCACTTCCCCTTTTTTTACATTTTCCATTTAGTTTATTTTAGTTTAATTATTTTTCTAAATCGGAAAATAAATTTATTCTATTTCTATTTTAGATATTTTGGAAAAAAAGGGAGAGATTTGCAAAATTTTAGAAGAGATTTTATTCTAGGTTAATTGAATTACTATTTTATCAAGAGTTATGTTAAATTCAAATTAGTACTATATTATTTTAGAAGATATTGTATTTGTGGAAATATACAGCTATAAATATCTGAATTATTCTTAACAATATTTTGACAATTGATTTTATTATAAGGATTATTTAAAGTAATAGGTATTATTTTAGACAATATTTTATGATTGATTTGGGGTATAATTGGGTCAAATCCCTAATTCCCAAAAAATCAATTCCACATCCCTAACCCCTGATTCCCTTTTTCGTAGTTTCAAAAATTTTATTCATATATTTATTCACATATTTTATTGTCAGGGCGGAAGGCAGATTTTGTCGATACTTGTTTATGATTATCTTCTTTATCAAATTTATTTCAAAATTAAAGTTGAGAGCATTTTAGGGCTTTTTTTTTAGAGTTTCAACCACTATTTTCCTATTTTATTTATTTTATTCGATCAATTTCTTTATCATAAATTTTCACTACCTTTCACCAATCTACCAAGTATGCCTATCATAGTAGTCATTAAATTCGAGGACTAATTTATTTCTATGGTGGATAGATTTGTAATCCCCCTTCCCAAAATTTTAATATATTTTTATTTTATTTATTTGAATTACGATTTTTAATTAATTAGTTAATTATTACGGTAGATGCCTTTAGTCACGATTAAATTTGGAGTACAAGATGACCAAGAATTATGGCACGGATAGTCCAGTCGCGTGCTTTGACTAGTGTATTAGCCATGCCAAAGAAGACCCAACCATAAGTGTGTCCCAACTAGAAAAACCAGGCCAAGTTGCGACTTAACCTCTAAAGACGTTTTAATTATTTATTATTTAGATTATTGACTTTTAGGAAACCCGGTCATACCAAACTAGCCCGGACAGGACCTCGACCAAGCCCAAGCCCATGTGGGCATGTAAAAAGACCAAAGAACGGCCATATAGATATTTTATGTGTGTACAAATATTTCTTATTTATTTTTAGGACTTGACAAATATTTTATAAATATTTAATAGTTTATTATTAATATTTAAATGGTGTTTTAGTATATTTGTACGAATTTCTAGGGCTAAATAAATATAAGGCATGATATGTTCACCAAAAACTCTTATTAGTCATTTTAGTTGGTTATTATTATTATTATTATTATTATTATTATTATTATTATTATTATTATTATTATATCATTCTTAAATAACATCATTTGTAATCATTTATTCTTATAATTCAATGAATTATATATACATATGTTCATATTTTTTATAAACTATATACAAGGATAATATTGATATTTTATTTAGATTTATGGAAATTATTTTATATAGATATATACGAGCATATATGGATACATATAGTTAGAGAGAGAGAGAAAGAGCCATATATATATATATTATATATATATATATATATATTTTTTTATTTTTTTTTTATTTTTTTATATATGATTATAGGATTTATATAGAAAATAAAGAGGAAGTAATAGAAACAACCCAGCCCACCCCAGGCTGAGCCCGACCCCCTGTACATCACACAGCCGTATATATATATATATATATATATATATATATATATATATATATATATATATATAAGAACGAGAGAAACCGAGAGAGAGGATGAGGAAAACTCTAACCCTAACTCGAACCCACGCCCCTAGGATCGCCCCCGACCTCAGGCGCACCACCCCGACACCCCGTGGTCGCCACACTGTGGTCGAAGTGCAGCTGCGGCTACCAGGCCGAACGCGGAGCAGAGCGAGCTCTGCTTTGGTCGCGACCAGGTACCCCTCTTTATGAGTCCCTTTCTGTCCACATAGTCTATAGTTTTCGATTTCGTAAATTAACATGATAAATCCTATATGACCCTCTAGAGGTCCCAGCAAATAGGTTGCAATATGGTCGAGCCATTGATTCGCAAGATCAAGGCAAACTTTAACAAAAACATGGTTGCAAACAACAGACAGGGCAGTCCCAAGACCCATGTTGGAAGGCGAATTCTCGCCAATCCTTCGACTTTTCCAAAATTGTCCTTGAATTGGTTTAATGACAACATATACAGGATTACAACCCCTTTGATAGGTGATGATATTGTAAAGTATACAGGAATATATTCTTTTTCCAAAATAATGAAAACAGTATTTCCAAAGCAATAGATTTTAGTAAAACCTCCCGATACAACGTGCGTCCGGCCAAAACGGGCGACGTGATCTTGAACCAAAAGCATCGAAAGGTGCATAACGGCTTCGTGGATGTGTGGGCTTTGACGAAATTCAAATTGGTTGTGTGTGCGCGACAAATTTGATGTGTATCCGTCGAAATTCACCGTATCGGCCTCTGTGCAAATTTTCCAATGAATTTGTGCACGTTTGTCAGATCGAGACGAAACTTGCGCCAACAGGACCGTATCCTTTTTCTGGTCCTGTATACGAAGTTTGGTCCGATTCTGAGACAGTTGACCGGATCATCGTTTTGTGGGCCCCACGATTCGACTCAACGGACGATTTTGTGCACGGCCCGTCGGAATCCAATTTTGGACATACGGTTGGGTTTGTATCGGAAAACTGGACCTATTGACATATAATTTGACGATTTTAGAAACCCTAGACTTTTGCACATTTTTTGGTGCAAAGCGGGTCCAACGGCGGACACCGTTTTGACCCAAAATTATCGTTTTGCCCCTGTATCCAGAATTGGACTTAAGGACAGGAAATTCGAGGTAATTTGACTATTCTGAAAATGTTGGTAATGTTTATTTCATTATTCGGAGAATTTTGCATGTGTTGACTGTGTGGCTCACTGAGTGATATAGTATTATCGGTTTCATCAGCTAAGGATATCACGCAAGTGCACTTTTTGATTGCTTTTCGATTTATAGTAGTTTATACATTTCATGCTTATACATGCCTTGTTGCTTGTTGACACGCTTGTCACACGAAAATTATATCATGGATTTCTATTGACTATATTTCGTGATTATCATATTTTTGTGTTATGACTTGTTCGAGTCCATGAGTACTAGTCGGAAGGAGAAATATTTTAGTAGATGTGTGAACTACCCCTTACCCATCTCCCGTGTCTTTCGTGGAGAATAGCAGCTGCACACTGTTTGCCATTGATTGTAAAAGAACAGAACAATTATCGGAGGACTGAACTTAGACTCACAATACAAACTCGCTCGTACAAAGAAAGCCTAGGGACGAAAACCTAGGTACAGCAGACTAAGTACGATTGTTTATTTTTGATTCTGGGGGGTGACGATAGAGGCTCGGGAAAGCGACGGCCGCTCTGCCTTACTCCTTGGACGATCGGTATGCAGCCTTGGCTCGGAGAAGATCTGCTCGGCGTTGACGAAGAAAGGCTCTTCTTACTCTCCTCGGGTTGCTCTCCTGGCTTCTCTCTCTCTGTGATTATCAAGAAAAGGGGGAGCTCTCTCTGTGTATATCTCTCTCTTCTTCTTTTTTTATATTTTTTTTGTTGCCGACCTCTCTCTCTCTTCTTCTTCTTCTTTTTTTTTCACAAGGGAATGATGCTGGCTATTTATAAGAGTGGGGGCATTATTAGGGTTTGGATGATTACCCGTTCTCAAAGTGGCGACGGCCTGATGATTAACCAATCTGGACCATTAGTCTTGAACATGAAAGATCTGGGCCGTTAATATGGATTATGCCAAATCCCATCAACAATTAATGCTGATTGTAATAAATCTTCGTCATGATGATTTGCTGACATCTGCGAATCTTAATGAATAAATTTAATTCATTCTTCTGCCACGTGTCCCAGATTATTGGGATTTGGCCCAAGATTTGATTGACTTTAGGACACGTGTCCAGTCGTCAACGTTGAGCCGCATGAGGAGTGTCGATGTTTGGGCCGCATGAAGGTCGTCATGACCGAGCCGCATAAAAGATTTCATGACTGAGCTGCATGAATAGTCTCTATACTCGAACCGCATGAAGGTTGTCATGACCGAGCCGCATGGATATGTTCCTGACTGAGCCGCATGGGAGTCTTCATGGCCGAGCCGCATGAGAGTCTTCATGGCCGAGCCGCATGGATCTCTTTATAGCCGAGCCGCATGGGGGACCTTCATGGTTGAACCGTATAGGTTTCTCTGCATTGGCCGCATGAACTCGTTTTTTCTTGGCCGCATAAGCTCGCCTCAAAACTTTGGTAGACAGCGCCACTTTGAAGATTTTCCTTATTCCCGAAGTACTGCTTTTCGTGTCAGTCATTATGACAACTTTATGTCAGGTCTGTCACTTGTCAGGTCTGTCAGCCGTCAGAGCATTAAATGCGTCCACACGTTGGGCACAGCTATTTTTGAAGACCACGTGGCCTCTCTCTCTGGGCCGCATGGAGTTTACTCGAGCTGCCTATGTGCGTTGAGCCGCATGTCCATGTTGGTGACTTTTGAGCCGTATGATACTCTTGAGCCGCATGAAGCTCGTCTAATTTTGAGCCGCATGAAGCTTCCTGGGTTCTGTGCCGCATGAAGAATGTCTCATGACCGAGCCGCATGAAGGACGTCTCATGACCGAGCCGCATGAAGAATGTCTCATGATCGAGCCGCATGAAGGACGTCTCATGACCGAGCCGCATGAGGAATGTCTCATGATCGAGCCGCATGAAGGACGTCTCATGACCGAGCCGCATGAGGAATGTCTCATGACTCGCATGAGGAATGTCTCGATCTGCCCGTACACTCGCTTTGTGGGCTCGGGTATCCCGAACACACGAGTGCGTAGGTATCATGTTTGCTCCCTGATGTGGGGGCTAATAGAAACACTTGCCCTCGATCTTTGTTGGGAGACACTTGAGAACCACTCTGTCCGTTTGCCGCCGGGGGCTGGACACAGGCGGCTCTGTACAACTTTCCATCAGAGGCCCGCTTAGCGGGACGCTCTTGATGGTCAGAGGTTAGGACAGCTGACTGAGCCCGATGAGCCCGCGCTGTCCTAAACTTCTTCTACTTAGCACCCGAAGGTGCGTAATAGGAAGAGTCCAAGTTTGGAAGGAGGAAAGAGAAGTTGGTGCCCTTTTCAAAGGAGGTAAGGGGGCTCTATTTATAGAATGGAGTAAGCCCTTTCTTCTTCTCCTTTCCGATGTGGGACTAAAAGCAATATTTTCCATGCTTCTACAGGACCCCCTTCAAAGTTTCCAAATTACAAATTTAGAACACTTTGAATAAGAAGCATGGAAAGTAGATTTGTTTAGGTGTGGCAATCCAATCAGGGCTTGTTTGGTAACCGGATTTTACTATTTGTATTTGGATTTGGAAATCCTCCAAATCCAAATCATGAATTTTACTATTCAAATCCAACTCCAAATCCAACTCCAACCAAACGTAGGATTTGGTTTTATGATTAATAATTAAATTATAGTCATGATTAATAATTAAGCTATTAATTAATTATGATTAATTATAGTTATTATTATCGATTAGTAATTAATAATTGACGATTATTTATTATTAATTATAAAATTAATAATTAATGATTAGTTAATTTTTAATAAATAACGATTAATAATTAAAGATTAATAATTAATAATTAACGATTAATAATTAATAATTAATAACTATAAATTAAATAATTAATAATTAACGATTAATAATAGTAATTATAAATTAAATAATTAATAATTAATAATTAACGAATATAAATTAATAATTAATAATTAACGATTATAAATTAATAATTAATAATTAATAACTAATAATTAATAATTAATAATTAATAATTAATAGCTAATAATTAATAATTAATAATTAATAATTAATAATTAATAATTAAGTAATTAAGTAATTAAGTAATTATAATTAAGTAATAAATAATAATTAACGATTATAAATTAAGTAATTATAATTAATAATTAAATAATTAACGATTAATAATTAACGATTATTAATTAACGATTATAAATTAAGTAATTATAAATTAAGTAATAATTAAATAATTAAGTAATAATTAATAATTAATAATTAACGATTATAAATTAATAATTAATAATTAAGTAAAAATTAATAATTAATAATTATAAATTATAAATTAATAATTAATAATTAATAATTAACGATTAATTAACTATAAATTAAATATTTTAAAAATAGTAATATTATTATGATTAGTAAATTACTAATTAAATTATTATAAAATATGATTCTAATTGTGATTAAAATATTATTAATTAATATTATAATACAATAGTCATTAATAAATTATTAATTAACATTATAATTAATATGATTATAACAAAATTAACTAATTAACTAATTAACCAATTTTTTAATTAATAATACTAAACAAAGGATATGATTATTAATTAATATTATAATAATACTAATAAATTATTAATTAATATTATAATAATACTAGTAAATTATGATTATTAACTAAATAATAAAATATTATTTATTAATATTATAATAATACTAATAAATTATTAATTATGATTATAACAAAATTATTAAAGATTAACTAATTTTTAATTTACTAATTTTTAACAAATTATTAAATAATAAATATTTTAACGAAATTATTAAAGAATAATTATTTTTTTTCTCCAAAATCCAACCAAATCCAAGTTTTGGATTTTGTCATACTTTCCATATCCAAATTCATCTCCAACCAAACATAGGATTCCATGGATTTGTCTCCAAATCCATAAAAATCCAAATCCTACCTCCAAATACGGTTTACCAAACGGGCCCTCAGAGGTAGCATGGACGTTATAGGTTTGGGTACTTCCGCTGGGGATTTTATGTGGACTTATCATCCATGGCGTACCTTGGTTTTAGGTACGGATAATAAGTTGAGAGAGGGAACCATCATATTTACTCAGAGGTGGTATGGACGTGGTAAATATAAGGTTGATGGTAGAGCTTTCCTACTCAGAGGTGATATGGACATGGTAGGAGCGAACTCGAATGAGGATACATAGAACAACTCAGAGGTGCTATCAACATGGAAGTTCTATGCATTGGGTGAAAGAATACTATGGAACAGCTGGGCTCCGAAAGCATGTGATGATGAGAAAAGATGTGGATGTACTAAGGGACCTAGTACGGCATTTGTGGTCAGCAGAGGACATTTGTGGGCCTATTATCCTTGGCATACCTTGGTTTTAGGTACGGATAATAAGTTTGATAGGGATACCTAGGACAACTCCGCGGTAAGGCGGATATGGAGGTTCTTGGTATCGGGCGAAAGAATACCATGGAGCAGTGAACAGTTTTCTATTTTCTTTCACTGTTTTTCTTTTCTTTTTGTCAAGGGATGTGATCCCAGATGATGTAGTACTTTGAATTTTGAATAAATGAGCATGTTTCAACTCATCTTCTCTTTCTTGTACTTGTGGTGTTTGTGGAATTGGACCTGCTGGAGGATAATTTGTGGACCTGTTACCCTGGGCGTACCTTGGTTTTAGGTACGGATAACAAGTTTGGTCAGGATATCCGGAACAGCCTTGGCAAAGTGGTCATGGGTGCTCTCGGTATTGGGAAAAAGAATACCGTAGAGCAGCTGGACTCCCGGGGCATGGTGAGATGGTAGATTTATGCTAAGAAGCTTAGCAAGGGATATTTGTGGACCTATTATCCTTGGCGTACCCTGGTTCAGGATACGGATAATAGGATGAAAGAAAACCAACATATTTGCTCAGAGGTTATGGGGACATGGCAAGCATGAGGGTTTTACCGTGGAATCTTCCTGCTCAGAGGTAATGAGAACATGGCAGGGGAGACTTCACGGAAGATATTCGTGGTCAACAGCGGACATTTGTGGTCAACAGAGGACGTTTGTGGTCAACAGAGGACATTTGTGGTCAACAGAGGACATTTGTGGTCAACAGAGGACATTTGTGGGCCTATTATCCTTGGCGTTCCCTGGCTTAGGATACGGATAATAGGATGAAAAGGAACCAACATACTTACTCAGAGGTAATGAGGACATGGCAAGCATGAGGGTTTTTGTTTCACCGCAGAATCTTCCTACTCAGAGGTAATGAGGACATGGCAGGAGAAAACTCAACGGAGGATATTTGTGGACCTATTATCTTTGGCGTACTCCGGTTGTGGATACAAATAATAGGTTGAAAGGGAATCGACATACTTACTCAGAGGTAATGAGGACATGGCAAGTATGAAGTTTTTTTCGACGGAGCCTTCCCACTCAGAGGTAATGAGGACATGGCAGGAGTGGGCTCAATGAAGAGGAGTACATAGAACGACTCAGAGGTAATGAGGACATGGAAGTTCTATGTAAAGGGGTGATTTGTTTTTGGCAGAAATAGAACGATTCAGAGGTAATGAGGACATGGCCGTTTTGGAAATTTGTGGAACTGTTACCCTTTTTGTGCACTGGGAGTGCAGGTAGTGGATCATGAGGGAGGATCCCTTCCAGGAAAAAAGTTCAGAGGTATGTTTATACATAACGTTCTCCCTAAAAGAGTGACCGGGATGTAAGTTCAGGGGTACCAGCGGGTACATAACTCGACAATCCATAAATTTTGTGATCAAAGTGTAAGTTCAGAGGTACCAGCGGGTACATGACTTGGTAGTTTGGGATTTTTGTGGAAGGAGGAGGTGAGTTCAGCAGTACGAGAGGGTACATGACTCGAAAATCTGGAATATTGTGGATATGAGTTCAGCGGTACCAGCAGGTACATGACTCGGTGATCTGGAGAGAATGTGGATGTGAGTTCAGTGGTACCAGCGGGTACATGACTAGATAATCTGGAGTGGATGTGAGTTCAGCTGTACCGGGGGGTACATAACTCACCAATCTAGGAAATTTGGAGGCGGAATGTGAGTTCAGCGGTACCGGGGGGTACATAACTCAATTATCAGGGATTTTTTTTTTTTTGGATGTCGTTTTGGACGCAATACTTCTTCAGGAAGTTGCCGTTGATGGGCAACATGAGCAAGTCTCAGTGTGAGCAGCCACATACTTGGCCAGCTCCAACTCTTCTTCAGCCACCCCCTGTGTAAATGCAGACTGAGAGAGTGACCTAGTCAGCTTGATCTTCAGAGGCTCGACCGGCGGAGCAGGTCGTGGAGTTGTTGGTAGACTAGCAACCCCCAGCTTGGCATCTGACGTGGGGCGAGGAGTGGCTGGTTCGCTGGAAGTGTCAGACCTCGCGTCGGGGTGACGGCCCTTTTTAGGAAGACGTATCGTGAGCGGTCTGTCGGAGGGATTAAGTTTCTCCGCTTGGAGCTGACCGACTCTAGGTAGTCTGATGGTAAAAGGCCCTGGTGTGGGTCTCGGCACTTGGCCAGACCTCGGCAGCCGGATTCTCATCTGCTCTTCTTGCGCCGATAGACTGATTGTGTCCTTTCGCAGAGTAGCCGTAAGGGGTGCAGAACTGCCCGGTTTGTGAGCCTGGAGGTGGATCGTCAGGGTTCTTCTGATCTTGTGGTTGTCTTGGTGTGAGCTTGCACCTCCTCTTCGACCAGATGCTTCTTTGATTTTTTGTACAGACAGGAGTCTGAGTAATAAGATTCGACCCCCTTGAAGGGATCGATATCAGCAAACTCTGTCCTCACGAAGCCGTGCTTATCGACATATTTGAAGCACTGGTGTAGCGTGGAAGGCACGATCATGTAATCATGTATCCAAGGCCGCCCCAGAAGGATATTGTAAGAAGTGTCGGCATCTATGACGTAGCAGGTGACTTCTGATTGGAGATCGCCAATCTGACATTTCAAGCGAATCTTCCCTATTGGGTAGCTCCTGCCCGAATTGAAACCGCTAATGACGGTGCTTGTAGGCGTCAGGCGATACATTGGAATGCGAAGATGATGTAGTAGACCCTTCGGAATGATGCTTATGGAGGACCCAGGATCAATGTGCATTCGGTCCACCTTTACGTCGCCGATGTATCCAGTGTCGTACAATGGGCGATCGTGCAGGTTAGTTTTGATGAGCATATCCTGCGGAGAGAAGACGATATTGGGCATTACACCTGTACATGCACTATCTTGGAGATCTGTAGGCTGATTATCTCCCGTGAGGTTGACCTGAGCCAAGTATGCGTCAGCATTTTGGAGCGCCTCACTTAGAGCCGTGCGGACATCCTTCGAGAGCCTCAGGAGTTCATATAAAGATAATTTGGCCGGTGTATTGGCCAATTGAGCCAAGATGTCGAAGTTGTAGGATCTTTCCAGCCCCTGAGGTGTCTCCTTTCGGAGGGATTTGTCGAAACGGGTCTCTTTCGGCCTGGGTTTGTCAGTCGTCGAAGGCTGAGCCGGTCCCGGAGTATCAGCGTTTGTGGGCTGCTGATCATTAGTCGGATCCTCAGCTACTGGTTGGGCTTGTGCTCCAGATCGAGTAGTGACGGCTGAGACTTCCTCCTCCTCTGCCGAGGCGGTGCGGCATGATCTGACCTTTCCACTTTTCTTTTTAGAAGGTAAAGTGGGCTGAGTCACCTCGTGGACTAGGTCCGGATGGACCCACATGATTTCCCCTCGTGATGTGGTGAGGGGTACTAGGCCGAGAGTTTGATCACGGGCAGGCGGAAGATTAGTGATTTCCATCGTTGCCAGAGGGATGGGTATGACACCGTCTTGAGTCTCTGTTGGAGGGAAATTGCCGAATTGTACGGACACCATGTTGGCTGCTACGGTTACCTCCTCGAAGTCGATAGCCAGAGCGTTCGAATCGATGAGGTTCTGGATATACCGTTTCAGTTGGTAGCAGTCTTGTGTAGCATGGTGGACATAGCGGTGGTAATGGCAGAACTTCGGATTTTCCAAATCAGCCGGCCGAGGTTCCCGCCTTGGTGGAGGAAGCTGAATTCTATCTCCTTGTATAAGCATGTCCAAGATAGGCTTGACGTGGCCGTCTTCGAAAGAATAAGTGATTTGAGGCCATTGTTTGTCTGCTGGCTGTGGCTCGGGCTTCTGGGCTGTATCGGTCACCATGGCCTGCTTGCCTTTGTTGTCCCGGTTGTTGGAGGGGCTACCCCCATTGTCGTTGCTGGCGTTGGGACGCTTCCCCTTGTTCTCTCCCTCTGAGATATGCAACCCCAGTTGGCGAGCTTTCTTCAATCGTTCCTCGGCACTTGTAGCGCTGATGATAAAGGCCTTCCAGTCCTTGAATTGACTTTCGCCCATCCAGAGACTAATTGTTGGGAGTAGTCTCTTTTGGCAAATTTCAATCAAGGAAGAGTCCGGGTTGCCAGATGGTAACTTCATTGCGGTTTGACGAAACCGCTCAATGTAATTCCTTGTCAGCTCTTTCTCTCCTTGGACGATGTCCATGAGGGTAGACATCGTGACGCCCTGCCCTATCTCATAGAACCTCTCCAAGAACAAGCGCTTGAAGCCAGCGAAGGAGTGGATGCAATTATCTGGCAGGTTGCGGTACCAATCGAAGGCGACTCCTTCCAGTGCCCCAATGAATAACCGTGTGAGGATGGCGTCATCATGGGGCAGATGGTCGGTAGTGACCTCAAAGTAAGTGATGTACCGGCTTGCTGAAGTCTTACCATCATATGGGTTGATATTGAACGGCTTATATCTTGGGGGAAAGGGCACATCCCTCCATTCAGCAGGGTATGGTTGCCGTATTCTGAGGTCTTAAGAATTTTCTCGGGCGTGGAACATCGTTCGAAGCTCCTGAACCTCTCTCCTTACTTTTCGGGCCTCATCTGTTGCGGTAGAGGCCGTTATCTCGGGAGCATTATTGCCCGGGTTTGGTGCCGCTGAATTTGAATCTATGTTGTTCGTGGGACCCGTGCTTGTCTGACCAGGTGTCACTCCCTGCAGAGTAGGAAGCGCTGCTTTGATCTCGTCTACAGACTTGACCAAGGCGTGCAGTATGGCCTCCAAAGTGTCGATACGTTGGCGATCGCCAGAACCACCTTGGCTGTTGTCCGTCATGAATACCGTCCTCACGTGAGGAGTGACAGAAGGAGAGGTGGCGGACATGCCCTCCGAGTCATACTCATGCATCGAGAAATCATCAGGATATGTGGGGATGTTCTCTTCAGGTTCGGATTCGGAAGGAACAGTACCCCCAGCTTCAGAGCTTGCTTCGTTTAGGACGTCCTCGGGGACGTCGGTATCTGTTGTATCCGTCGGAGGATTTGCTTCCTCCAGTCCGTCTTCTTGGAATATCGGGTTGTTGTGGAGGTTTGGAGGAGTGCTACCCCCAGTTCCGACGACCCCCAATGACGTAGACGGCGAACTTTCTACTGCAGCAGTTTTCGTCTTTGAACGGGTGTGTTGGAATACTCCAGTAGAGGATAATCCTTTAGACGACGGCTTCTTAGCTGCAATAGTTGACACCTTTGGGCTGGAGATGCTTGTCTTCTTCCCTCTCCCCTCAACGGGGACTTTTCGCGCGGAATTGCAGGAGGCAACGGGAGGTGCCTCGTCTTCCGAGCTCGGATGTTGTAATCTTTGGAAGACGGATGGCCGGTCTTCCGTTACTGCCGTGTTGTTGCAACAGCAGTTGACGATAATCTGGGTGCAGTGACGTCCCTGTGAGGACTCTCTGTACGCTGAGGCTCCTTCTCTTTCCTTGCGTTTGTGGAGGATAGCTTCACGCAGGTCAGAGGAACCACTTTGTCCGTTTGCCGCCGGGGGCTGGACTCGAGTGGTTTTATACAACTTTCCGTCAGAGGCCCGCGTGATACTCAGCGGGATGCCCCGATAGTCAGAGGTTGGGGCAGCTGTCTGGACTTGATGAGCCCGTGCTGTCCTAGACTTTTTCTTTTTAGCACTTGTGGGTGCGTAATAGGAAGAGTCCACATTAGGTATCACAGAGTCTGGATTTTCATCCAGAAAGTGATCAGAGTTAGGACCGCATGAGAGTCGGTCGAAATCTGATCGAGAGAAGTATGGTAGAGACGCTATGCGGCTAGCGTTGGGTGCCGTGCAGGCTATCTGCATGCAACTATCTTCTGTTGTGGGACGAGTTCTTATGCGGTTAGGAGTCACGGCCGTACAGGCTGTCCGCATACGGTTGGCATCTGTGGCCGCATGGGTTTTCTGCAAGCGGTTGACTTTACTAGCCGCATGAATCTCATCCATGCGGTTGGGAACTGTAGCTGCATAAGTTATGCGGCTGACAGAAGTGGCCGCATGAGTTTTCTTCATGTGGTTGACGGTTGTGGCCGCATGGATTTTCTTTCTGCGGCTAATACCCCTCTGCGGTTCAGGTTGAGCAGAGACCCTCTTTGCCCCTGCAAGTCCAGCATCATAGTGTTTTCTTCTGCCGGACTTGGGGACAGCAGAGGTGTCTACGATCTGAAGTGGGGCCGTAGGAGAGTCTTTCTCGCCGTCTTGAGCGACCGAGGGTATCCCATCGAGGGCTTGGGGAGGAGCAAATGACTTTGGCCTCCACTCTTTGCGAGCCTTCGTGGTGCGGGTGTGTTTCTGGACCGGGCCAGCGCTGCCTTCAGAGAGCATCTCTTCGAACGCCTGTTGGTCGAAGCGGACGTCCATCTTCTGTTGTGTGGAGCCAAGTTTGGCTGTATCCGATTGCGTCACCAATTCCTCAGCCATAGAGAAGTTAGTCCCCAGCAGAGTCGCCATCGTGTTTGCCATTGATTGTAAAAGAACAGAACAATTATCGGAGGACTGAACTTAGACTCACAATACAAACTCGCTCGTACAAAGAAAGCCTAGGGACGAAAACCTAGGTACAGCAGACTAAGTACGATTGTTTATTTTTGATTCTGGGGGGTGACGATAGAGGCTCGGGAAAGCGACGGCCGCTCTGCCTTACTCCTTGGACGATCGGTATGCAGCCTTGGCTCGGGGAAGATCTGCTCGGCGTTGACGAAGAAAGGCTCTTCTTACTCTCCTCGGGTTGCTCTCCTGGCTTCTCTCTCTCTGTGATTATCAAGAAAAGGGGGAGCTCTCTCTGTGTATATCTCTCTCTTCTTCTTTTTTTTATTCTTTTTGTTGCCGACCTCTCTCTCTCTTCTTCTTCTTCTTTTTTTTCACAAGGGAATGATGCTGGCTATTTATAAGAGTGGGGGCATTATTAGGGTTTGGATGATTACCCGTTCTCAAAGTGGCGGCGGCCTGATGATTAACCAATCTGGACCATTAGTCTTGAACATGAAAGATCTGGGCCGTTAATATAGATTATGCCAAATCCCATCAACAATTAATGCTGATTGCAATAAATCTTCGTCATGATGATTTGCTGACATCTGCGAATCTTAATGAATAAATTTAATTCATTCTTCTGCCACGTGTCCCAGATTATTGGGATTTGGCCCAAGATTTGATTGACTTTAGGACACGTGTCCAGTCGTCAACGTTGAGCCGCATGAGGAGTGTCGATGTTTGGGCCGCATGAAGGTCGTCATGACCGAGCCGCATGAAAGATTTCATGACCGAGCCGCATGAATAGTCTCTATACTCGAACCGCATGAAGGTTGTCATGACCGAGCCGCATGGATATGTTCCTGACTGAGCCGCATGGGAGTCTTCATGGCCGAGCCGCATAAGAGTCTTCATGGCCGAGCCGCATGGATCTCTTTATAGCCGAGCCGCATGGGGGACCTTCATGGTTGAACCGCATAGGTTTCTCTGCATTGGCCGCATGAACTCGTTTATTCTTGGCCGCATAAGCTCGCCTCAAAACTTTGGTAGACAGCGCCACTTTGAAGATTTTCCTTATTCCCGAAGTACTGCTTTTCGTGTCAGTCATTATGACAACTTTATGTCAGGTCTGTCACTTGTCAGGTCTGTCAGCCGTCAGAGCATTAAATGCGTCCACACGTTGGGCACAGCTGTTTTTGAAGACCACGTGGCCTCTCTCTCTGGGCCGCATGGAGTTTACTCGAGCTACCTATGTGCGTTGAGCCGCATGTCCATGTTGGTGACTTTTGAGCCGTATGATACTCTTGAGCCGCATGAAGCTCGTCTGATTTTGAGCCGCATGAAGCTTCCTGGGTTCTGTGCCGCATGAAGAATGTCTCATGACCGAGCCGCATGAAGGACGTCTCATGACCGAGCCGCATGAAGAATGTCTCATGATCGAGCCGCATGAAGGATGTCTCATGACCGAGCCGCATGAGGAATGTCTCATGACCGAGCCGCATGAAGGACGTCTCATGACCGAGCCGCATGAGGAATGTCTCATGACTCGCATGAGAAATGTCTCGATCTGCCCGTGCACTCGCTTTGTGGGCCCGGGTATCCCGAACACACGAGTGCGTAGGTATCATGTTTGCTCCCTGATGTGGGGGCTAATAGAAACACTTGCCCTCGATCTTTGTTGGGAGACACTTGAGAACCACTCTGTCCGTTTGCCGCCGGGGGCTGGACACAGGCGGCTCTGTACAACTTTCCATCAGAGGTCCGCTTAGCGGGACGCTCTTGATGGTCAGAGGTTGGGACAGCTGACTGAGCCCGATGAGCCCGCGCTGCCCTAGACTTCTTCTACTTAGCACCCGAAGGTGCGTAATAGGAAGAGTCCAAGTTTGGAAGGAGGGAAGAGAAGTTGGTGCCCTTTTCAAAGGAGGTAAGGGGGCTCTATTTATAGAATGGAGTAAGCCCTTTCTTCTTCTCCTTTCCGATGTGGGACTAAAAGCAATATTTTCCATGCTTCTACACACACGACACGTACATGGTGCCGAATTTACCTCCTAGCCGTTCACATAACGAATCTGATATTTCAAACCACATAGATAGTTGTCTTTTATTTGTTTTCCTTATTTTCTTTACCCCTTACCATGACATCAGTTACTTTCTAGTCTTCATATCACACGTTATTTTCATGACTTGTGAATTCTATTATGTTTTTGCATTGTCGTCGGTTTGTGTGCTTGTTCCATTCCTGACTGGAAACCAACATTTTTCAGGTTAGCTGTGGCTTCACTTAGCATTAGAAGATACGGGTGTTCTTGCAGACAAAAACCTAGAGATTAGATAAAAGTGGTATCATTTTCATTAGTTGTAAAGAACCTTGTATTTTCTTTAAATATAAATATTGTAAAGGTTGTAATAAATTTAGAAATGTGAATGAGCAATAAAGTTATTTTTGTGATTTTGAGCATCTTGGCTGTGACAGCGTTCTACCGCCGACTCTGCAGCGTAGGCTGGCTTGGACACGTCTCGTATCCGAAAAAGCGGGTACGGGTCGTGACATCAGGTGGGTTTGCCTAAGTTTTCGCTGCGGTAACATCTCAGACACGGTATCGGAGCGCATGGGCGTATTCGATTTCCAACAACTGGTACACCAATGTATAATTAGCGAAATCAAGACTTATTGAGAAATTTCTCTTCAAACAGATGCAGGTATTGCCGAAGCAACTTATCGTCCAAAAAGCTAATAGCATGCTTGTCTAATATTTTTGACACACCTCTTCTAATGTTCCAGTCATGGAATAGATCTGTTATTCCTAAGCAACAAGTTATCTCCAAGATGGATGTTAACAACTTCAAACTATTTGATAGAGGTAAGACCGAATTCACAGTTAGAAATTAGTTGTCCATAACTAGTCCTCAATTCATTCAATAAAGACCCGTATCACACATAGCAGACCATTATCACCAGATATAGAGACCCATGTATTATATTAGACATAGACCAATATAATACAGGCTACATGAATGCAAGCTACTTAAATAACCTTTCTAAAGCAATATTCTTTTGACAAGTATCGGAACTATTCCTCGATTCATTCAATAAAGCAAGAACGAAAAAATCATACCATGAATAAGTACTTCCTTGATTCATTCATCTACGTATAACAGTTTTAATAAAATTAAGTTGCACATGCGACGCATGTCCGGAACACTTGTAGTAATGAAAGAGTGTTGCACTTTCACAGTTTCACTATCATATACCTAAAATATCCTATCTTTCTTGATATTTAAGACCTTGAAAAAGAAGGATATAGATGGCACTATTCTTGTACAAGTTGAAAGAAAGGAAAATTGAAATGTCTGAATGACTCTAAGGATTCAAACACTTATACTATTTTTTGTTATTTTGCAAACAAAAATCCTACGAGTTCCTATTTTTTTAGACTCATCAAGGTGAATAATATATATAGCTTATATTTAAAATAAATTCTTAAAAATTAAAAATTAAATAAAAAATGCGTCCATATGTCATATTGTAAATTCTTAGTTTGAGTTCGCATTTGCGTTTCTGTAGTTGAACTGATTGTGCAAATCAATAGACCTCCATCTGGTTATCATAATTGGAAGTCAAACAATGTAACTCAATTATACAACGATGTCGTGTCACATGAGTAGCTACTAGAACATAATATTATGGAATAGGTTCACCGATATAAACTGCCCTAATTTTCATTAGTTTTATGTAGTATTTGTTTTCGGTTGCTGAGATAGACCTGAAACTCGCACTCCTTGTTTGTGGTTCATTGAGAAATCCAATTTCAATTAAGAAAGTGTAAATATAGATGAAAATACATAAACAATATGACATACCTGGACGAAAGAAAGGAGGCTGAAAGAGATGAGGACTGGCGAATTCCAATGGTCGACGGAAGAGACGGTTCCACGATAGATTTCTGCTGGCCGAAAAAGAGGAGCTCCTTTTTCTTCAATTTTGACTTCAATTGAAAGAGAGGGGCTCTAGACCAGACTTCTAAATTGATGTAGAGAGGATTTAGGGGAGGGAAAAAATTTGTTTGTGGAGGGAAACAAAAATATTGGAACTATTTTCTCTTGAACCCATAGCAGCACTGTTAATCGGCTATGTTTATATAAAGATCAGTGTCACCCATATAGCTGACCTATATTACCATATAAGTACCCATGTGTTATATTGGACATAGACGAAATTGCATATAGACATAGCAGCTACACAACCGACATTACTATATATATGTGAACACCAGATTTAATTTGGATTTATGTCAATACACTTACCATAAATAGGCGTTTAAATACAAAAGAAGAAGTCCTCTCTTTCAGCTTGGGTTTATGTCAATACACCTTACCATAATTCGGGCCAAATTGACTAAGCCAACTTATTCATAAACGTTGAAAAGTACAAAATATTCGACATTTTTACTAAATGTTGGTAAATTTTTCGGCGTTTAAATACAAAAACAGATATTTCTCAACATTTATCTCAGTACATCGGTATAGGTCATGAAAAAACGTTGCATAATTTCCAAATACTCCACATTCTTGCCCAAACGTCGAAAAATATCTCGACATTCTCAGAATGTCGGTATATGCTAGAAAAACGTTGCAAAATTTCCAAATACTCGACATTCTTGCCCAAATGTCGGTATTTCTTGACTTTAAACACAAACGCAGGTAATCCCCAACGTATATCTTAAAATGTCGGTATATAATGACTAAATCGACGCTTGCATAAATGTCTGACGAAAATGTTGGAAAAGCTATATTTTCTTGTATTGTCCAGCCATGCACTGCCGACCCGCCTCGCCCCTGCCCCGACGACCTCGACCCCGACACAGACACATTAACAAAGACATACTGACACGACACACACACGCTGACACAAGCACACCCTATCTCCTTTTTGCTGACACGACGCAGACATACTGACAGGACACACACACGCTGACACAAACACTAACACGGACATAGACACGTCGTATAATATGTGTATATATGTGACCTAACACACACTGACACAAACACTAACATGACACAAACGCTGACACTGACACTTATACTGACACAACACACACGTTATGTTGTATGTGTGTGTTAATTATTTGATTGGGAAATTTAGAATTGAAATTAGGTATATATATTCATTTTTAGGGAATTTAGAATTTACACTTTTAGGGAATTTAAATGGAAACTAAATCCTAGGGATCATATTAAGTCTAGATTCCTTGTATCGTTAGAAATTTTCAAGAAATTACCCTATTAATAACCAAGTATTATAGCTCTTGGACTAAAAATTGTTAAACCAATACTTGAAAGATTCTAAAAGGGGATCAAAATACAGTTAAGTGTATGAGAATGTCCAAGTGAGATGTGTGTATGTGTATATATTTGAGTGAGGGATGAATGAGCTAGTAAGGGTTAATAATCTATATAGATAAATACATATATAAGGGTATAGAAATATACAGTTCTAAAAGTAGGTATGATTTGTATAATGTCAAGACACGAGGGAAGTCGTCGCCAAACAAGTATCCGAACGACGGTGGTCTGTATCGTAGACGTCACAAACAATCTCTATACGTTGCTGTAGTGCCCCGTCCCTACATCGTGCCCCGTACTCTGTCCACGGGGTGCACGAGAAAGGAACACTGTCGCTATCGATTCGGTCGGGACCGATAGGTCGGGATCGACCGAGTCGATCGAACGGAAACGGTTGAATTAAGATCCATTCCTCATTATGCAATGTCTTTTTCAGAACCAAGTCCCATATTCAGCGGGCTGTGCCTCGAGGATTGACTCTGCGGCTGAGTCGGGAGAGACCTCCCATTGCTCTGCTTTTCACGCCGCTTGCGTTGGTTTTGGCTTTATTTTCTGAATACGTTTTCGTGAATGTTTTCGATGATTTTCATGGCTTACGTTTTAAACTCGTATTTCCTATTGAACTCCTTGAATAATGCAGTATTCTAATCGGTTGCTTGTGCGATTTCAGGTAATCGCGTAGGCGACGTCTAGCACGACCAACAAGTTCTCTCGCCGAAGTAAACTCAAGGTGAGTGGCTGACCCTTCTCTTCTCGACCCCTTCTTAGGCAAATCGATAGTGTTGTTGCGGATGAAACAATGAATGCAAGGGCACGAACACGATAAAAATGAACAAGTTTCAAAGAGAATGTAGGCTATATCTTCATAACTAAAAAGAATTGACTTTGCACGGTCATTGGACAACTCGTGCACGAGGAACGGCTTCCTCGAGCGATACCCCGAGACACGGGATCGTTTCGGCCTAGGAGGAAGTAAAAGATAGCTGTGCTCGACAAAAGTAAAATATGGTTAGTCGGAAGAACTTGCAGTGGGGCTCGCTACCCGCGCTGAAAGTGTCGCCGTCTAACCCAGCTATAGTCCAAATATGGCTTGTGATGCCAGTGACCTTCACGAACACAAATTTGTATACGAAAATGATAACAACTGACAGGAAAGAACATTGTAAGTCTCAAAGGCGCGGCACGGTCCGCCGGAGGTAAGTTCCGAAGTAAATTACATTATGATTATCATTCTCGCTTGAAATTTATTAGGATGGTTAGAAACATTCATGAACTAAGTCATATAAACTCATTCAACCAAATGAGAGCTTGGAACTTAAATAGCCATGCACTAGTACAAAGTGTAATGTTCTGATCCTCGCTCTCCACGCAGGTACCCCAAACTACGAAGGGCGTGCCACTTGAAAGCTCAAGGCGAAGTGAACCCTTTTGAAGCCTCGTCCGCGTGTAAAGGCTTGTTCCTGGATTCCTTTTGAAGAAGACCCGCACTCAGTCCAAAAGAAGATGGCAGCTCGACTCGCCTCGATAGCAGGTGGAAAGATGTTATATTTTGCTTGTAAAAAGGGATATAATGTATGGAACGACTATCTCATCGGCGTTCATTTTGTAAGTCGAGTCATGTTGTAGCCCGCGCGGCAATGATTGTAAAGGAGTCTATATAAAGTTTTATTATCATCAATGAAAAGTCTATTTCTATTTCAAATGTGTCATTCAATTTCTCTGCGTACTCTAATTTGATGTTGTATTTTGGATAACCTTATGACTATGCCTTGTGCGATCGCAACTTACGTTCGTACGGCATCACGCCCGGGGGACGACTATCGATTCTACGGAATCGGGGCGTGACATAATGGTATCAGAGCACGGCTTTACATCCTTTGGCTTGCGTCTAGAGTTCCAAACCTTTGACCTCGCATCGATGAGATAAGTTGTTCCATACAATGAGTCCGTAATATTTTGTGACTGATGCGTTTGCCTTCGTATCGCAGAAGTGACGGAGCCCACGGCCGAGCAAAACAGAGCGCTTCTAGCGGCTCTAGTAGTTCGTATCGTCCGCGGGCTGGACCTTCCAACGATACCATCGAAAGGATGCTGCGCATGATGGAGGCACAGCGAACCCAGTACGAGAACCGGCATCAACAAGTAGAGGAACGACAGGCCCAGTTCGAAGCTCGCTTCGACGCGCACGCAAAACTTCAACAAAAGCAGCTGGATACCCTGCAGATCGTCCAAACAATGGCGGCCAACAGAAATTCTGCGACTGCGCCTACCGTCACCGCACCTACTGCCACCGGGCCGACGATCCAACCATTGAAGTCGACACGGTGGATCCCGAGCATCAACCAGCGGTACTGAAAAAGTACAACTTTGAAGTGTCAGAATTCAAGAAGGTGTGTCGCACTTCCTTCAGCGGCACCGAGGGTCCCTCCATGGCAATCGACTAGTTGGAAGAGCTGGAAGATCACTTCGAGCTGCTCGCATTGAAGAATCCAAGCAAGTCGCCTGCGCACAACTTAACTACGGTTGAACCGCACGACTGGTGGGCCGTGCATAAGCGAGCGATCCGACGCGACAATAACTCAGCACCGATCTCTTGGGCACGTTCCGTAAAGCCTTTGAAGTCGAGTACCTTCCGTCAGCCGTTTGTCAAGCGAAGGAGAATGAATTCTGCAGTTGAGGCAGGAAAATGGACAGTAGAAATTACGCACAGAATTCAACAAGTTGTCAAAGTTTGCTAGTACGTTTCTGCCTACAGAGGAGTGCCGCGTGCACGGTTCGAAGGGTCTGCGACACTCTATCGGTGCGCATGTCGGGGTCCCAGAGTACAAGACCGTGGGCGAGGCTCTGAATCACGTGCTCCGCCTTGAGAAACTGCATCCTTCCGGTGCTGACGACGTTGTGCGCCACTCAAATCACAAACGTCCTAGCTATACGGGAGGCAACAACCACACAGCAAAGCGTCCGAACAACGGGGGCTACCAAGGACAAAGCACTAGGTCTCGTTGCACAAAATGTAATTACGTGGCACGATGCCAGCGAGTGCCGTACCCTGAACATCGACTGTCACTTGCGGGAAAAAGGGACACTATGCTAAAGATTGTCGTTCCCGACCAACGACAAGATGCGCTGCCACAATCAATCATCAAAATCGAGGCCCAGTTCCTCGACCTCCTCCGCCCACTCAACCTGCACAACAATATGGCCAAGATCGTCGCCCCAACACTCAGGGCGCGTCTACGCCATGACTCGAGACGAAGCGCTGGCGTCAGATACCGTAGTATCAGGTATACTAAAATTAATAATGTGCCTGCTCGTGTGTTATTTGATTCAGGCGCTTCACATAGTTTTATATCGGTAGACTTTGCCGTCGAGCACAAATTTCCTGTAATATATTAGATCTCGACCTTAGCGTAAGCATGCCTTCGGGCACAACAATTCTCACAAACTTAGCTTGCGCCGGGGATTATCTGTATCGGCGGTCAAAAGAACGGTCTGGATGTGATAGTTCTAGACATGAAGGACTTTGACATCATTCTGGGAATAGATTGGCTCGGGCCGTACAATGCAACCATAGACTGCACTGAAAAGAGGGTCACATTTTGCATGCCTGGAGTGCCTGAATTCTGCTACTCGTATGGTAAAGCGTCGCCGACCTGCATGGTGATCTCCGCAATATCTGCTCGACGGATGCTACATTCCGGGTGCGAAGGCTATCTAGCTTCCGTTCGAGACATGCGACAGGATGGTGCAAACGCAGGTCAGACCGACGTTGTGGCAGAATTCCCAGACGTGTTCCCGGACGAGCTACCGGGCGTCCGATCGAGAAATAGAGTTCACATCGACACATTCCCGACACCCGGCCGATCTCGAAGGCTCCGTACAAATGGCCCCTGCAGAATTAAAAGAATTGAAGGCACAACTTCAGAATTGCTCGACAGAGGGTTTATCCGTCCGAGTGTCTCGCCGTGGGGTGCGCCCGTGCTGTTCGTGAAGAAGAATGATGGATCGATGCGACTCTGCATCGACTATCGGGAATTGAATAAAGCCACCATCCGAAACAAATACCCCCTGTCCTCGACGACTTGTTCGACCAGCTCCAAGGTGCAATGGTGTTTTCGAAGATTGATCTACGATCGGTTATCACCAACTCAAAGTCAAGCCAGATGACGTGCCGAAGTCTGCCTTCGCACTCGTTATGGCCACTACGAGTTCTTGGTAATGCCGTTCGGTCTGACAAACGCCCTGCGTCTTCATGGACCTAATGAATCGGGTGTTCCGTCGTTCATTGACATTTCGTAGTAGTCTTCATCGACGATATCCTCATCTCTCGAAGATCGAGCGCAACATGCAGAGCATCTGCGGATGGTACTCCAAACCCTTCGAGAGAATCAGTTGTACGCGAAGATGAGCAAGTGCGAATTCTGGCTGAAAACGTCTCATTCCTTGGGCACATCATCTCCGCCACGGGCATCGCAGTCGATCCGAAGAAAGTCGAAGCAGTTGCTGATTGAAACGGCCCGCATCAGTTAGCAAAATTCGAAGCTTCTGGGCTTGGCGGGATACTACCGACGCTTCGTGAAGGACTTCGCGAAGATCGCATCGCCGTTGACTCGTCTCACCCAGAAAGGAGTCGCATTCAAGTGGTCAGATGACTGTGAAGCTTCATTCCAGGAGCTCAAACAACGACTCGTTTCGGCCCCGATACTTGCTCTTACTGACGGGATAGAGGGATTTCAAATCTTCAGCGATGCTTCTAGCCAGGCTTGGGGGTGTGCTCATGCAGCGGGATAAGGTGATATCTTTTGCTTCCGGCAGTTGAAGCCGCACGAGAAGAACTACCCACGCACGACCTAGAACTAGCGGCAATTGTGTTCGCGTTGAAGCTGTGGCGTCACTATCTCTATGACGTGGCGTGCAGGATTTATACAGACCACAAAAGCCTCAAGTATCTTCACCCAGAAAGAACTGAATTTGCGGCAGAGGCGATGGCTCGAACTAATAAAGACTATGACTTATCAATCGACTACACGCCGGGCAAAGGAAATGTGGTAGCGGATAGCTGAGCCGGAAGTACTTGGCTTCATTATGTATCAACGACTGCTGCGTGACTTAGAAGGAATGGGCATCGAGCTCCGAGTTCGTTTCAGAGACGTAAACTGGCACAACTGCGGGTGGAACCGAGCCTACTGGAGAGGATCAAGTCTGCATAGAAGGACGACCCCTACCTGGAGAAGATGGAAGCTGATATCGACAGGGAAAGCGTCTGACTTTATAGAGGACGAGTCGGGAGTGTTGCGCGTGAAGGGACGACTATGCGTACCGGACGACACAGAACTAGAAAGGAGATAATGACGGAGGGCACTATGCAAAATATTTCTTACATCCTGGCAGCACCAAGATGTATAAGGACCTCCGTATTGTCTTTTGGTGGCACGGCAAAAGAGGGACGTAGCGCTCTTTGTGTCAAAATGTATGGCCTGTCAGCAAGTCAAAGCAGAGCACCAGCGACCGGGCGGGGAGATACAGAACCTCGCCATTCCAGAGTGGAAGTGGGATCACTCACTATGGACTTCGTTGTTGGCTTGCCGAGGAACCGGGGAAATGACGTCGTCTGGGTCATCGTCGATCGACTAACCAAGTCAGCGCACTTATCGCCATCAAAGTTACTTGGAGCGTCGACCGCCTTGCTCAGATATACCTTGATAAATAGTTCAGCTGCACGGGGGTCCCAGTTTCTATCGTCTCCGATCGGGATGGACGGTTTGTAGCGCGCTTCTGGAGTAGTCTACATTCAGCGTTGGGGACCAAGTTGAAGTTCAGCTCAGCTTATCATCCTCAGACTGACGGCCAAACAGAGCGGTGTGAACCAAATTCTCGAAGACATGTTGCGACTCTGTGCAAGCGACTTGAAGTCAAGTTGGGACGTCCATCTACCGCTGGTCAAGTTTGCATACAAACAGCTATCAGTCCAGCATCCAAATGGCACCGTATGAAGCTTTGTACGGCCGGAAGTGTAGATCGTCCATTTGCTGGGATGAAGTCGGGGAACGGCAGATACTTGGTCCGGAGCTGGTGGAGCAGACTGTGCAGAAGGTCAAGATGATACGAGAAAGATTAAAGATAGCACAAAGTTGGCAGAAAAGCTATGCCGATATGCACCGACGCCCCCTCGAGTTCTCGAAGGCGACCATGTATTCCTGAAGGTGATGCCTATGCGTGGAGTTTCCCGGTTCGGTACGAAAGAAAGTTGAGCCCAAGATTAGTTGGCCCGTTCGAAATATTGAAGCGAGTCGCCCCAGTAGCTTACCAAATTGCCTTGCGCCTGCATTGTCAGAGGTACATGACGTCTTCCACGTCTCGTAATTGCGGAAGTACGTGCACGATCCGGGCATATGGTAGATTTGGGTAAGCTGGACCTGAAGGCGGACTTATCATATGTCAAAGAGCCGGTGCAAATCTTGGAGCGCAAGGATAAACTCTTCGCAACCGTGCTATTCCACTAGTCCGCGTCCTCTGGAGAAACCATTCGGTCGAAGAGTCGACATGGAAGCTTGAGTCAGAAATGAAGGAAAAGTTTCCTTCATTGTTCTTGTAGAGGTAGGTTCTATTTTAAGTTTCAAGGATGAAACTTTTTGTTAGTTGGTTATGGTGTAGTGCCCCGTCCCTACATCGTGCCCGTACTCTGTCCACGGGGTGCACGAGAAAGGAACACTGTCGCTATCGATTCGGTCGGACCGATAGGTCGGGATCGACCGAGTCGATCGAACGGGAACGGTTGAATTAAGATCCATTCTCGTTATGGAATGTCTTCTTCGGAACCAAGTCCCATATTCAGCGGGCTGCGCCTCGAGGATTGACTCTGCGGCTGAGTCGGGAGAGACCGTTCATTGCTCTGCTTTTCACGCCGCTTGTGTTGGTTTTGGCTTTATTTTTGAATGCATTTCGTGAATGTTTTCGATGGTTTCATGGCCGTTTCGAACTCGCATTTCCTATCGAACTCTTGAATAATGCAGTATTCTAATCGGTTGCTTGTGCGATTTCAGGTAATCACGTAGGCGACGTCTAGCGCGACCAACAAGTTCTCTCGCCGAAGTAAACTCAGGTGAGTCGCTGACCCTTCTCTTCTCGACCCCTTCTTAGCAAATGATAGTGTTGTTGCGGATGAAACAATGAATGCAAGGGCACGAACACGATAAAAATGAACAAGTTTAAAGAGAATGTAGGCTATATCTTCATAACTAAAAAGAATTATCTTTGCACGGTCATTGGCAACTCGTGCACGAGGAACGCTTCTCGAGCGATACCCCGAGACACGGGATCGTTTCGGCCTAGGAGGAAGTAAAAGATAGCTGTGCTCGACGAAAGCAAAAATATGGTTAGTCGGGAGAACTTGCAGTAGGGCTCGCTACCCGCGCTGAAAGTGTCGCCTCTAACCCAGCTATAGTCCAAATATGGCTTGTGATGCCAGTGACCTTCACGAACATAAATTTGTATACGAAAATGATAACAACTGACAGGGAAGAACATTGTAAGTCTCAAAGGCGCGCACGGTCCGCGGGGGTAAGTTCCGAAGTAAATTACATTATGCTTGTCATTCTCGCTTGAATTCATTAGGATGGTTAGAAACATTCATGAACTAGGTCATATAAACTCATTCAACCAAATGAGAGCTTGGAACTTAAATAGCCACGCACCAGTACAAAGTGTAATGTACTGATCCTCGCTCTCCACGCAGGTACCCCGAACTACGAAGGGCGTGCCACTTGAAAGCTCAAGGCGAAGTGAACCCTTTTGAAGCCTCGTCCGCGTGTAAAGGCTGTTCCTGGATTCCTTTTGAAGAAGACCCGCACTCAGTCCAAAAGAAGATGGCGGCTCGACTCGCCTCGATAGCAGGTGGAAAGATGTTATATTTTGCTTGTAAAAAGGGATGTAATGTATGGAACGACTATCTCATCGGCGTTCATTTTGTAAGTAGTCGAGTCATGTTGTAGCCCGCGCGGCAATGATTGTAAAGGAGTTATGTAAAGTTTTATTATCATCAATGAAAAAGTCTATTTCTATTTCAAATGTGTCATTCAATTTCTCTGTGTACTCTAATTTGATGTTGTGTTTCGGATAACCTTATGACTATGCCTTGTGCGATCGCAACTTAGGTTCGTACGGCATCACGCGGGAGAACTATCGATTCTACGGAATCGGGGCGTGACAGTTGCTATGTGGCTGATATGACCAATTTTGCATGTCGCAACATAATCACTAAACGTCGCAAATAACGTCGCTAACTACTGAAATGTCGGCGACATTTAGCAACGAAAAAGGATGTTGCTGATTAGCTACTCCTCGTCGCTAAACGTCGCTATCCACTAGAATATTAGCGACATGCTGACATCACTATCGTACTTCGTAATCGTGACCAATAGCAAAATTTGTTCGTGTTGGCGACCACGAAATACGCGACAACAGGTTTTCGTCACTAAAAATGTTAATAATATTGAACATCGACTTTTTGTACACTTTAGCGACGTTTTTGTACGTCGCTAAAGTTTTTTATTTTTGTAGTGCCACTTGTGCCCTACAATCCACTAAAAAATTAAAAAAATAGCAATCAAGATTTTCGTTGCAATATAGACATTTTTCATTGCTAATTAACAATAATAGCGAGGGAACGACGAGCATAAATTTTTGTTGCTACAGCTATGTCGTTGTTTATTTTTCGTTGATTCATCAGTAGATCAATGGATCAACGACAAAAATAGCAACAAAAATTTAGCTACTGACTAGTGCGAAAATTTTGTCGCTAGACGGAAGTACGAATGTTTCTAATACTATTTGTGTATCAAATATAATAGCGACGATTTTTTTTCCAAATTTTCATTGGTTGGTCGTGCTAACCCGTTGCTTAGTGAAAGCTCCCAGGTTTTTGTCATTACTCCGTCGTTTTATCGCTATTCCACTGCTACCCTTGATATTTTTCCAGAATCGAAGATTTTCTGCTGCACACAAACCTGTGGTTTGTAGCAACTTGCCTGCACTTTGGTTGCCCTCACATTAATTCCTCCACAGCAAATTAAATGTACTTCCCCTGTTGCTCGAACCTACAACCTCTGGGGGTGATATGCCTCACTCTAACCACTTGAACTAGAGGTCCTTGACACACACACACACACACATATGGTATGGATTGGAAGCCCCATTTTCGGAGCCCCATCGAAGCCCCGTGCCCCTTGGTCGTTGGATCGTGCGACATCACGTGGCCCTGCTTGATCCGATGGTATATGGGGCGGGGCTTTGGGGATGTGGTTGACTAGTCTCAGCCCCCCAGTTGGCCCTCACCAGTCTGACTCTCCAATGTTTGTATGTCGCCTATACTTATATACATAAATAGATTTAGGGGTTTAGGTTAGGGTTAGGGTATACATTAGGATTTAGTTCAGGATTTAATTAGGGTAAGGTTTTTTTATTAGTTTGCGTTTATGTTAGGTTTTTATCGTTAATTAGGGTAAGGGTTAGGATATTTAGGGTTAGGTTAAACAAATATCACAAAATGAAATTTATTATTTGATTTTAGAATTAAATTAGTCGCCATTTAGTCGCAAATACATCACTCACTAGAGACTAACCAGCTTCCATCGATTTGTTTCATCGCTAATTGTAGAATTTTTGTAGTGACCACCTCCACTATCAACTCTAGCCGAGAGCAATGTCAACCTCTGAAAACTCCTCCCCGCCTTCTCCACTTCAGCCTCCTTCTTTTGATTTTGGACCAATCACCTCCCTCCATCCTCTAGTCTGACTAGATCGTCGTTGCAAAAAGATGAACCTCCGACAATGTTTGCATTTGTCTTTCTTAGAAGTCCGTATTCATGTAATAGGGGCCTGACAATGTTTTAAAGTGGTTGTTGGCTACCTAACACAACCCTTCTCTCATATTTGGGCTTGGGACCGACAATGTTACTTTTCGGTATTTATGATCATTCATTTATGATAATTGAGAGATTAAGAAGAATGTCATGTACAGAATAAACCATGACAGTTGAAATATAAGAGTACTTCTATAGCACATTATGATCGCAAAATACGTCAAAAGCTAGCTTAAAAAAATTCTACGATACTATAAAACCAACCATTCTTTGTGGATCAAACTATCGAAAAATTAAGAAACTGTATGTCCAAAACTGGGGCGGAGCCAGAATTTAAATCATGGAAAAGACGTGCTGCTATATATACAAATCCTTGAAATTGTTATGTTAATTAAACTTCAATAGAAAAAAAATTCTAAAATTCAAACAAAAATGACCCAAAAAAAGGAAGTCAATATTTTGGAGAAAGAAAAAATTTGTACATATTCAAAATATATGTAAAACATAAACAAAGATGATGCTCAAACTCATGCTTTCTAGTTGAAAAGCCAAATGCACTATCACTAAAGCAAGTTTACTATTCATACATTAGGAGGTCAAACTAATATATATTTAGAAACTATATATATATATATATATATATATATATATATATATATATATATATATATATATATATATATATATATTGATCGATAATTTTTTTTACAAATTGTGGGGGCCGTGGCCCCCATAAATCCATCCATGTCCAAAAAGTTAGTGTAGCGAATTGAGAATGCTAAAATAAATGAATGACAATACATAATTAAATGATAGAATAATAAATGAGTGTATTAATGGAAGTTAGAGATGATCTAATTAAGAATATGATGAAATAAAATTGTCTTAGATGGTATCGACATGTGCAACTAGATCAATAGATGCTACCGTGGAGAAAGGATATTGTAGTAGTTAATGAGGCCGTTAGGAATGCAAGTAGATGTCAAGGACATGGTTGGAAGTGGAAAAGAAAGATACGACTTATGTTAGTATTACAAAAGATATTGTCCTTAACAAGCCAAATAAGAGAAGAGTATTCAAAGAGCCGGTCCCAGATTTGTATAGAGACATACTGTAAGTATTTCACCGAAAAAGTAGGAGAAAGAAACTCGCGTGACTTCCCGGCCCATCACTCGCTTAACATTTGATTTTGTATATGCATATCTACCATTTACGAACTGCCCACATTTAACAATGTTTTGTAGTAGGACCTATAGAATTTGCTTTCTCGTTTCTTTTATCCCTTCAACATGCTATATATAGATATTGTTGTTTACTGATTTGGTCGTACATATATAATCAATTCGGTCTTCGACAAACATTCCTTACGAAGTTTCAAAGAATGTTCCAGCACATATTCCACGCGCTTGAAAAATGGATTAAAAATAGTGGCAGAAGTCTATTCAACAGTGGTACATAAGTGAGGAATTTCTCTTCACATTTAGTCAGAAGAAGAGAGCTTCACACTTGTAAACCAATTGTAGCAGGAGAGTAGCATGGAAGAGCAAAGAAAATGGGAGGATTTGGGCATAGATTGCTTGGCTAACGTATTCTCCAGAGTGGACGTGGAGGACCTGATACTGAGGGTGCCCTTCGTGTGCAAACCTTGGTTGGAGGCATCCATGGATCATCAGTGCTGGAAAGTCCTCGATCTTCGAAACATAGATGTCATGCCATGGAGCAGCTTCCGTGCGTGATTCAAGCAGGTGTTCAAAACGGCCGAGCGCTTCTCGTTCACTCGTTTCATGAAAACGTTGGTCGACCGCAGCCAGGGATCGACAGTCGAGCTGGCACTCCCAACTGACCGCTTCGCGTCGCTGCAGGAATTGGAGTATGCATCCATCAAGTAATTATCCTCTTTCTCCTTCACAAATGTCAAGCACGTCCCAAAAATATTACAGGACAACACACTTTTAACAGTTATGTGCATATTCAGAAATATCAACAACAAAAATTCAGTCCTTACTATGTTAGGACGGTTAAAATTTTGACAGTCCTAGATATCTCACTACTGTCAAAATTTTGGCAGTTTTATTTTTTGCAGAACTGTCAAAATTCTGACAATCATATGCATATTCAGGACTGTTAGAATTTTGACAGTTCTAAGACTGTCAAAAAGTATGTTGTCTCTTAGTAATTCTTGTAGTGTCCTTAACATTCATCGTCGTCTTCTTCTGACATCTGTTGCAGCTTGTATGGATCGAATCGTATTCTAATTAACCTTATTCGTATATCATTGCAGTTGCCCTAGACTAAAGGTGCTAAGTCTGTTAGTCTATTTGCAAACAATCGATGGAAAAACTCAGTTGCAATCCCTAAGAAGAGATGCAAAGAATGCAGTTGCAATCCCTAAAAAAGAGATGCAAATAATGCAGTTGCAATCCCTAAAAAAGAGATGCAAATAATGCTGATTGCGTAGCCTAAACGATTAAAAAATCGAATCGCCTTTGCAATAGCGGTTTCTCGAAGGCAACAAGAGATGATCAACAACAGTTGAGTCTCAGATTCTCGAAGGCAACAGAAAGAGGAAGGAAGAAGAAGAGCGGATCTCGCTGGGGTGTTGAACACTGGCGCTCAAAGCTATACCCGCAGTACGGATAAGCTCCCAGGAACCAGCAAGTTCAGGAGAACTTCTGGAACGCTCGTAAGTCAATATTTGAGACTTGAACGGGCTTCCTGGACTTAACAGACTCCCTCAACTCTCTTCTTGGTGCATCTTTCAAAGGAGGCCAAGGGGCTCTATTTATAGAGTGGAGTTGAGACTTCACCTCTTCTCCTATCCGATGTGGGACTAAAATACCAATACTCAAAAATAGAGTTTGATATTTTAGATCATCCCACAATCAGCATAGAAGTGTGCTAGTCCACGCCTACCCCCCGATCACTCCCGTGCATGCACGAGACATCCTTGAGTCCGTGTCCGAGTCCGAGTCCGCACAACAAAAATTAACTTTCATCCTTGTTGGATTTAATCCTTTTCCTTCTAGAGAAATACTTCCACATGGCACAAACTTGTGCCCCACTACACCTCATGTGCACACCTCAACACAAACAATGCATTATATTGAGATACTCACCATTTGGTGTAGCCGATGTGGGACTATCTTTTCTAGTCCAAAGGCAAAAACACCAACAATCCCCCACATATCTCAATATATGGGTTGAGCGTTCCCCACAGTGATTGTCCATCATGCATTAGGAGAGATGTCGCTACGACTTGAATCTTCCCGCATAGGTTAAATAACAGCATGATACAAGAATGGACTAAGCCTTGAATTCTGCACCATAACTGCAATTCTTCCTACTCACATAATGACATCAACTGTGCTTCTGGCTGCACATTGAAGGCCTTGTGCCAGCCTGGTTTCAGTGTATAATTTTGGGCGTCTACAAGCTTACCCTCAAGAGACGGCCTGATATCTCTTTCCATACACTATAGGTGAGTTCTTTATAAAGAGTCATGGCATGAAGCATTGCGCTTCTTTGCGGTGCTACGCCGCTATGACATGGCTTAAAGCCGAGGCTTTACCCACCTGGGTACCTCATCGTAGTGTATACTGTAGCATGAGGTCACAAGCCCCTTTGTAGTGCCAAACTACCCAGCATGAAGCCTTGCGCTTCCGTGCGGTGTTACGCCGCTATGACATGGCTTACGAAGCCGAGGCTTTACCCTACCCGGTACCTCTTCGTGGTGTCATGCCACTGTAACATGAGGACATCGTCCTCTTTGTAGTGCTGTCTACCTCTCTTATTACGATTATCATACAGCATTAGGCTACCTGCCTATTTGCGGTGCTACTCCGCTGTGACTTGGCTTACAAAGCCGAGGCATTACCCCTACCTGGGAACCTCATGGTGGAGTCACCCCACTGTAGCATGGAGTTACACTCCTTGTAGTGCTGCTCTACCGTGCTTCCTGTAAAGCACTCTAGGCATTCACTCTGCCTGAGAACTCATTAAGGCATTTAAGCCAACCTTCCCACAGGATCCATTTTCCGCAGAAAACTACAGTAGACAACAGTGGTTGTAGGGCCGTAACCT